>JARVZY010001828.1:0-600000 GCA_030686995.1 Artemisia argyi | reverse complement strand
AATCTTTTTGCAAGTTGTTTGGTGTATTTGCATTTTTTATGTCTGTTTTGCAGATGTCCTGAGATTGTAAGTTGTATGTTAAAGTCACCAAGAGTTGTAGTCAAGGGAATGTGGTCAAGTGTGCTGAACATGGTTTCTACTGAACAGTTGATTATGCTGAAGGTCTTACACAGTTGATTAATAAAGAAGATCTTTTCATTCATTCAAAGAAACAAGTTACAGCTTACATTCAAAGTTCCAACTGGATTACAATGACCATTCCTAAACTTTTGTCTACTTGAGTACTACTAGCTTCTATCACTTATTACAAAGTACTTGAGGCTATGAAAAGTACAATGATGAAGCTGAAGATGAAAATGGAAAAAGAAGAGAAGGAAGACTGTGAAGATGCTCAAGTACCAAAGTCAAGAAAATATTCAAGAACTTTGGTCCATGGAAACATTCCTCAATCTTCTACTTCAGCTTCTCCTTTCCCTTACGTATAATCTCTGCCTTCTTGCTCTGTCCGATGTGCTCTTGTGAAGAAAGATCAGGTCTTGGAGCAGGAAGATCCAACACCTCATTTTGTGATGTTGGAAGAGTTGGATCTCTCTTACTTGATCTTGGTTAGGATCTCTCTGGTGTGGAAGAAGGAAGAAAGGTTGGATCTTCATTTTCTTCCTCTAAAGAGTCTTCATCAGAGGTACAGATAAAAGGAGAGACAAGCTCTCTCTTAGCAGGAATGGATACTTGGCTTGGTTCACCCTTCTTATGTGCATTCCATTGTCTTTCTTGTGCATCCCATCGTCTCTCCAGTTCTCTTTCATAGTCGGAATCATCAAGCTCCCATGGATATGGTGGTAAATCTTCTTCTGATGATGAAGAAGAGGAATTTTGATCTGAGGTTTCTGGGTTTGATGACATGGTTTTTGTGGTGAATTGGGTTTTAATTGGGAAATTAGGGTTTGAAAGATGATTTGGGGTAAATTGGTGACTGAGATGTGTTATTTAGGGGTGATTAAATAAGTCAAGTTTAGGCGTTATGAAAATTAATGCGAGTTGGGTGGCACAGTAAAATCAAGATATTCACCGAAGATATTTTTACATTTGCTTGGTTTCTGCTGATGTTGACCATTCTTCAGCAGATTTGTCTTTCATTTCTTCTGAAGGGTAATTTTGAAATTGGAAGTTATTGAATAACACGTCAGACTCGGTCAATAATTAGTTCCGATAATTTTTGACCATGATTGGGGAACTTCCAAATATAACCCACGTCGCATATCCCTTCCTAAACAAAATTATTCGCTTATCACTCCACTTAAACCCATTATTCTCTGTGTAATTCATAAACCGTCTCACGCAAGATTATTCCAATGGCACAACTTGAATTGAAAGGCGATCATAACAAGTATGCTATTCTGAAAAAGGCAAAGGGACATGAAGAATTCGATTTAATGGTGGAGTTTCTACAAAGGTCAAAGATTCATTATGCTTTGATATATTGTCCAAATCTGGTTTGTGAATCAATGGTGAAGCAATTTTAGGCATTTGCTGCCAAGAGATCTGACACAGAGATTGTAGCTGAAGTTGAAGGTGTAGAGTATGTGGTGACAGAAGGTTTGATTAGGACAAAGCTTCAGTTGGATGATGAGAATAGTGTGTATCATTCCAACACTGCAGAGATTCTTGCTGGGCTAAGGGAAGCTGGATATCAAAGTACTGATACATCTAAGTGGCACAAGAATCAATTTTGTCCTAAGTGGAGGTATTTGGTGCATTTGCTGCTCCAATGTATAAGCAACAAATGTGGTGGATGGAACCAATTCTCTCTACAATTGGGCTGTGGTATTGTTTGTCTTTCTAAGGGCCTAACTTATAATTTTTCTAAGTTTATCTTTGAAAATATGATTGAAAACATTGATAAACAACATCATAAGTTTTTAATGTACCCTAGGTTCTTACAAATCATTTTAGATATAACCACTGAAGATAAAACCCATGTGCCTATTAAAAGCCTTGGTTCTAAGTTGTTTGCTTTAATGAAAACTAATTATACTGGGGAACATCACCCTATGTTAGAAGCTATGTTGTCACCTGGCAATGATAATGTAGTTGAGGGTGATGATGCTGGTAATGTGCCTTCTCATAATGCTGCTGATGATGGTAATCCATCATCTTCTGGTGTTACTGCTGATGGTAATCCTTCAGTAGTAATGGAAGAAGAGCCAGCTACAACTGCTGAACCATTACCTATTTCTACTGACTTACCACCATCTACCCCTGTACATATGTTACTTAGTCCTACCATTTCACCATCTCAGGATGCTCCAGCTGAGCAAATTCATGAGTTTGAAGATAACTTTTAGCCTATTAAACCTGAGTTCACTAGACTACCTACACCCGTTCCTATGAGAGAGCCAATTAAAGAAGGCTTTCCTAATGTTGTACATGAGTCTGTTTCTCCTGCTGGGTTCAATGAAGCTCCACTTACCACTGAGCAATCAGCTGGTAGAGCAGAGGACCCTATTACTCTCACTTTTGTATATGATTCACTTTGCAGGTATATGAAAATGACTGATGATGTCCAAAAAGAGCTTGCTGATACCAAGACTACTCTTGGTAATGAAATTGCAGGGTTGAAATGTAAGGTTCAAGATTTAGAGGCACAGCTGAATCAGCAGAAGCAAAGTAAGAATGGATTGGATACTACTGAAGTTGCTCAGGAGGCAAATTTGGATTCTCTTGAGATTCTAGCTGAAGTTGCTAGACAGTCTCATGTTGTTCCTCCTAAAGCTACTAAAGTACCTAAATCTAAACCACAAATTCAATTCAGCAGAAGAAGAAGTACTAGACAGTATTTGGCAAGGAAAGCTGCTGAATCTTCCAAAGTGTCTAGTGGTGATGATGATGTGCTCATGACTGAAGCTACTAATATACTTCAGAAGAAACAATCACCAAGTGGTGTTGCTGCTGACAAATCTGCTGATAAAGGTAATACCTCAGGAGAAGCATTCTTTGTAGCAGGGAAAGAGTATTTGCATTCCCCTGTTCATAATTCATCTGAGAATCAACAAGTTTCTCCTGATAGAGAGGTTCAAGAATTACATGAAGAACCTATGGAAGATTTAAATGTTCCTCATGATGATCTTGCTGAAGGAACAGACGTGGCTGAGGATGAGCTTGTTACAGCTGAAGACAGAGCTGCACAAGAAAAACTCTTCAAAGAATGGGAAGATTATAAGAAGAGTTCTAATATGGCTGAGGCACAGCAAGCCAAGTTTGATGCGGCATACCAGTTTGTCACCCAAAGATATGTTTCTACTTTGCCTATTGAAAGACAAAGAGAATTGGATGCTGCTGTTCAAGAGTTTGATGAGTCAGATTGGCAGCATATTGGACAACAAGTGATTGCTAATCCTGATTTAGCTGCAGACATTATTGGTAAGAGGGTGGAGGAAAAGGACTGCCTGCTGAAATTGTGAAATTTATGAAGTTGAGAAAGAAGGTAGCAGATGAGTTAAAAGCCAAAGCTAAAAGAGACAAACCAATGAATCAAGCACAGCAGAGGGATTACATGAGAACATATGTGAAAAGTCAAAGTAGTGCTTTGTATAATACTGCTTGGACTAGGAAACAAGTGTGGGCACTTCCATTTAATAAATTGGTCCAGATGTATAACATGATTAAGGCTAGGAATGAAAAAGATGGAATGGGTGCTTCTAAGAATATTCCTCTCATTCATGCTGATGCTGGTTCATCGGTTAATATTTCTGTTGCTGCTAAAAAGGTATCTTTACCTGATACTTCTGCTGATGTACTACATGTTGCTGCTTCATCTTATGTGGATAAAGGTAAAGCTCAAGTGATAGCAGCAGATCCTCCATCTAGAAAGAGAACTAGGAGACAACTGGAGGAGGAAAGATTGGGTGAAGAGGCTGCTAGGAAGTTAGATGTGGAACAAAAAGCTGAACTTGCAAGATTTCATGAGCTTAAGGTAAGAGAAGTTGAACTTTAAGCTGCTAGAGACAAACAAATAAAGAAGGCTATGGATGAACAATATGCATCTGCTGCACTTGAATCTTCTCAGGATTCTACTGATGAACAATTGGATAATCCATCAGTGGAAACTGATGCTGAAGCTGAAGTTCCTGATGCATCTTCTCTACCTCATGCAGCTATTTATGTTCCTGGAAGAAGAGCAAAGAGGATGGCTAAAGTCAGAACTTCACATTCCAAACAAAGCCTAATCAATGTGAATGCTTCTGATGCTTCATTTATAAGAGAAGGATCCCCTGATGATTGGCCTGAGGCAACTACAGATGTTGTGGTTCACTGGGAGTTAACTGAAAATGGTCAAGTTAATACCATTTATAGATTGGATAAAACTTTCATATCCTTTACATTTCTTCAAGAGATTCTACATCTTGTGGATCATCAGGATTTGGTCACTCTATATGAGTTGGTTCTCAAGTATTTTGCAAATCATACTCCTACAGGATCTGGATTGTATTTGTTGGGTGATCTAAAAGTGTTGTTTGATTCTTCTACACCCACTGGTGCTAGCTATGACATATGGAAGAACAATCAGAGATGGAAAGTTCAGAGTTGGAAGTTCTATCCTATGCCTTATGTTCATGTGTTGGAAACTACAACTGGTCTAAGGCTTATTATGGATATTAGTAAAAGATATCCTCTGAAAGTGTCTCTGATGGAGAAAATGCTACAACAAAAGTTGGAGATTCCTCCTGATCCAGTTGGGAATGCAAGGTTGTTTGCTGAATCTTTGGTGAAGGTCTTCAAACAAAGGATTAAGACTTCCAGAGCAACTTCTGTTTAAGGATATAATGTTGTATATTTATTTTTCTTATTTTAGTAAAAAAAAAAAAAAAAAAAAAAAAAAAAAAAAAAAAAAAAAAAAAACTAACATTTTGTTGTATAGTATTGTATCTATTGTATGCAGGTTTGGTTATCAACTTACCTGATGTTGACTATTCCATCACAAAGTTGGCTAGTCCAAAGGGTACAGCTTTGGTAAAGACATATCAAATCTGTTGATAGCTGTAATGGTTTGCTCAAAACCATAGGGTTTTCAACTCACCCATGCTTTATTGCTGAGTAGTTGAAATGGTTGTCAATTGACCATGGATTTTTCCTTTTTGGATTCTGAATAATTGGCTAGCCCACATGTATATGGCTTGTGGTAAAGGCAGTGGAAAACAATATTTGGTAATCAGTTAACCAAGATGATTTTCATCAAAATAATTGGCTAGTCCTGAGCAAACGGCTACAGGTAAAGACATCTCAAATCCGTTTATAGCTGATGATTTGCTAAAAATCATGTGGTTATCAGTGTACCTTAGAACACTTGGCTACTCCAGTAGTGATGGCTATTGGTAAAGAGACATCAAATCCATTATTATCAATGATTCACCTCTCACAGGAGTTAACACACCTCGAAGTGATGAGAATAGTATGAAACTACTTTGTTTTGATGTACATTTAGTCATTTGTTGCTGCAAAGAATGGAGCTTTCAAGTCTTATTTGCTGATCATAGAGATTCTGCTGAAGATGATTCTTTGCTGGTGCTATATTATTACAATCCTCTTGGTATGTTATTTCGAAGATCTATCAAGAATCTTGAACTTAACCAGGTCAGATTCAAGATTAGGGGAGGATTGTTGGGAATTCTGCTAAGTAAGAATTCTGTTGACTGTTACTGCTGAAGGTTACTGCTGAAGAGCTGGTTCCTGCTGATGCAGTGTATCTGCTAAAGACTAGTTTCAGCATTATTAGTTTCTGCGGATATAGTATTTCCGTATTTTATGTATTATAGTTTGGATATGCATGAGGTTATTTAGGAAGTGATAATGCATATCTTTTAGAAGTTTTAGAATATACGTTTCTTGGGAAACGGTTTAGGGTTCCTTGTGTATAAAAGGAACACACGATTATGTATTGAATAATGTTTTAGAAAACACCTTCATTATTATTAAAAGATCCATAGAGGATCAAGAGTTCTTAGTATTACACTTGTGTTTGTTTCCGCTTTAAAATACAAGTTACAGAGATTATCTATTAGTGTGTTTTTGATTACATTAACATAACTAACGATTCTAGAGTGCTCAAGAAGATCTATCAAGGTCTCATTGTTCAACACAAACTAGTTTCTAATCCACCCAAATCACTTCCAATCACCACAAATCTAGTCTATTCCTACCATATACCTTCTTAAGGTGTCATGGGTTCTTAAACATCATCAATCAACTAGATCTAACGAGGGTTTCCATTTCTAGGGTTTCAAAGACATAAGTATATATAATGAGTGGTATAAACTAACATATGCATAAGATCTTGTATGAAAACCATACGAGCATAATAAATACTTGAAGAAATGATGAAAATAAATTTTGTAAACTTACTTTGAATGATTATGAAGCTTGAATGATGAAAACCTAAAGATCCTTGAGTTTATATTACAAAAAACTAACAAGGATCACCAAAGGAACTTAAATATAGCTTGATCTTGGAAAAATGGTGGATCTTGGTCTTGGTTTTGGTTTTGGCCGTGGGTTAGGAGAGGAGAAAAGAGAGAATGTTTTGCTTTTTGATCTTGTATAAATGAATTATGTTAAAGTATTAGTGTTTTTAAAAATATCTAGTTTTAGGGTAAACTTGTAATTAAGTCATCAAATGGAAGTAACCATGTGACATGTATGTATTTAAGGTAGGAAAATGGTAGTTTGCTTGCTATTTAATTTGTATCATTAGTTATTAGTGTATATAATGTGTTATGTTATAAGTTTTGGGTACCGGGTTAACTAAAAATAAATTGTGCCAAGTTGAAATAAATTTTGACGAAGTTAATCAGGACATAATAAAGTCATAAAAGTTGTGAAAATATCTCGGGTACAAGTATTGGGTGTTTGGATGATTATTGTTTAGTTTTCACGAAAACCGTCGTAATTATATTAAACTTATGATATAAATTAAATAAATTTCCAAAATACCGGGTACATGAATTTTATAATTGTTGTGACGTTGTAAGGAGTTTAAAAATATATCGGGACCATTGTGAGAATTTTCAGATATGTTAGTTATATTTATTAATCGCGTGTTAACGTTTATTTAAAAATAAACATACGTAAAACGTTGAATATACCAAAAATATTAATATGAATATTCTACGAGTGGTATAGTATGCAAATGTTATTATGATGATATGTAGACTATTTCTAGTCCGCATGAAATGTCCCTATTGATAACGCATGAATTCGCACCTGAACCAATCCGGTTACGCGAATTTAAATACCCGTAAATTAAATTTACGATGAAATGAGCAATGCACGTGAATAGTGTTTTCCCTCCGGAAATGAATAGTGTCAAGTGAATAGTAAAATTTTGCAATACTTCTCAGAATCTCAAACTGACTCTGAAAACAATGAATAGTAAAATGATGAATAGTAGTCGGTGAATAGTAACCAATGAATAGTAAATTGTCGAAGTTTGGAAAATGACCTGAAATTACGAGTTGTGACAACAATGGCAAGCTAAAGAGGAGGCTGCTAAGGCTAAGAGGGATTTAGACATGAAGGCATCTCAGGCTCTTACTAGAAAGATACAGGCTGAGTTATATCAAATGGGTGATCCACTTACTCATCTTCTACCTGCTAAAAGACAAAAGGAGCTGGATGAAATCTCTAAACATTTATCTGCTGAGCAGTGGGATAACTTGGCTACTCAAGTCTCTTCTAGACCTGATTTAGTAAAGTCTGTAATTGGTGCTGCATATCATGAGACTTATTTTGCTAAGAGGATGGTTGAAGCTTATAAACTCAAGAAGAAAGCTGAGGCAGAGAGAATAGCTAAGGAGAAGAGAGACAAACCATGGACAAAACCTAAGATCAGAGAATACATGAGAACTTTTGTCAAGAATCAGGGGTGTGCTATGTATGGATTGGGGTGGACCAAGAAGAAAGTTGCGAACTTTTCCGACACTCAGTTATCTACACAATATGACAAGCTCATTTCTATTCTTCATAAGTCAGGCATTAATGTTCAAGATCCCTTGGAGAAGCATGGCAGACTTATGGGTGAGCCTGCAGCTAAGAGGATGAATCTTGATGATTCTGCTGACATTCCTAAAGATTCTACTGAGTCTTAATTTGCTGATCAGGATCATGTTCATTCTCCTTCTGTCTTAACTAAAGTTGATGAATCTGCTGATGTTTCTACTAAACCATCTGCTGATAAAGATGCAGAGTCTTTTGAACCTAAAAATATTGGTGGATCTACTTCTGATCCTATTGATGATTCATCTAGTGTTCCAAAGGTTCCTGAGTCTGTTTCTACTGATGTTCCTAGTACCGAGAGTCTTTCTGCTAATCCACCACAAAGTGTTCCTACTGATGCTTCAGAATCAGTTCCCACCGAAGAGACTTCTGCTGATACTCCAGTTGATACACATGCTGCTTCTCCTTCTACTCCTGGTACAAGGAAGAAGAGTTTTGCCAAAAAGAGGAAGGCCCCTAAAGGTTTTGCTAAACCAGCAGAACACAACACATTTATTGAGTTTGATTATGATGATGAAGACCCTGTTGTTTGGGAAAGAGTAGTTAAATGGGAGCTTATTGAGTCTTCAGTAGGTCAAGGACAGGTTAATATACTTCACAGACAAGATGGTTCCACCAAACATTTCACTTTTCTTTGTGAAATTCTACATATGGTGGATAGACAGGACATTCTTTCCTTGTATGGATGGGTTATAGATTACTATAAATCTCATCAACCTGAAGAGATTGGTATGTTTTTTCTAGGAGATTTATATGTGCTGTGTGATTCTCATACTTTTAGGGGTACAGGATTTCATGCTCGGAAAGGTCAAAAGGATTGGGTAGTTGATTATTGGAAATATTTTCCTCTTCCTGATGTTCATATGATCTTCACTACCACTGGTAAAACCTTATACTGTTGGGCAGATGTGATATATCCAATTACTATAGAGGTGATGAAGCAAATGTTGGAGGTGAAACTAACTGTTCCTCCTGATATGATTGGGAATGATATGCATCATGCTGAACAACTGATTAGAGCCATCAGAAGAAGTCTTCTGGTTAAAATGGAATTGGAGTCTCAGTATGGTATACATCTTGAAAATTCCCTGAGATGATTGGATATTGGTATGATATATTGTTGTATATTTATTTATTTTCTTTATTAAAAAAAATAATAAAAAAATAAAACTAACAGATTTGTATAGTGTTTTGTATTTTGTACGTTGTATGCAGGTTTTGGTGTTGGTTATTTCCACACCTTATCTGGTTATCAACGTACCATGATGTTGAATATTCCATCAAAAAGTTGGCTAGTCCAAAGGGTACAACTTTGGTAAAGATAAGTCAAATTTGTTGATAGATGTAATAGTTTGCTAAAAACTATTGGGTACTCAACTCACCCATGCTTACCAGCTGATGGATGGTTGTCAATTGACCATGGATTTTTCCTTTTGGATTCCCAATAATTGGCTAGCCCACAAGTGTATGGCTTGTGGTAAAGGCAGTGGAAAACCATATTTGGTATTCAATTTACCAAGGTGATTTAATCCACCAAAGAATTGACTAGTCCTGAGCAAACGGCTACAGGTAAAGACATATCAAATCCGTTTATAGCTGATGATTTGCTAAAAATCATATGGTCATCAGTGTACCATAGTTAGTGAACTGAAACATTTGGCTACTCCAGTAGTAATGGCTATTGGTAAAGAGACATCAAATCCATTATTTTCAATGATTCACCTCTCACAGGAGTTAACACACCTGGAAGTGATGAGAATAGTATGCAACTTATGTTTTGATGTACATTTGGTCATTTGTTGCTGCAAAGAATGGTGGTTTCAAAGTTTTTGCTGATCATAGAAATGCTGCTGATAGAGCTTCTTTGCTGATGAAGTTCATGCTCAATCCTCTTCTTCTGCTGATTAAAAGATCTATCAAGAATCTTGTAGTTAACCATGTCAACTGCAAGATTAGGGGAGGATTGTAGGGAATTATTGAAGTCAGCATATAGATACTGCTGATGGATACAGCTGACAGGATTTTGCTGAAGCTTATAGTGATTCTACTAATGATCTGGATTCTGCTGATACATTAGGTTATGCGGATATAGTTAATCCGTAGATAAGAGTTAGTTATTTACAGATAACATATGTAGAATATCTTCTAGAGTATTATTAATATACGTTTCTTGTAACAGAGATTAGGGTTTCTGCTAGTATAAAAGGAACCCAAGGTTATTGTATTATGTACGTGTCAAAAACAATTATTAGTGAATAATAACGATCCATAGAGGATCAAAGTATTTAGTATATCGTTTGTGTTGATATTCCGCAATAGATACAAGCTCACAGAGATTGTCTATATAGTCTTGCATGTGATTACATTAGCATGCTATCGATCCATTGGTTCAAGATCTATCAAGGGTAGATCCTACAGATATTATGTTTGCTGTATGTGCCTGTGCAAGATTCCAAGTATGTCCCAAAGAATCACATCTCAATGCAGTGAAGAGAATTTTTAGGTATCTGAGGCATCAACCTAAATTGGGCCTCTGGTATCCTAAGGATTCACCTTTTGATTTGGTAGCATACTCAGATAGTGACTATGCTGAATCCTGCTTGGATAGAAAGTCTACAATAGGAGGTTGTCAATTTCTTGGAAATAGATTGGTGTCATGGCAATGCAAGAAACAAACAGTGGTGGCAAATTCTACAACTGAAGCTAAGTATGCAGCTGCTTCAAGTAGTTGTGGTCA
Organism: Artemisia argyi; assembly: GCA_030686995.1. Classification (NCBI taxonomy): domain Eukaryota; kingdom Viridiplantae; phylum Streptophyta; class Magnoliopsida; order Asterales; family Asteraceae; genus Artemisia; species Artemisia argyi. The sequence continues at coordinate 589,214 of JARVZY010001828.1, read as the reverse complement.
AGTGCTTTGGATGTAAAATCAACTACTGGATTATGGTGTATAATTTCATGAACACCAAGATTCATATTGATAACAACAACACACTTTGCATCATTAAAAACACTATTTTTTATTCAAAAACAAAACATATTGAGATAAGACATCATTTTATAAGGGATTGTTATGAAAAGAAGTTGATTCAAATTGTGAAGATTCATACTGATAACAATGTTGCTGATCTACTCACAAAACATTTGATGTGGGGAGGTTTCAATTTTTAATTGCAAACATCGATATGATCAATCTTTGAAAAACTTATCTCCTTATGCTTTTGTAAAATTTTGTAAAGTAACTGTGCTGCTGTTTAAGTTGTTTCTGTTGCTTCTTATGAAGTATTTTGGTAGTTAGATTTCACTCTGTGGCTACATGACATTCTACTTCTGAGTATAACTAGTACATAAGCAACATGTGTTTGTGTGTTTTGTGGTTTTTGGACTAACATTTTGCAGGATGAGTTCAAATTGATGATTATTGTTGTTTATACAAAAGTCTAAAGAAACAAGAATAGAACAACTTCATTTATTTCATGGTGATGCCAAAAGATTACAAAAGTTTTAAACAACCACAAGAGGCTATTACATCGAATGACTACATAACCAAACTACATCAAAAGACAACTACCAAAGACTCCATCAACGTCTTGGACAGGGTAGACCAATAACCACTTATCTTGACTTTGGAAGAGGAGGGTTTGACCTTCTTGTTCTTGTTGGTGGCCTTGGTCTTCATGCTTGTGGTCTCTCAGAAGTTGAAGGAGGATTGCTTTGTGGTTCATCCTCATCTGATGAAGTGTAGAGGAATGGTGATATGAGCTCTCTTGGAGGTTGATACGCGGGATTGCGCCCTCACAACAGGTTTTACCTCTCAAGGGATCTTGAGAAGCATGCAATCCCCACCAGGCAGTGTATCTGATCGTTGTAGTATAGTATAGTGACAAGTATCGGGGGATTGATCGTTAGACTCAGGAATAATGTCACTAGGATTAGAAAGCCTACTAAACTAGGTCTAGATGTGAGGGATGATTCTTTTTGTATTTTTTATATTTTATAAAAGCAAATAAAATCTCGGGTTTTGAAGGAGTGGGCGAAATTAGTTGCTAGTCAACTAACCTAATTAACTACAGATGCAATCAAAATAAAATAAAAAAGAAATGAAATTAACTAATGTGGTGGAAACAATAATGAGAAAAGATGTTTTTATTTAGATTTCATTACTCCCTAGATATCTTTTACCGGTTGATTAGCTTGTTACAATTGCATGGATGACGCGTTATATTCCTTAATACTTGTCGTAGGGCCGTGTACAATATTCCCTAACTCTATAAGATCCTACTTCACTCCTATGTCGAGCCGACTAAAAGCTCCTAATATGGGATCATTAGAATTCACTTATGCATTAAATACAACCAAAAATCGTAGTACACCTTCGATCATGTTTCTTAAGACGTTCAAGCAAGTTACCAATGGAAGTCTGCAAGTTTTCTTAAGCCTAACATCGAATACAATCATCCACAACAATTATAAACAAACAATCAACCAATAATCAACATCTAGGTTTCACTACATCTAAGCAAACACAATAAAAACCTAGCCTAACATGTTAAAAGAAAGACAAGCATAAGATAGAATTAAACAACACATAGACTTATTGAATGATTATTGTAAGACTTATCTTTATTCAAACATGGATGAAAGAAGGGTTTGAAACCCCTGCAATATGATGAAAATTCGACCTAGGGTTTGTGCTTCTAATGTTCCACACAATGTTCCACACTTCACAATGAAAAATTGGAAAAATATATATATAGATAAAACATCCCGACGGCGTCACATTGTAGGGTCTGACGCCGTCAACTCGCCGCCAATATAAATTTTGTATTGCCTAGATCCGGTCTTGACGCCTTCATGTGTAAATATACTCTGGGCCGTCACTTGTAAATCCATCCTGACGGCCTTGGTGATGCCGTCAGGCCAAATAGCCTAAAAATGTTCTGAGCCATCACGTGTATTTTCCACTTCCACCTCTTTTGCCACTCTTGACGCTGTCATGTGTTAGATCTTGACGTCGTCAGGTACTGTTCCCAGCAAGGATTTTGAGACTTTGCCATTTTCTTCACTTTTATGCTCCAAAAACGTCCAAAATGCTTCCTTTTCCAGATTTCTTCTCAAAAGTACCTAAAACGACAAAAGGAATGATTTAGGGCAGTAATTGATCAAATCATCATGAATTCGGGCTTAAATGACCCCTTAAAAGCGGTACACTTTTCGCCTCATTAGAGGTGGTTAGATTGGGATCCTCTGATGATTCTGATGAAGCTGAAGATTTAGCGGATATCACACCTTTTCCCCTTGAAGTGCTTGGAGTCTGATTAAGATTTAAAAGATGCTTGAACACATGGAGGTCATGTTTCCTCTTTCGTGCTTGTTCTTTGGTCCAGCATCCATCGTGAGGAGGACGAAATGGTGGAACGTATGGAGGGAGTGGTGTGGCATCAAAAGATTCATCTGAAGAAGAATCGGATGATATGTTGATGATTTCTGGAATGGATTTCATTTTGATTGTGATTTGATTTGGTTGATTGATGATTTTGGAAGATATTAGGGTTTGTGATTGATGAATTAGGGAAAGATTAGTTCCTTTTTATATTGATCAAGGAGTGATACCGAGCATTAATGACGAAGATTTTTGACTTCCTTGAAAGCACAAGGTCATTCCAGAACACAAGGCTATCAGTATGCCTCATCTTACAAACAAAGACAAAAGGCTAAGCCTTTCTTGCCATGTCCTCACTATGGGTTCAATGATCATCTACCTGATGATTATATGATGAACAAATGTTGTAAAATCTATGGAGACCCCACACATGATGACCAGGGACATGACAAGATCATTCAATCTAGAAGATACACCTCTACTTGCACTTCTCAGTCAATTGAGTCTTCAACTACCACAAAGTGTAAAACATGTGGAAGCTTAGTTCACTCTACTTCAGACCATGACTCTTTAGCTATGTTCAAAAAGTCCCTGAGGACTAAGCCCACTAGGAGGTGGGGTAACAAGAAAAACTAACCTAGTTTACTATTTGTGCAGAAACACATCAGGGATCCAGCTTGGCACCTCGACAATGGATGCTCAGGGAGTATGACTGGTGTGAAGAGTTATCTGCACAAATAGGTAGAAGAACCAGGACCCAAAGTAGTATTTGGTGATAACTCATCAGCTCCCACTGAAGGTTATGGTTCAGTAAACTGCAATGGTATAGTTTTTACAAGAATAGCTTATGTCAATGGTCTCAAGTACAATCTGATAAGTGTGAGTCAACTATGTGATGCAAAATACATAGTTCAGTTTGATGATAAGAGAGGTACCATCTTCAATGCCAACAAGGAAGTTGTGTTGATTGCTCCTAGGAGGGATGATGTTTATGTACTAGACATGTCATGCCTCACTTAGAATGGGACTTGCCTCTTCTCTATGGCAAGTGAGACAATCAACTGGCTTTGGCATAGGAGACTCTCTCATCTCAATTTCAAAAACATCAATAACCTGGCCAAACAGAACAAAGTTCTTGGCCTTCCATTCCTGGTGTATACAAAAGACAAGCGTTGTTCTACTTGTGAAAAAGGAAAACACCACAGAGCATCATTCAAAACCAAAAAATCATTCTCTATCAAAAGCTTCCTGCATCTTCCCCGTATGGACTTGTTTGGACCTGTCAGTCCCATGTCCATTCATCATGAGAAGTATACTCTGGTCATTGTGGATGAATACTCAAGATACACTTGGGTTTACTTCCTGACCAAAAAGAGTCAGGCAGCTGACACAATCATGTCATTTGTCAGGAACATTGAAAATCAAAATGATGTCAAAGTTAAACAAATTAGAATTGACAATGGCACTGAATTCAAAAACCATGACCTTGAGTGTTTCTGTGATGAGAAAGAGATTTCTCAGAATTTCACTTCTCCCTATACTCCTGAACAAAATATAGTAGCTGAAAGGAGAAATAGAACACTCATTGAGGCAGCAAGGACAATGTTAAATGGCTCAGTCCTCTCAAAACACTTATGGACTAAGGCAGTTAGAACAACCTGCTACACTGAAAATAGGTCCATCATTGTGAAAAGGCACATTTACAACTTGAGCTTGTGATCTAAGTGTTCTTTGATTTAGGTGACCTATTATGTTATCTAATGGATTTCACTTCGATTCATTAACATTTACAACTTCATTTTCTTCTAAAGTTTCTACTCCAAGATCATTACCTAAGGGTTTAGTTTTACTAAACTCAATAGCTTCTTCCTCTATAACATCATCATCTTCTAAGGGTAATGTTTTAGGTAGGGGAGGAGTTTCATCAAAGGTTACATTTAGGGATTCTTCTACTTTCATGGTATGTTTATTAAGAATTATATATGCCTTACTATTTTGAGAATATCCTAGAAAAACTCCTTCGTAAGCCTTAGGGTCGAACTTAGTTAGATAGTCTTTTGTATTAAGGATGAAGCATTTACTTCCGAATATTCTAAAGTAGCCTATATTAGGTTTTCTACCTCTTAATAATTCATATGGAGTTTTTCCTAAGATTCATCTAATAGAAACTCTATTAAGTATATATGTTGATGTATCTACGGCGTGACACCAAAATTTTTGTGGGATAGATTGTTCATTTGACATTGTTCTGCTCATTTCTTGTAGAGACCTATTTTTTCTTTCTACTACCCCATTTGATTGTGGAGTACGTGGAGCGGAAAAGTTGTGAGATATTCCATTTTTATCACAAAATTTTCCGAATTGTACTTCGTTATCAAATTCCCGACCATGGTCCGTTCAAATTGAGACTATAGAGCATCCTAACTTATTTTGTATCATTTTACTAAATATCTCAAATTTTTCAAAAGCTTTGGTTTTATCACTTAAGAACCTAGTCCACGTGTATCCTGAATAATCATCTACTATAACTAAGGTGTAACGATTGCCACCGTAGCTCCACACAGCGGATGGACCAAAAAGGTCCATATGAAGTAATTCTAAGTATCTAGTTGTGGATAACATATTTTTAGCTTTGTGACTAGCATGTGCTTGTTTTCCAATTTTACAAGCATCACAAAAGTGTTGATCATATCTTAGGCTAGGCAAGTTTCTAACTAGTTCCTTAGAGGCTAAAGATTGTATTTGTTGCATGTTTGCATGACCTAATCTCCTATGCTACAAAGTGGAGTTTTCATCTATATTAGCTAGGCATATCTTATCTTCCGGTTTGTCTCCTAATTTCATAACATATATACCTCCTTTCCTAATTCCTCTACCTATAACTTTCTTATCCTTAATTATTTCACTATCATTCTCAGTAAAGGTAACCCTACACTTATTATCACATATTTGGCCTATACTAAGCAAGTTATAAGTTAGATTATCTACATGCTCGACATTTTCAATGGTTAGAGAGTCTTGAGAGATCGTACCTTTGCCTATGATTTTTCCACGACGATCACTACCAAAAACAACATTACCTCCGTCGTATGCCTTATATGTAGAAAATAGCTTGCAATTCCCCGTCATGTGTCTTGAGCATCCACTATCCTTTATCCATTCATCGGGCTCCAAATCTACTCCTAGACATATTTCATCAGGTGCTTGAGCCACAAAACATTTGTGCTTCATTGTTTCGTCTTCGTCACTAGATATTCTTCTTCGGGCGGTTTTCCTTTTATCTTGTGCTTTTAGTCGCTTCTTAATAATGTTCTTGAATTCTTTAACGACTTTGCATATTCTTCATCTTCACTTTCAGAACTATAATAATCATCAATAATATGTTTGATTGTTGACTTTGTACACCCTTCTTGTTTGCTCTTGGTATGACTCAAGGGGTTTTCGCCATTATTACCTACACATGCAAAGTTTGAACTAGTAGCACTTGTATTCATTTCAACTAAATACTTATCTACTATACTTTCATTTTCAACTATTTTATATATAGAATTTTCTTTGGCTTGACATTTCTCTTGATGAAAATTTAAAAGACTTTTCCACATATCATTTGCCGTTTGACAAAAAAATATTCTTTCAAATTCAATATTTGGTAAAGCTTTGTATATAATCATTTTAGCAATATCATTTTTATCAAGCACTACTTTGAAATAATTATTTTGTTTTTCAAAAGTCATTTTTGTTGATTGAAAATCACCAATTGAAATAACATGCCAAAGATCATAATCTATTAATTTCACATAACTTTCGAATCGATTTTTCCATTCAAGAAAACTTGTATTTTCAAAATATGGTGGTTTAAATGTCATGTTCCCTTCTAAATATTTTTCCGATTCCATAGATCGATTTCAAGTTCTAAAATACAATTTATTTTAAAAAATCTTGTTTAACGTAGCTCTGATGCCAATTGTGGAAAACTAGAAGGGGGGGTTGAATAGCTTTACGTCAATTTTATTTTATAAAAACTTTGTTTGCAGAATAATCAATTATAGTTTTATGTGACATCAATAAACAACAATTATATATATACTAATATCAACGAAATAAAATGACAACAATATAAGTAAATTAGTAAAGAGACAGAGATGGAAAGATCGCACCACAAGACAAAGGATTTATAGTGGTTCGGCTACGAAGCACCTCTTCGCCCTACTCCACTCCCCGATCACCTAACTCGAGAGTTTTCTTCACTACGTCAACAAGCTCCCTTATGGCGGAGAAAACCTTACACAACTTTTGCTTACACCAATTTACGACACTAAGCTAAATGTCGAGTTCTAATAGTAGCAAGAACCAATCTCACACCACTACACACCTTCTTCACAACTTATACACACCACTACTACTACACAACTTCACTACTTCTTTTTCACAACATTACTTATACTTCTACCCAACACAACTACTTATATTCACAACTACTAACACACCTAGATCTATCTATTACACAACTTCTACACCTTTATAATATACACAAGCCTACAATACTTCTTAACAAGATGTTGGAGGAGCATTCTTCTCTTGCACTTTGAATGATGAAGGATTGGACCACTTGAAACAAGAACTAATATGTTTATGATCAAAGAATTTAGAAAGGTGTTTTGAGAGAATTAGAACAGAAAGTTTTAGTGCAAAAGGGAGGAAAAATTTCAGATTTGAACCAGTATTTATAGGCAAAGAATTCTGACAGAGGAGCGTATGCCGGCCCCCATAATTGTGTGCCTGCCCCCTTAAAATTAAGGGGGCCGCCCCTTAAAATTAAAGGAGCCGCCAACTGTAACGGCCTGAACTTTTTGACCCCTCTAGGGAAAGTTTATTTGGTGAAAATTTAACTGAATTTGGTTAAAAATTTGAATTCATTTATTTATTATGAAATAAACATTTTCCTTTAATTACCAAAAATGTTTTTCTTAAATACATAAAATGTTTATACCATTTTATATAATTTGTAATTTGTAAATAAACCTTCCATTGATCATAAAATGTATTAGACACTTTTTATTCATACCTTAAGTGAATTAGTTGGATATAATGATATTTTGTCACTAAATACTTATTTACGTAATGATTTTACGTTTATTGATTTTACATTTTGTGATCGTCAAAACATAGGGATATCAAAAAATATAAATAACGTTTTTACACATTATTTATATCAACATTCTTTCTAAAATGCTAGGCTAGGTTTTTCTTGTGTTTGCATAGATGTAATGAAACCTAGATGTTGATTATTGGTTGATGGTTTGTTTATAGTTGTTGTGGATGATTGTATTCGATGTTAGGCTTAAGAAAACTGGCAGACTTCCAATTAGTAACTTGCTTGAACGTCTTAAGAAACATGATCGAAGGTGTACTATGATTTATTGGTTGTATTTAACGCATAGGCAACTACTAGTGATACTACGTTAGGAGCTAGTAATTGGCTCAACCTAGAATGAAGTAGAAGCCTATAGAGTTATGGAATTTAGTACATGGCCCTACGACTGGTCTTAAGGAATATAACCCGTCATCCATGCAATTGTAACAAGCTAATCAACCGGTAAAAGATATATAGGGAGTAATGAAATCTAAGTAAACACATTTTGTCTTATTATTGTTTACACCACACAAATTAGTTTAAGTTTTATTTTATTTTATTTTGATTGCATCTTTAGTTAATTGGGTTAGTTGGCTAGCAACTAATTCCGCCCACTCCTTCAAAACCCAAGATTTTATTTGCTTTTATAAAAATATAAAAATACAAAAAGAATCATCCCTCACCTTTAGATCTAGTTTAGTAGACTTTTTAATCCTAGCGAACACTATTCCTGAGTTGAACGATCAATCCCCCGGTACTTGTCACTATACTATACTACAATGAACAGGTACACTGCCTGGTGGGGATTGCAAGCTTCTCAAGATCCCTTGAGAGGTAAAACCTTTGGCGAGTGTACAATTCCACGCATCAAGTTTTTGGCATCGCAGCCCGGGGAATAGTTATTGTCTAGGTTAAGATTTATTTTTCTTAGGTCTACTTGCTAGATTCCTTTCTAGTGAGATTTTTATTTTATTTTTATAGGTTTCTTTAGTCTATCTTCTTCTTTATGTCTTTGTTCGTAAAAAAATGCATCATTATGGATACTAAAAGCCGACGTTTGGAAATTGAAAAAAGGTTTTTACAACGTAACCGAATGGAAAGAGAAATTCAAGGGTTTAATGAGCTTATGAGTTAATTAAAAAAGAAAGGGGCTGAAAATAGACCATTGCGAAAATAACACCATCCTTAACAACATTAACACAATGGGGTCTAGGGATGATTTAGGAGTAGTTCAAAACTCTTAACCAACTCTTGAGGAATTAAGTCACCATAAGTTTCTTTCAAAAAATCCTTGTCCCGCTAAGCATCGAAAGAACCCATGGATTAAAAAGGAAGGTTATTTTAATGTGAAGGTTCCATGCATGATTGATCATATGTTTAGGGAGCATACCTATGTTGATTTGCAAGCCCCAATGAATATCATGTCTAGGCCCTATTATAATTGGATCATGACCAATGAGCTGAAACCTAGACAAGACCCTTATAACCCCAATCGACTATGCTATTTCATAGGTATCGCTAGAGGTTTACACGTTTTTATTGGGGATTTCATTTATCAATGTGATTTCATGATCTTAGAAGATGTGAGGGGAATTATAGATCAGCATCTAGGAGAGATAGTTTTGGGAAAACCCTTCATCAATACGTCCAACATGATTTATGATAAGGATGAAGGCACCATTACATTTTCCAATGAAACTGGGTGTGTTAAGTACATGATGCCTTATAAGTTCAAAAAGTTCAAGGGTATTGATGGTTTAGATGTCGACAATATTCCAACATTTGAAGTTAGTAATGTTAACCAAAGAAGAAATAAAATTAAGTATTCGGGATGTTTGGCTTTAGGCCCGGAATACAAGTGGGATGGAAGAGTGATTAGAAGTTTCAAAACCGCATTCCAATTGCGGAATAGGAAAACTTAATAGCCCATGACCTTGAGTCTAGCTACAAGACTCTTAAATAAAGAAAAGCGCTTCCTGGGAAGCAACCCAAGTTTTATTTGTTTTGTTTGTTTGCTTTTATTTGTTTCCGTATGCGTGTTTTATTTTTATTGTTTGTAGATCATGGTTCAAAGTAAATTGTGAAAATGCTTTATTTTGTTTTTAACTTCGTCTTAATTGCATATAAAGGTATTTTGCAAAAGCTAAGTGTAAGGGAAGACCCAAATTTGTTTATAAGAACGAAATTGAGCATGAACCACAACAATATTAAATGAACATGCGTATTAGTAATTGTTTGAGTCAAATGCTTGTATCGAGTCATAATGATATTTTGCAGGATTTTCCAGGAAGTAAGCCATAAGTTTTTCCAGAAATTTTCCGGAAACTTAACATGAGATTTTTGCAGGAACATTCTGACGGCGTCAGGAGTTATAACCTAACGGCGTCAGGTACAAAAATTCTGAAAAATTTTGCGAGTTTTGTTTATACCGGAGTTTTAAAGTTTTTGTTGATTCTTTAGTATTATAAACTCCAGGAAATCTGCAAACATTCATTCCACAAGCATTATATCTTAATTTTCTTTCTAGGATTTTTAGTATATATAGATTGCCGCCGATATTACGCGAGGTTTGCCTTGATTGTTTTATCAGGTTTAACAGGTTACATTGGACAAGAGGATGATTTATATTTCTGGAGGGAAGCTTTCAAAGTTCATTTTCTTGGAAGAAGATCTAACCTTGTTGATGCACTATCTACACCGAACGAATCAGGGGGAGTATTTGTTTTCATTCTTTTACCTTATTTTCTTTTACATCTTTTTATTGAACATTAAGGACAATGTTCAGCTTAAGTGTAATGGGAGGGTAAATGATGATACTTTAGAGAATACAATTATGCTTGAGTTTGTTTGTTTGATAGTAGGTGTGTAATAAAACTAAGAGAAATACTTGTTAGGGCAATTTTAGCGCCAAATTTAATTTTTTTTACAACATTTAGGAGTGAAGCTTTAACCTTAATGAGCGTCTCATGGATAGGAGTTGTATAACTAGCACAAAAACCGTACCACTCAGAAAATTTTTCCACCCAAATATGTGAGGTTCACCTTTAGATTTGTTAGGAAAAGCATTCATTATTAATACTTATGAGTGTACCGGTAGTACATAGATTCTAGAAATTGCGTTAGCGATGCATCCCGAGACCGCTAGTGAGACTACATTCGTGTAGTAGGATTTACTACATGATTAGAGGCATTAGGATCACCCTTGTGTTAAACCCGTATCATAATTACTTGACCATTTAAGTCAATTACCTTGACTAGCAAAGTCAATTAATTTGTCCCACACCTTTGCGATGTACTCATTTTTAGTACACGATACCCCTAGTACACCCTTCCGAGCCTATCTTTTCGTTTCTAACTTTAAACATTTTACTTAAAGAAAGAATTTGTTTACAACCCACCCCAAATGTACACCCACATCGCCTTAGCCTTCCGTGTATGCACTCATCTTTACTGCATTATTGTTATTTGTTTAAACCTTAGTTAATTGTCTAATTGATTACATGGTTGCTAAGTCGAGTCATATCTTGTACATATTGTTTTGGGACGATTGGGACTCATGGGTAAAGTACTTGTGTTATGGAGTAATAGGGAAGAACATTATATATTACCCCCATATGTGCGGTAATTTTAAAAGTACTCCAAGTGTTTTGATTATCTTAATTCGAGTCATTAGAATAGTTGTTTGTAAAGTATGTAAAACTTCAAGTGTAAGGGGAATGCAAATTCCCTATGATGTATTATTTTGGATGGTAGGGTAAAAGTGTATGCAAAAAGAAAAAAAAAATGGGAAAAATCAAGAAAAAGAAAAAAAAATAGAAAAAGAAAAAAGGGAAAAAACATATGGACTACCATCTCGTTTCATTTTATGTTTGTTTTATGTTTTGTTAGTTTATGATTATCTTAAGTCGAGTCGAGTCTTGGCTTAGCAACGCCACATTGTACATGTAATTAACCAAGATGATTAACTCGCCACCAGTAAAAATTGCCTTTATCCAACAAAACCGTGTTTATCATATCCCTACACCTCACGTTATAACCCTTTAAAAGACCTCTTTGATAGTTTATCCTATGTGCTTACACCAAGTGGTGGAGGTTTGATCCTTTCCCAACCCTATGGTAATCTATTTACTATGACAGGTAGTGAGAGATGTTTTCCATTTCCATATTGTGATATATACTTTATTACACCCGAGAGATGTGAGTATTGAAACACTATTTGTGAGGTGCTAGTGTATAACCTTCGTGCTTGTTTTTGGTTTTAAGTGGAACGATTATTTGTTGTAATTACTTTTATATTAGTGTTAAATGAACCCTAGCTTGTATTTTGATTAGAATAAAAGCGCATCTGCTTGAAGATAAGCAAATCTCAAGTGTAAGGGTATTTGATAAGGCGAAAAGTGTACCACTTTTAGGGGGTCATTTAATCCTGAATTCGTAATTATTTGATCAATTATTGCCCTAAATTGTTCCTTTTGTCATTTTAGGTACTTTTGAGGAGAAATCTGACAAAGGAAGCATTTTGGACGTTTTTGGAGCGATAAAGTGAGGAAACGACAAAGTCTCAAAATTCTTGCTGGGAACAGTACTTGATGGCGTCAAGGCTACACGAGTGACGGCGTCAAGCTTGGCAAAAGAGGTGGATATGAATAATACACATGACGGCCCAGAACAATTTCAAGGCAATTTTGCCTGACGGCGTCACCAAGGCCGTCAGGGTCAGAATACATGTGACGGCCCAGAGTAAAATTACACATGACGGCGTCAGAAGTGGATCTAGGCAATACGAATTTTATCTTGGCGGCGAGTTGACGGCGTCGCAAGCTATAACGTGACGCCGTCAAGGTGTAAAATCTATATATAGTTTTCTAATTTTCATTCATTAACTGGTGGAACTTTTGAAGAACTTCTTTGTGCAAACCCTAGACGAATTTTCTATAAAAACAAGGGTTTCAACCCTTGTTTCGTCCATGTTCAATAGAAGATAAGTTTTCCAATAATCATTCAATATGTCTATGTGTTGTTTGATTCTATCTTATGCTTGTCTTCTTTTTAACATGCCAGGCTCGGTTTTTCTTGTGTTTGCTTAGATGTAATGAAACCTAGATGTTGATTATTGGTTGATGATTTGTTTATAGTTATTGTGGATGATTGTATTCGATGTTAGGCTTAAGAAAACTGGCAGACTTCCAATTGGTAACTTGCTTGAACGTCTTAAGAAACATGATCGGAGGTGTACTACGATTTATTGGTTGTATTTAATGCGTAGGCAACTGCTAGTGATACTACGTTAGGAGCTAGTAGTCGGGTCGACCTAGAATGAAGTAGAAGCCTATAGAGTTAGGGAATTTTGTACACAGCCCTACGACTGGTATTAAGGAATATACCCTGTCATCCATGCAATTGTAACAAGCTAATCAACCGGTAAAAGATATCTAGGGAGTAATGAAATCTATGTAAACACATTTTCTCTTATTATTGTTTACACCACACAAATTAGTTTAAGTTTTATTTTATTTTATTTTGATTGCATCTTTAGTTAATTGGGTTAGTTGGCTAGCAACTAATTCCGCCCACTCCTTCAAACCTCGAGATTTTATTTGCTTTTATAAAAATATAAAAATACAAAAAGAATTATCCCTCACCTTTAGACCTAGTTTAGTAGACTTTTTAATCCTAGCAAACACTATTCCTAAGTTGAACGATCAATCTCCCGATACTTGTCACTAAACTATACTACAACGAACAGGTACACTTCCTGGTGGGGATTGCAAGCTTCTCAAGATCCCTTGAGAGGTAAAACCTTTTGCGAGGGTTGAATTCCACGCATCACATCTCGTCATGCAAGGGTTTGCAGTGCCCCATGACCTGGACTTGTTAACATGGGGTTTCATGAGCTTAGTGCAATAGTACTTTATCCTTACTTTTTCCACAACCGCAAGGGTTTCAGCTGAACCCTGTTGAACTTGTATTCAACCTTATATTAAATCTAAACCTGTGACTCTCACTCAACCTTAGTGTTGACCTTTAAGCATGTTATCCTAGGCAAATAGACCCTTAGGACATAAGGCACGGAGTGGCACTGGATATGAGGATGTCCAGACATGTTATCATTCATAATACTTTACTTTACACCGAGTTTGTGGGACCTCTCTTTTGTAAATGTTTATCTTTTACTGCAAAACTTTGATGGATAAATGAATGGTAACTCTTTTCCTATAAAAACGTCTCCTTTGAGTCGTTTTCTATTATTGTGATTGTGTTTCCATGAGTAATACCCCAAGATCTAGCTTCCACTGCTATCTATGAATTGGGGGTGTTACAACTATATTTAAGAGGTTATCGAAGATGGTGAGATTTGACTTATCAAAGTTCACACATATGACAAATTAGCTTATCCATTTACCAAGCCAATGTCTTCTACCAAACATGTTGAGCATGCTAGGAACTTTGGTCTTCGTCATGCTAGTAGTTTCATGTAGTATTTGAATAATTGGGACGTTAAATAGTTTTTATTTTCATAATTAATTGATATATGTGGTGTGATCGTTTTTATTTTATTATATTATATTTGCAAATTTAATCCATTATTAATTTATTAATTCTAAATTGTCCATTCTTGATTGATGATACGGGAGTGTCATCAAACTAAGAAAAATGAGAGTGTATTGGTAATATTTGATTAAGAATGGACATTTGAAAGATGTGTCTACCAAACTCATATATTATTCACGGGCTATGAATATTGGACTGAATCAACTACGAGAGTTCACTTCATGGACCAATGTCAGAAAGTGAATCTCAAAGTGGTTATATATTACTCGTCCTTAGACTTGAGATGCAAGTAGGTCTTACATGTGAGGAATATCATTTCTTGACATGGTTAAACATTGTCCCGAACAACATAGTTATAAAGGCCATTTTTAGAAGTGATGTGGAGCATATTAATGACACGTAAACTCAAAATATGATTTGTTCCTTCAAGTATTTTTGGGGTTAGATACGACTGGGGCCCTCGATGAATTGAGCATATGTGTGCATGGTCGTGCCTACAGGTAACCAAGATGAATCTTGATTAATTTGGTAATCTAGTTCAATATCTATATCGAGAACTAGAATAGTTAAACATCTCAAATGACATTGATCTATGTTCAAGTTTATCACGGTATCTGAAACAAAATGATGACTAATGATAAACCATTTACATTGAGATGTTTACGAAACCGCACTCAGGTATTTCTGGGAGCATTGACATGTTGATAGACACTAGCCTTTGCTAGCATAATTATTTGTGATTATGAGATTCGCAAGTGGAAGCTATTGGGAAGTGCTCATATCATATTAAATGATTATATGGCTGGAACATGAACCTATAGAGTCACACATGTATACACCGAGGTATCACCAATTATAATGTATTTAATATAATTATAGTAGATATGTTATTTATATTAGTAAATATTCCGTGATTGCTTAACGGACGTTAATTAGCTTGTTAGACTGACTGATTAATTAACGTGCCTTATTTAATATATGATTAACTTATTAAATTGACTAGACCAAAAACCATAGTGGCCGGCTAAACCAAGTGAGAAAAGGAGGAGCCGAAAACTTGTTGATTAAGTTAAAAAGAATTATATTAGATTATGATTTATCATATCTCATAAGTTGGAATCTAATCACAAAAGATCCTCCCTATTTTCTCTTCTCTCTTCTAACTTAGGATTTTGAGTCGATTTTCATACTAGCAATATAATCATTGTTCGTTGCAAGATCGTGGTTAAGAAAGAACTAGCATTCAGGTTATACCATGATGTGTTGTCTAGATAAATTATAGAGGTCATCTCCTTGGGTGACTAAGGGTGTTCGTGGGTTTCTAAGGGTGAAACAAGAACCACTGATTTGCTTAGTTAGTTCAAAATACCACGCAACAAGAGGTAATATGGTTTGTTATTTAATTAACTACGAGAATGGCGTCGGCTGCTGCGTTGCGGGCGGGCCTATTTTTTTCGGTGTGTTATAGACAGATCCGCAAATGCAAATGCAAAGACCTCCTTATCAATATATGAGTAGTCAACAATATGAAATTTATAAGATATGTATAAGAAATTCATGAAATAACTAACTTGATACATAGAATTCGAGCAACACATGTTTTTTTCAAGCCCCGCCAAGTTGCCAACTACGCATAGTAAACAAGCAGTTGTCATCAACTCCGTGAAGTTGAAACAATTAGGCTCAGATCGAAATACACATCTATACCTGAAGTCGGTAAGGAAGCAATGTGTTTAGGTATAAAAATGAAATTATCCATCATCATCGCCATAGTCATTCAGTCCTAGAAAAAGAAATGGGTCAACGTCAACGGGCAGAAATATAACAAAATGAGTACCTTCAAATTATTTAGGTTAATTTTTAATATCAAGTACCAAGAGATAAATGTGTTGATATAAATAATTGACTAAAAACGTTATTCATATCTTTCGATATCTCTATGTTTTGATAATCACAAAACAAAAACCCATCAAACCAAAAATCATGACGTAAGCAAGTATTTAGTAGTAAATACTCACTTTCACCATCTAATCATTTAAGGTATGAATAAACAAAGTATCTAATGCATTATAAGATCAAAGGAACATTTTTATTAATCACTAGATTTTCTATAAAATGTCACAAAACATTTTATATCTTTTATAAAACAATTTTGGAATTAAAAGAATATGTTTAATTCATTACAAATTTATGAATTCAAATATTTAATCAAAAAAGGCAAATCTAATCTAGAAAAATCTTGCTCACAAAAGGACAAGAAAATTCAACGTTCAGGAGGGCGGCCCCCTTAATTATACTAGGAGGCCCCCTTAATCATAAAGGGGACCGACACGCTCCAGAACAGTGTTTTCTGGCCCTTTAAATACTGGATCATTCCACATATTTTTCTCACCTTTTTGCACTAAAAACTTTCTGATTCAAACATCCATTTCTATTCTCTAAAATCATTTGATCACATAAACATTAACCTTTGTTTCAAAGTTATTCAAGCCTAAATACTCAAGTGCAAAGAGAAGAATACTTCTATCTATCAAGACTAGAAGTATTACAACTTAGTATCATCTTGCTATCTAAGTTGTTTGATCATTTCATCTTGTTAACCATTCATTCTTTGGTGTATAAAGTGTATACATTGGTTAGCTAGATTTAGATATAGGATCTAGATTTGTTGAAGGTGTGAAGTGGTACTAGAAGTGAAGAAGTAGAGGTGCATAGGATTAGTGGTAGGGGATATATGAAGTGGTAGTATATTGTAGTAGAGATTAGTAGTGAAGACAAAGAAGTTGAAGCCTTAAAGTTTTGAAGACATAGAAGCCTAGAAGTTGTGAAGAAGTATAAGTCTTGAAGTAGTGGACAGATCGAAGTTGTGAAGGTGTGAAGAAACAAGTGATGTGAAGAAGTGTAGAAGGAGTTGTGTTGTGATTATAGTTGTGAGATTGGTTCTAGCTATGACTAGAACTCGACATTTAGCTTTGTGTCGTTAAATTGGTGTAAGCTAAGGTGTGTACGGTTTTCTCCACCATAAGGGAGGTTATTGACTTAGTGAAGAAAACTCTCGAGTTCGGTGCTCGGGGAGTGGAGTAGGGCAAGGAAGGTGTCCTTGTAACCGAACCACTATAAATCCTTTGTCTCACGGTTTATAATTGCTTGTGTTGTGCATATATTCATTTCACTCTTTCTTTACTTACTTGTTAGCATTTCGTATACATTTATAATTGCTTGTGTTGTGCATATATTGATTTCACATAAAGATCAAACTAGGTTCCATTCACAACATTAATTTTATATAAACAAACCAAAAGGATTTACTCACATTAAAGCACATATACATATATAAATATATACATATACATATATATATATATATATATATATATATATATATATATATATATATATATATATATATATATATGTGATATATGAAATCATAAATTTTACTCAACATTCTATATAAGTAGTGTTTATACGAAAAAGTGTGAATAAACTAGTATTTATATTTTTGTATCAAAGATTTTTGAAATTTGAGTCTATTATTTAGAAGCAAACTTTTATAAAACGAAAAAGACGTAAAACTATTCAACCTCCCATTCTAGTTTTCCACAATTGGTATCAAGAGCCACGTCTAGCAAGATTTTTAAAATATATTGTATTTTAAAACTTGTAACGATCTATGGAATTTGAAAAATATCTAGAAGGGGAATTTACGCAAAAACCACCATTATTTGAAAATGATCATTTTCTTGAATGGAAAAATAAATTTGAAAATTATGTGAAATGAATAAATCTTGATCTTTGGCATATCATTTCAATTGGTTATCTTAAACCAACTATAATGGATTTTTAAAATCAATATAATAATCATCAAATAAAGATCGATAAAAATACTAAAGCTAAATTACTGATTTATAAAACTCTACCAAGAGTTGAATATGAAAGAGTACTCTTTTGTAAAATGGCAAATGATATTTGGAAATGTCTTTAAAACTTTCACTAAGAGAAATGTAAAACCAAAGATGATAAACTTGATGTTGCACAAGAATTAGTCACTCTAGAAAATTTGATAGACAAATATTTTGTTAAAATAAACACAAGTTCTACTAGTTCAAATGTGATCATTGAAGGTATCAATAACAATGAAGACATGAGTCAAATCCGAAGAAAGAGTGTAAATAAATCATGGGGCGACAAGGACGAAGAAGATGATAAAAATATGGCGTGCGAAGATATTCAAACAAATGTAAATACAAGTATTGATGGCAAGGATTACATGTTTCAAGATCTAAGCGAAACTACAAATAAAACATGGAGCGACATGGACGATGGAATTGATCAACATATAGCAAGTGAAGATTGTACAACTACAAATAAGGTACAATCCGAAACCAAACATTTTTGCTATGATCAATTTATATTAGAATTTTCAAAATTGGAAAACAATTTCAAACATCTTTGCAACATTGACTCAAAAATTATTTTTAAAAATGGATCTTCAATTTCTGTTGAAAATAACTTTGAAAAAGAAATAATTTTAGAAGATAAAATGTCTAGACTTGAAAGTAATATTGAAATTGATCTTGAATGTAAAAAATGCCAAGACTACAAACATGAAATTAAAATGGAAAATGAAAAAGCAAAAATATTAGCTAAATTCGAAAATAGTTCTAAATCTTTAAAATATCTACTTAACATTCAAAAGTCATTTTATGATAAAACCGGTTTAGGATTTACCGCAAATGATCCTTTAACAAATATATCAAAACAAATAAAATTTGTTAAACCTAATGGTGAAATTTAGAACTAATATTATTTACATCCATTATTTATCACTCTAGTCAAGAAAGTCATTGTTTGTTAGTTAAAACAAACTATTGACGAATTCTTGTACTTCTCGGCGGCATCCTCATCATGTGCATTTAAATGCAATGGATGTCCTCAACTAACCATCTCGGACCCATGAGAATCTGGGTACCAAGCTCTTTTTCATGTTTAGGTAGTTAACGAACGAAGAGACTATTACTTTTTCGATTGCTCACTTTGCTCTCTTACATTTGATGACTATTGGTTCCTATTACTCTGATTCACATTCTACACACGATTTGCTTATGACACTGTTGCGGCCATTTATTGTTTCGGCGTTTTGTTCTTCAGTTTTGGAGTATTGGTTTTACGGTGTGTTCGTTACTACCTCATGATGAAGGATTCAAGCGCAATTATTCTTGATCTACACGACTTATGAAGATTGTTGTAATCGATTAAACATTTCGGATCAAGCCTCCTTGATTTTTATTGCATTGGGATTTTACCTTGCTACTTTGACATGCTTTGGGCAAACTTTAAAGATGTCTTCTAACACTATCATATCCATTCTTAAGGAAAAGCTGGACCTGAGGTAAGTTTTCTTTTCAAAAACTTGTCAATATCACATTACATTAATGTATGCTATAATTAGTATATTAATATGATTAAGTTTATAGGTTGCCATGTTCATATATCATTAATACTAATATATGTATACATGAAATTAGGCTAGTTGACCCTCTTGATTTTAAGTCTATTACCGTTTTTCTCATTCATCATTTATATTGGAAATCATCTATGATCAATAGTAGAATACTTATTATTTAGGCTAAATGACCATTCCAGTTGCATTAATAGATGTGCTATAATTAAGACTTGTTAGCATTTAATACTATGATGAGTTTAGTATGTATATACATGTGTTAATCTTGTATCTATAGATGATTTACTTTATCCCTCTCAATCATATTGCATTAAGATCATTAGAATTTACCATCACTCATCCATGTATTAAGTTGCCATTAAAGATGATTATATGTGACAATGGGCTCAACTGATTCTCTTGAATATGATAAGTTTCTATTTCAAATCCTTCATTTGTGATTTCTTGCTATCAAAAATAAAATATCATGTTTAAAACCTCTGGCTTTGAAAAATAATCTTTCAAATACCTATCTCATCTTTCTTCAAACAACATATTTAACTGTAAGCTACCATAACTTTATTTTAATCAAAATCAAGATTGGAACATTTTTCTTATCCAATTTGTCAACATGTTATGAAGCAAAACTCAGTCTATTTTACTCTAATACACACTTGAATCTATTTCAAAGCATTGTTGAATAAAATTAAAAATGTTTTATTAAAAATATATTTGATTATCTCATATGTGTCATACACTTCTATGAAAATGACATTCACAATTTAATCAAATCATTTCATGAGAATCATGGTTTGCCCATATGGATCTTGTTTGTAACAAGTCTTGAAGTACATACAATCATATCTTCCCATTTGTTACTTGCAAGCACTCATCAATATGTTTGAACTAGCCTATATATTATCATTTTCATATAGTTGTATATTTGACTAGTATGTTTTATTGCTTCCTTGGTTGTTAAACTTAATGGACCAATAAGTAGATTGCATGTAAATTAGAAATTACTTGTCTACTTAATTTATTTTAATAACTTTCTCTACATCTATGGTTAGTATATCCTATATTGCCTCAAAAAGTTGAACTTACTTGAATCCAAACCCATAAACACAACCTTTCTGAAAATTTTCTGCCAAAAACCCAATTCTGGCATTCTGGAATTCACTAGATGGGCGGCCCCCTTAATTATATAAGGCGGCCCCCTTAATGATTAAGGGGACCGGCCCCTAATTAAGGGGACCGGCCATCTGATGGTCGGGGTTACTGTTTTCTTTATCAATTTTTGACCCTCTTCACCCTATACTTCCCAAAATTCACAAACATATTTTGTCCCATACTATACCTCACAATTTACCTTCCTAAACAACATTTTTCTTACACTATAAATACCTTCTTCCCATCATAAATGCTATCACATCCAAACATGTCATCCCCCAACAACCAAAAACCTAAGGTTTCAAGAACCGCAAGGATCTCCATCAAACCCGTTTGGAGGAGGAAACTTGATTCTTGTCACAACTCAAGTGATGTTGTTCCAAGTCAACCAACAACTAAACCTCAAACCCACACTAATGACTCATCTCACAACCTATCATCCACTCATGCACTCATTAATGCTTCTTCATATGATGAGTATGCTCAATCCTAAAACAACAATCCCAATCTCTCAACCAATACTTCACATGTTGTTCATTCAATTAAAACACCATCCACTCATGAAGCACCTTTTCCACCCATATCATGTTTTCATGATTACCCAAGCTCAATCATGTCTCCACCACCTAGAGTACCATCACCACATCCTATAACCTCACATGCCATTCCTATGTTGCATGTTCAAACCTTCACCCAAGACAACTATCATGCTCCTCCACCATCACCTTCCTCCGAACACTTGAAGTTCGTTGAGGAGATAAATGAAGCTCATGAGCTTAGTGCTCTTTTAGCATTACATCTTGCTCAACGCAATTTGGATCCACCTCAATCAAGCCCACCATCATCACCACACAACATTAACCAAATTGAGAAGCATGTCAACAATTGCCCTTGTTGCATCTTCCTCCAACAACAAACAATTGCATTGAATGAGCACTTTACTTGGATTGAGTATCTTCTTACTAGATCTCAACAAACACCATCACTTGAACAACATCAAAACCCTCAACCAACAAACCCAACTCCAAATTCACCACCTCCAAGCTCTACATCTCCAAACTCACCAACATCCATGAAACCAAAAGTTTACGTCCATTAAGCTACCAACATGACCCTGATGTGCTATTTGTTAGTGCAAGTTTTAAATTTATAAGGGTGAATTACCAAATCTAGAAACAACACATACGAGCAAGTGTACTCGTCCGTTATAGCAAGATATGATGTTAAGTCGGGATCGTTCGCAGGGATTTGTGAGTGAATCAAAATATAAGTCTAAAAGTAAATCTCTAATGTACGCAAATAAGATAATAAGCAAATTCAATAAATTAAAAACTACACTTGTTTAGACTAGTTTTCTACTTAATGACACACATGATTGTGATAACTTTTGATAACATGTTGGTTGAAATAATTAGAGGGTGATCTAATCTATTGTTTTTACAAGTTAAACCTTCATCAAGATTTTAGTTCATAAAAACAAGCTTTAGGTGTAAACCAATCAATTCAAGATCTATCCAAGGTTCATAAGGTATGGTGGATATCTTAAACACAAGACAAACTTTTATTACAAATCAAATACTCTTAGGAAATGGTCAATATAAAAGGTAACCTCTTCATAGACAAAAAGGTCACAATAGTTTATAAACATTTAAACTTTCGTCCAACTAAAAGTTTAAAAACAATCCGATTTGATGTTATAAAAGCATTCTCATTACAATCATACTTCTTGTTTCTTTGTTTAGTCAAGAACAATTATGGTAAAAAACAATCATTCATAGACAAATGATAATAACTAGTTGAGTAATAACAAATCTTTCGACCTTTGAAACTATTATCAATTAGTTAACCTTGGCTAAACAAATGTCACGATGAAACTTAAGGTACAATTGGTTCTTAGGATTGACTTGAAATTGAATTAAAACATGTTATCACAATCATAACTATCACTAAGTATAAAACATCATCAAAACAAGTGTAAAAAGATTACTAGCCACTCATAGCAAACATGCAAATAAACTCAGAATATTTAACATTAGAATCCATTGTTTTAAGTCTTATAATTCTTTGAAATTGATAACAAATGACAAGGTATTGATAACCTAAGTGTTGGTGATGATTTCTTGAGATTTTCGGACTCCAAATGTTGCTTCCTTGGTCCTCCAAAGTTCCTGGTTCTTTCTGCACGAATTTCCCCCTTTGAGAGCTAGGTGATGACAATAATTGTAAGTAGTAATGAGAGTAAATGGTATCTTGAATGGTGTCTTCAATGGTGCACTTTTGAGGTCCTTATAAGCTTGTCCAATACTCCTAGAAATGAATAGGGAGTTAAATGCTGGAACTTGGACAAAAAGATACTAAGAAGGGCCTAGAACCATGGGACAAAAGACCAAGATTCGTGCACAAAAGTTGGCAAAAACATGCAGAAATGGCCATCCGATCGGTTGCGGGTTGATACCGATTGGATGGAAATGGTCATAATGGCAATCCGATCGGTTAGACTCCAACCGATCGGATGGTAGATCCTGGCTTCTTTGGACTTTGACTTTTCCTTGTGTAGCTCTTTATGCACTATCCAAACTTGATTAACTTCTGAACTTGGAACTTTGAGATGACAAAACTTAGGTTCTCATATGAATTGCTTCACAGATTGGACTTTTGAGCTTGGGAATCTTCGTGTAATTGCGTATACTTCATTTTCTTCACTTTTTCTCATTTTTCTTGCATTTGGCTACATATGCTACAAAAACATACTTTGATACGATTTAGTGGCAAAAGCATATAAAAACAACCAAATAACATACACAAAAACACTAATAACGCTTATAAAAACATGTTAACTTTGAGCGTTATCAAATCCCCCACACTTAAACTTTGCTTGTCCTCAAGCAAATCTAGAAGAAAACTAAATATCCATATGGTAACCAAGAATGATTAAAAAAATGTGATGCAAATCCACCAAGTACTAGTACAAGATAAGATTCATCATTTTTAAGCTTTAAGTGGTGAAAAATCGAGATGTTTGACAATACCCAATGATTTTCTCGCTTGATTAACATTTCTAAGCACCTCACGAAAAAGAAACAAAGTATAATTCACTCAATCACTCATTTATTTAAGTAGTGGAGTATATATATAAGAGAAATCACACTCATTGCTCAGTCATGATCTAATTATTACCATAAGCTTGTACAAGAAACAAAACTACACCGCAATGGCGTAAGCACCAAGTCTACATATCAAAGAGGTCTTTCATTTGGGTTGTAATGTAAGGCTTTGGGTTGTACCAGGCTTATGTTCAAGCATCTCATACAAAAACACAATAGATTACTGGCGCGAGTTCTTGATTACTCAAAAACCGGATGGTCACTACAATATTCTTGCACTTGACATTCTCACAAAGCCATTACTATATCCGGATAGATAAAGTAATTTGGTAAGGGTAGGGATAAGGCATGGGAATATTTATGAAATTGGTTTTAAAAGAAAAATAAAATCAAATCTAAGTCTCATTGTTGCTAGTTACCGAACAAACCACGAACCCGTAAATGATTATAGTTACAATTTTCCTCTTCTTCAAATATCGATACATCGATTCGCCATAACAATATTCTTCATACTTAGCACATTGGCTAACAATATATCACAAAATTTCCTTTATTCTCATATATAGCACATTGGCTATAATTGTCACCTTATAGTTGCGATTTTTTTTTTTTTTTTTTTTTTTTTTTTTTTTTTTTTTTTTTTTTGCAAATAAACTCCCCCACACTTCGCATAAGCATCACCACAACAATACAAATAAGAAGCTGCAGTCTCCGTTTTTGTCGGAATGGCACACACATGACTGGTGAAGTGTGGCTAACTAATAATCATTAGAAACAATCCAACAACCAAGCAACTAGCAACCCACCATTTAGACTTCGACAAGGGTTAGGCTAAGGTTTAAAGTGTAAAATCTTTTTGTATTTTTCTGGATTTATCAAAAACGAAAAGGATGGCTCGGAGGGTGTAACTAAGGGCATCTAGCGTTAAAAACGAATGCTAACAAAAGGGTTAAAAATTGGAAATTAACTAATCAATGTAACTAGCTAAAAATCAATAATGAAGGCTATTTGGTTAAAATCCTAAGGTTGCCTCTTATCACGTATGTATACTTATATTACAAAAATGTAATCTCACAACAGTCTCGTAATGATTTACAAGTACAAGTTCTAGATTAAATAAAATCACCTGCACACTCATAACAAAAGATTCAAGCATAAAAGATGTATGCTATATATGAACAGGCTTGTTAGCATTAAATATATATATATATATATATATATATATATATATATATATATATATATATATATATATATATATATATATATATATATATATATAAGTGATGGTGATTCTCATATTGTAACTTTGTGTCGTTTGTTAAGATTAGTAATAGTTTAGTTATTGGGCTTTCGACTTGGCAAGCTAATATGTCATGTGCTATGTTTCATAAGCCTTGTTATCCAATCATGTAACCAAGTCCAAGCCCAAGCCCATAGAAAGCCTATGTATGGAACTATATAAGGCACCTTACCTCTCATTTGTAAGGTGTGCTTGAGTGTGTATTTGTGTGTGTTTTCTCTTAATATAAGTTCTCATTTCCATCTCTCTCTCTCTAACATACGAATTACATTTATACATATCAAGTCACCATCTTTCAATCTCTACTTCATCTTTGCTTCTATATTGGTGTGATAAAGTTGTGATATCTAAGGTCCTACAAGTGGTATCAATCGCCTAACAATGATTTAGGAGGGTTAAGAGTTTGTTGTGTTTCGTGTTTATTTAAGCTTTATATCACGTTTTTTAGAAAAGTTCTTTACTTTTCTTGTTTTTCTTGGTCTTTAACACTTTTTTGATTACAAACTAGTGTTATAAACTTTTTCTAACAAGAAAGTTTAAATCTTTTTGAAGTTTCATAGCTTAAAAAACTCGATTTGGTTTTTGTACTTGTTTTCTAGAACACAAAAAAGTTTTTATAAAAATCATCAAGTTTGGAACTTTCTTCAAATTTTGGTGTTTTTTAACATAGAAGTACAAGAATCTTGGATTGCAAACGTCATTTGGGTGTGCTTTAAGCTTATTCAAAAAACTGTCACATTTTCGAAATCCCTTCCCTAATTTCGAAATCCCTTATGACTAGTTTTCGAAAACACAAGAAAATGCTCCGTTCGTGTTCACAGTTGGATACTCGGTATTTTCTCTCTTGTATAAGAAAGAAAACACTTCGACTTTTGGCTAAATTTCGAAATCTCATTGTGTGATTGGGTTTTTGAAAAAATTAGAATTTTCGAGAACACTACAAACTTTTCGAAAAAATCAAAATTTTCAAAATCACTCAAAATTTTCGAAATCACTCAAGTTTTCGCAATCTATCAAAGTTTTCGAGAACACAAGTTTCGAAATCACCTAAGTTTCGCAATCAGGAAAAGTTTCGCAATCCAAAAGTTTCGAGAACACAAGCAAATTTTCGAGAATTTTGACAAAAGTGAGGTGTTTGACGACCAAACTTCAAAAGGCCATAACTTTTGAACCGTAACTCCGTTTTCGACGAATCAGCTGTCAAAACGACTGTGAGACAGAGGAGAACGACACGCTAAACGGATTTATCGATTTAGTCGAAGTTTTGAGGCCTAAAAATGCCCCGAGAAGAAGTTATTGAGGTTTCACCATAAAAACTTGCATCAACTCACTCTAAACACAACTCCTATTTCGTTGGAACGATCCAAAAATCAACTTTATCCATCTACAAATCATCAATGGAAACTCAGCAAGACATTCATTCAGCCGGTGCCGAAAACCGGCCTCCCATGCTGTCAAAGGGTGGATACTCACAGTGGGCTAGTCGTATGATGCGCTATCTTAAGAGCAAAACAAATGGAAATCTTCTCATCAAATCTGTCACACCCCCAATTTACCTGACTTGCAGCGGAATGGAATGCCTGGGGGTGTAACTGTCATAGCACCATAACAAGGAAATATTGAACGACCTAAAGTGTCGTTTGGAAAATACATATCGTTTGATTTATTTAAAAACACATCCAGTGTTACAAAACATAGGTCCCAAAGGTTGATACGTTTACAGAAAACAAGTTTAGGAAATGTCAAACGATAATTTACACAAGTGCATGAAGAATCCAAAATGTAGTGCATCATCCCTGGCAC
This sequence comes from Artemisia argyi, assembly GCA_030686995.1. Classification (NCBI taxonomy): domain Eukaryota; kingdom Viridiplantae; phylum Streptophyta; class Magnoliopsida; order Asterales; family Asteraceae; genus Artemisia; species Artemisia argyi. Next base: position 562,233 of record JARVZY010001828.1, on the reverse strand, counting down.
ACCCTAATGTGACTCCATGCATGTAATATGATAATGCCTTAGTTACCTGAAAATACATTGCGAAAACGGTCAACACGAATGTTGGTGAATAATCATAGGTTTATGAAATGTAATGTTGTACGGACACCACAAGTATAAGTGCATGACAAAAGTCACGTAAAATAGTACAATAGAACTTAAGCTCATGACACCGAAGCTATGACTGATGAAATTATGCCCCTCCTGAATGTTCTGCCAAAACACTCAAATGTAACAGACATGAAATGCATCTGCTTACTGTTGGTAAATACTACCACGGATGGAGGCGTCACCCTCAATAGATCTATCCACTCACTCTCGCTTAAAGGCAAATTAACGGTTCATGATGATACAGGGGACTTATCACATGGCAGACAAGCTACTTAAGCAATGTACATAGGTTTTGATACTTGGGCTCGTACTAAAATGGTGCAATGTATTCTCCCCCGTGGGATTTGAAAACAATCATAAAATGTATACGGGGCTATGAAAACTCACCTTAACTGATGATACTGTGATGATGTGAAATGAACAACAATGAACGGTTAGCTGCCTCAACCTAATATGAATGATGAACGATCTAATTTAGATCACCAAATGATGTTATGAATGTCCATGCACATGTTCCTATACCACTCTACTCTTTGGAAAAACACTTGTTGTTATCAAAAAATATATATTCCAAGACTTAGGAAAAATATGGCTATTAGAAAAATAAAGCTAGTTGCAATATATATATACTTATACATATATCGTATGTTTCCATGTTAGTGTTGAAATCCTCGGGTTGAAATCCTTGAAATAACGCCTTGTAGTGATAAAAATATACTTGTGATAACTAATACTTCATTAGTTATAAAATTGGGTAATTGGTATTATTTCTAGAATTTAACAAAATGGGACAGTAGGTATATTTACTTGTTACAAATCCATTTCCAAAGTTCAAAACTAGTTTCTACATCAACCAAAACTCTTGCAAACTTCACAAAACTATACTAATCCTACCATACACCTTCTTAGGGTGCCATGGGTTCCTAATGATCACTAAACAAGTTAATTCAACAAAGGAACACCTAAAACCAATTCTAGGGTTTGTATGTTTCAAAAGTCTACAAAAATAAAGTGGTATAACTAGTTTGCGCATGAAATTAAGCATGAATACTATAAGATACATGTGTTAATTAGATGAAAACATGAAAATAAATTTGAATACTCACTTTGAAATAATAGGTGATGAGATGATTAGAAACCTTGGATTACTTGTGTTTTTATGGTATGATTCTTGATTAGGAAAGCAAAATGAACAACTTTGATGCTTTAACTTTTGGAAAATACCAACTTGATCTTGGATTATGGTTTGGTCGTGGGTTTTGGTGAAAGGAAGAAGATGAGATGAACTTTATGATCTTTAAGATTATGTATGATTTTGTTTTTGTGGTTTATGTAAATACTAGTATAAGTATATAGTATTATATGTACACATTAATGCCAAAGGTTAAGAATTGTAAGTATTTTGCCTAGTGAGGACTTATGAGGCCGGCCACATGGGGATGAGGGGGGGTAGGATAGTTTTGATTTAATTAGGATTTTAGTGTAAGGTTATGTGTTATTATGTGTTATTTGTTAAAATTGGGTACCGGGTTTGATAGAAATAAATGTTAACAAAGTTATTCGGGATGAAATAAAGTTGCAAAAATGTTAAAAATATGTTGGGTACAATTACTGAGTGTTCGGGTGATCATTGTTTAGTTTTCACGAAAACCGTCGTAATATTTATAAACTCACGTTATAAATAAAATAAATTTCCAAAATACTGGGTAAATGAATGTTATAACTTTTATGATGATAAAATGGATATAAAAATATGTCGGGACCATTGTTGGAATATTTAGATATATTCGTCGTGTATAAACCGGGTGTTAACGTTTATTATAAATACTTATACGTAAAACGTTAAATGTATCAAATATATAAATTTGAAAATCCTAAGAGTGGTATAACATGAAAATGCTGTTATGATGATATGCAGACTATCTCTAGTCCGTATGCAGTGTCCTTAGCACTAATGAAATGAATTCGCACCTAAACCAATCCGGTTACGCGAATTTGAATACCCGTAAACTAAATTTACGATGAAATGAGTAATGCAAGTGAATAGTGAAAACTTTTCCGGAAATGAATAGTGTTTAGTGAATAGTAAAATTCTCAAATGTTTCTTAGAATATCAAATTGACCTCGAAAATGATGAATAGTAAAACGATGAATAGTGTTTTGATTAATAGTGATTTATGAATAGTAAAATATCGAAGTTTGGGAAATGACCTGAAGTGGTGAGTTGTGACAGTCGCCCACCCAAAAAGGAATTCAGTCCCTGAATTCAGCTAGTGTTGGTCTCGGTACTAGGTTTGGTGAAAAGGTGTGGATACTTGCGTTGCATTTGATCTTCTCGTTCCCAAGTAAACTCGGGTCCTCTTCGATAATTCCAGCGAACCTTAACGATCGGAATTCGACTCTGGTTCAACTGTTTGACCTCTTGGTCCATGATTTCAACTGGTTCCTCCACAAAGTTAAGCTTGTCATCTAGCTGAATCTCTTCTAATGGTATAACTGAAGACTCATCTGAAAGGCATTTCTTGAGGTTTGAGACATGAAATGTGTTATGTACGTTGCTGAGTTCTGACGGTAGTTCAAGCTTGTAAACTACTGGACCAATCCTTTCGAGTATCTTAAATGGACCAATGTATCTCGGGTTCAACTTCCCGCGTTTTCCAAATCGTATCACGCCTTTCCAGGGCGAGACTTTCAACATGACCTTGTCTCCAACCTGGAATTCCAATGGTTTGCGTCTAACATCTGCATAACTCTTCTGTCGGCTTCTAGCTGTTTCAAGCCTATCTCGAATCTGTATTATCTTTTCTGTTGTTTCTAGTACCATCTCTGGACCTGTGCATTGTACCTCTCCAACTTCTGCCCAACAAACTGGGGAACGACACTTACGACCATAAAGTGCCTCAAATGGTGCTGCTTTAATACTTGAATGGTAACTGTTATTATAAGAGAACTCGATTAATGGCAAATGGTTAGCCCAACCATTCCCAAAGTCAATCACACACGCCCTCAGCATGTCCTCCAGTGTCTGAATAGTTCTCTCACTCTGACCTTCAGTCTGTGGATGATAAGCAGTGCTCATGTCTAACTTGGATCCAAAGGAATCTTGTAATGACCTCCAAAAGTTTGATGTAAAGCGACTATCCCTGTCTGAAATGATAGAAACTGGTGCTCCATGCCTGGAGACTATTTCCTTGACATAAAGTCTGGCAAGTTGTTCCATGGAATAAGTCTCTCTAATGGGTATGAAATGTGTTGATTTGGTAAGACGATCAACAATTACCCAAATAGCATCGTAACCTCCTGACGTCTTGGGTAGTTTAGTAATAAAGTCCATTGTAATACGCTCCCACTTCCATTGTGGAATTTCTGGTTGTTCAAGTAATCCTGACGGTTTCTGGTACTCGGCTTTCACTTTAGCACAAGTAAGGCATTTGCTGACGTACGTAGTTATTTCTGCTTTCATGTTCGGCTACCAATACAACTTTTTGAGATCCTGATACATCTTGTCAGAACCTGGGTGAATAGAGTACTTTGACTTATGTGATTCATGCAAAATCAATTCTCGTACTCCACCATAGGGTGGTATCCAACTTCGGTCCTTGAAGCATAACACTCCATCTGCTCTCTTTACAAAGCCATTCTTGTTTTCTGGCATACCATAAAGTTTCTCCTGTGGCCGACTTTCCTCCTTGAGAGCCTCAATCTGAGCTTCTAGAATATTTGATGGTAATGGTGAAATAATAGTCATTCCTAACGACCTAACCCTCAAAGGTTTGAGTCGTTCTTTTCGGCTAAGTGCATCTGCTACGACATTTGCTTTTCCTGGGTGATATCGGATTTCACAATCGTAATCACTCAACAATTCTAGCCAACGACGTTGTCTCATGTTAAGTTCCTTCTGATCAAGTATACGCTGTAAGCTCTTGTGGTCGGTAAAAATTACACATTTAGTACCATAAAGGTAGTGTCTCCAACTCTTGAGTGCAAAAACAACAGCACCCAACTCCAAGTCGTGTGTAGTGTAATTCTTCTCGTGTGTCTTAAGCTGTCTAGATGCATAAGCTATCACCTTCTCGTTTTGCATTAGCACAGCTCCAAGCCCTTTATGCGAAGCATCGCAATACACCACAAAGTTCTCAATACCTTCTGGTAGTGACAAAATCGGTGCACTACAAAGCTTCTGCTTCAATAACTGAAATGCAGATTCTTGTTTCTCTCCCCACTCGTACTTTTGATTCTTTTGTGTCAGCTTAGTCAGCGACTTCGCTATCTTAGAAAACCCTTCAATAAACCTTCTGTAATATCCTGCAAGTCCTAAGAATTGACGAATTTCTGTAGGAGACTTGGGCGTAGCCCAATCCTTTACTGCCTCAATCTTTGCTGGGTCGACTTGTAATCCTTGGCTATCCATGACATGGCCAAGAAATTGAACTCTTTGTATCCAAAAGTCACACTTTGAAAATTTGGCATACAATTGCTCCTTCTTGAGTAGTTTCAATATTGTTCTGAGGTGTACTTCATGCTCTTTCTTACTCTTGGAATAAATCAGGATATCGTCAATGAATGCAATCACATACTTATCAAGATATGGTTTGCACACTCTGTTCATGAGATCCATGAATACCGCAGGTGCATTTGTTAATCCAAAAGGCATCACTTGAAACTCATAATGACCATAACGTGTTCTGAATGCCGTCTTCTAGATATCTTCTTCCCGAACTCTGAGTTGATGGTAACCTGATCTTAAATCAATCTTGGAATAAAAACAGGAACCTTGTAACTGATCGAACAAGTCATCAATCCTAGGGAGTGGATAACGATTCTTCGCCGTTAACTTGTTCAGCTCACGATAGTCTATGCACATTCTGAAAGATCCATCCTTCTTCTTCACAAACAAAACCGGTGCTCCCCAAGGCGAGGAACTTGGTCTAATGAATCCTTTGTCTAGAAGTTCTTGTAATTGGTTAGACAATTCTTGCATCTCAGAAGGTGCAAGTCTATATGGTGCTCGTGCAATTGGTGCAGCTCCTGGCACCAACTCAATCTGAAACTCAACCTGACGTGTAGGTGGAAGTCCTGGTAATTCTTCCGAAAAAACTTCTGGAAATTCCTTAACAATAGGCACATCTTCAAGTCGTTTCTCATCTGACTTCTTCTCCATGATGTGAGCCAAGAATGCATAACAACCCTTCTTTATGTACTTCACAGTTTTAATGCATGATATGATACTGAGTCTAGTTCCACTTCGCTCTCCGCGAACAACTAAAGTTTCACCTCCATAAGAAAGATGAACAACTTTTTCATCACAAATGATCCTTCCACGATGTCGAGACAACCAATCCATACCGATAACAACGTCAAAACTTCCAAGTTCTACGGGCATAAGGTCTATATTGAATGGGTGATTTAGGAAATTGATGGTGCAACCACGGATAACGGTGTTGGTGTTAACTAAAGACCCATCGGCTAATTCAACAATATAGGGAATGTCTAAGGTAGTTGGTTCTTTGTTAAGTAAAGGTTCAAATGCAATAGAAACAAAACTTCTCTCCGCTCCTGAATCAAATAAAATGGATGCATAACGATTATTAACGAGGAATGTACCCGCAACAACATTCGGGTCCTCACTGGCATCTTCTCCTCCCATAACATAAGCCCTTCCTCGAGCTACTCCGCCCTGATTTCCAGCTCTTTGATCATTCCTCTTTGGGCAATTGTTCTTGAAATGACCCAACTCTCCACAACCATAACATGCTCCTGGTTGGTTCTGATTAATTACTCCTCGTGGAGCTCTGCAGTCCCTAGTCTAATGACCGACTTTTCCACAGTTCTGACAAGCTCTAGGACAATTCCCAGGGTTATGATGAGTTTGACATTTGTTACACTTGGGTAGTTTTCCAATGTATCCGTTTCCTTCTGTTGGTCCTGCAGCATAGACCTTTGCCACTTCCTGCCTCTTAGGTGCTGGTTGGATAGCATTTCCACCTTGGTTATTATCAAACCTCCTCTTGTTGTTATTGTTGTTATTGTTTTGGTTATTGGGGTAGTTGCGGTTTCGGTTATTGTTATAGTTGTTGTTGTTTCGAGTGTTGTTGTAGTTGGTGTTGTTTGAACGGTTATTGTTGTTGTTTGCAGCAGACTTTCCTTTTAACACTTGGACCATAAGTTTCTGAGTTATACGAATGGCCTCTTCCATTGATTGTGGGTCGAAAGACATCACATCCCCTCGGATGCTTTCGGGTAGTCCTCCAGTAAAGTTCTCCATCTTTTTCTCATCGTCCGGAACCATAGTTGGACATAGTGCAGCCAACTCCTGAAACTTCCTGATATAAGTCTCAATGTCATCACCTTTTGTTACCAGCTCATAGAATTCGGTTTCCAACTTTTGCACCTCAGTACGAGGGCAAAACTTCTTAGTCATCAGCTTCTTGAATTGATCCCAAGTGAGTTTGTAGGCATTCTCCATACCAATAGGCTGAGCATACGAATTCCACCAAGACATAGCTTCATCAAGCAGCATACCAGTAGCAAATTTTACCTTGTTAACCACCTGACAACCGCACATGAGAAATACATTCTCAGTCTTTTCAAACCAGTGGATCAAAGCAACCGCTCCCTCAGTGCCCTTATAATTGACATGATCACTAATCTTGAAATCCTTCCAAGTACATTCACGCCTAGTAGTGGGTTGAACCACTTCAGTAGTAGGTGGAACCTCAGCAGCCCTAGCAGCAACCTTGGCTCTCTCAGTCTCCAGAGCTTCTGCTGTACTATCCCTGACCAACTTGCGGATAGCGGCTTGTGTCATAGTGGGTGTTTCTGATGTAGCCTTTGCTTTCTTTGGCGCCATACTTCTGATAAATAATAATCGACAACAACCATGAGAAAACTATAATAGAAATAGTCATCATACAAAAATATACGCCCACAACATGTATATATACAACCACAACAAGTATAAATACAACCACGACATGTACGAGTACAACCACAACCTGTAATAATACAACCACGACACGTATAGATACAACCACAACAAGTATAAATACGTTAACCGTAAAGAGCAACCATGAAACATCATAAATATAATCACAACACATGAATATAATACATGAAAATTTCAGCCTACATGGACCGATATATATATATATATATATATATATATATATATATATATATATATATATATATATATATATATATATATAGCACAACATTTCCAACATAGTAGAGTCGCACTTGATATATTTGTTTGTACAACAACCAAAAGACTACAAGTTCTTGAACTATGTCCCACACCTCGGGACTAGGAAAATAGTAAAAGCTAATACAATACTAGTCTATGTCTAGGCTCCTCCAGGTGCTTTAGATGGTCCAGGAGCTCCAGATGCTCCAGGTGCACTCCTCAGACGACGAATCTCCCTGTCCATCATAACTGCAATCTCCTCTAAATGCTGAACTCGAAGCTGAAAAGCAGCATCTCTACCCTCCATCATAGCCAACCTCTCATGTGCTACTGCCAACTGGTGTGTCAGCTCTCCCTGAGCCTCCTGTGTAGTCTGAGCTCTACCCCGTATCTCTGGTAGCTCACCCCTAAGCTGGTCAATCAGCTCTCGATGTCCCAACTGTTGTGCCTCAAGCCCATGATATGACACGTTGATACTAACTCTGCCTAAAAGCAAACCCTCGACCTGCTCCTCAACCGCCTCAAGTCGAGTAGTGATATCCACATCAATCCTATAATTCCTGATGAGCCCCTAACTGATCCTCTAAAGTAACATCCGTAGGCTCCCTAGCATCTGTAGACTCCCTAGTAGCAGTAGGCTCCCTAGCAGCAGTAGGCTCCCTAGCAGCTGCTGCTCTCGAACACTCACCTACATGGTATACTGGTGGTGGTTCTGCTGATTCTGACTCTGTAGTAGGTGAACATGGTGTAGTAAACCTCGCACGTTTCCTAAGCGGCAATAGTGAAGTAGATATGCATGTAGTAGCGGGTATGGCTGGTGGTGGTGCAGGTAACATAGGAATAGAAGGAATCTTAAAGGTAGATGTAGCAGTGCAAACTTTCTTACTAGGACCTATAGTCGTCTTCCTACGTGGAAACATGAGTCTAGGTTCTGATGGAATAGTGGTAGCAGAGGATGATGTGTCAGTGGGTGCACGGGTAATCTCAGGTGGTGCAATAGGGGAAACATGAGGAGTAGGAGCAGTCTCATCCTCCTCAAAAGGCTCTGTTTCCTCACCTGATGCCGAGAGTGGCAACACAGGTACAAGAGGAATAGGTGGTGGTGAACAGGCAGTGGAAGACATAGAGCCTTCAACATCGGAGTCTATGATAGAGTACAGTATAACAACGTTTGGGTCTGAAGACATGGTTCTGCGATAATAAAGGTGAAATAAAATAAATAACCCGTATATGGAATCACCTAAAACAATGAACATGCACTTATGATGAAATGATGAGATGCTATGATAATGTGGTTATAGTCTAGGGATCGTATACATCATAAACCCTATCATGATGCATCCTAGTTCGCTATAACCTTGGCTCTGGTACCAATCTGTCACACCCCAAATTTACCTGACTTGCAGCGGAATGGAATGCCTGGGGGTGTAAATGTCATAGCACCATAACAAGGAAATATTGAACGACCTAAAGTGTCGTTTGGAAAATACATATCGTTTGATTTATTTAAAAACACATCCAGTGTTACAAAACATAGGTCCCAAAGGTTGATACATTTACAGAAAACAAGTTCAGGAAATCTCAAACGATAATTTACACAAGTGCATGAAAAATCCAAAATGTAGTGCGTCATCCCTGGCACACCCTAATGTGACTCCATGCATGTAATATGATAATGCCATAGTTACCTGAAAATACATTGCGAAAATGGTCAACACGAATTTTGGTGAATAATCATAGGTTTATGAAATGTAATGTTGTACGGCCACCACAAGTATAAGTGCATGACAAAAGTCACGTAAAATAGTACAATAGACCTTAAGCTCATGACACCGAAGCTATGACTGATGAAATTATGCCCCTCCTGAATGTTCTGCCAAAATACTCAAATGTAACAGACATGAAATGCATCCGCTTACTGTTGGTAAATACTACCACGGATGGAGGCGTCACCCTCAATAGATCTATCCACTCACTCTCGCTTAAAGGCAAATTAACGGTTCATGATGATACAGGGGACTTATCACATGGCAGACAAGCTACTTAAGCAATGTACATAGGTTTTGATACTTGGGCTCGTACTAAAATGGTGCAATGTATTCTCCCCCGTGGGATTTGAAAACAATCATAAAATGTATACGGGGCTATGAAAACTCACCTTAACTGATGATACTGTGATGATGTGAAATGAACAACAATGAACGGTTAGCTGCCTCAACCTAATATGAATGATGAACGATCTAATTTAGATCACCAAATGATGTTATGAATGTCCATGCACATGTTCCTATACCACTCTACTCTTTGGAAAAACACTTGTTGTTATCAAAAAAATATATATTCCAAGACTTAGGAAAAATATGGCTATTAGAAAAATAAAGCTAGTTGCAATATATATACTTATATATATATCGTATGTTTCCATGTTAGAGTTGAAATCCTTGAAATAATGCCTTGTAGTGATAAAAATATACTTGTAATAACTAATACTTCATTAGTTATAAAATTGGGTACTTGGTATTATTTCTAGAAATCTAGAGTTACTACGTAGTTTTAGCGTTAATATTTCTAAAAGCTGTCAAAATGAAATGAGTTTTGCCGATATTCAAACGTGAATATCTTTGTCGTTATAAGTCCGTTTTAATTGTTTTTTATATCCACGGTTACGTCTTAGTATGTAGTAATATATTTTGGAAAGCTCGGCTCCTCCGGGTTACGTCTAAAGCCTCTTTTTGTCCGACGAAAAACGTCCAACAGCATGTAATTTTCAGAAAAATACTTTTCGTCAACAAACTTGCAAAAATCATAACTTCTTCGTTATAAACTCTTTTTAATCCGTTCTTTCGCCTACGGATTCGTTTTTGAAAGTATTTTCTAAAAATTTTTCCAAAGTTTCCTTTATGTTTACTGATTTTCCAGAATTTAACAAAATGGGACAGTAGGTATATTTACTTATTAGAAATCCATTTCCAAAGTTCAAAACTAGTTTCTACATCAACCAAAACTCTTGCAAACTTCACAAAACTATACTAATCCTACCATACACCTTCTTAGGGTGCCATGGGTTCCTAATGATCACTAAACAAGTTAATTCAACAAAGGAACACCTAAAACCAATTCTAGGGTTTGTATGTTTCAAAAGTCTACAAAAATAAAGTGGTATAACTAGTTTGCGCATGAAATTAAGCATGAATACTATAAGATACATGTGTTAATTAGATGAAAACATGAAAATAAATTTGAATACTCACTTTGAAATAATAGGTGATGAGATGATTAGAAACCTTGGATTACTTGTGTTTTTATGGTATGATTCTTGATTAGGAAAGCAAAATGAACAACTTTGATGCTTTAACTTTTGGAAAATACCAACTTGATCTTGGATTATGGTTTGGTCGTGGGTTTTGGTGAAAGGAAGAAGATGAGATGAACTTTATGATCTTTAAGATTATGTATGATTTTGTTTTTGTGGTTTATGTAAATACTAGTATAAGTATATAGTATTATATGTACACATTAATGCCAAAGGTTAAGAATTGTAAGTATTTTGCCTAGTGCGGACTTATGAGGCCGGCCACATGGGAATGAGGGGGGGTAGGGAAGTTTTCATTTAATTAGGATTTTAGTGTAAGGTTATGTGTTATTATGTGTTATTTGTTAAAATCGGGTACCGGGTTTGATAGAAATAAATGTTAACAAAGTTATTCGGGATGAAATAAAGTTGTAAAAATGTTAAAAATATGTTGGGTACAATTACTGAGTGTTCGGGTGATCATTGTTTAGTTTTCACGAAAACCGTCGTAATATTTATAAACTCGCGTTATAAATAAAATAAATTTCCAAAATACTGGGTAAATAAATGTTATAACTTTTATGATGATAAAATGGATATAAAAATATGTCGGGACCATTGTGGGAATATTTAGATATATTCGTCGTGTATAAACCGGGTGTTAACGTTTATTATAAATACTTATACGTAAAACGTTAAATGTATCAAATATATAAATTTGAAAATCCTAAGAGTGGTATAACATGAAAATGCTGTTATGATGATATGCAGACTATCTCTAGTCCGTATGCAGTGTCCTTAGCACTAATGAAATGAATTCGCACCTAAACCAATCCGGTTACGCGAATTTGAATACCCGTAAACTAAATTTACGATGAAATGAGTAATGCAAGTGAATAGTGAAAACTTTTCCGGAAATGAATAGTGTTCAGTGAATAGTAAAATTCTCAAATGTTTCTCAGAATATCAAATTGACCTCGAAAATGATGAATAGTAAAACGAAGAATAGTGTTTTGATGAATAGTGATTTATGAATAGTAAAATGTCGAAGTTTAGGAAATGACCTGAATTGGTGAGTTGTGACAAAATCCATTGTGGATGGACCCTTCAAACCAACACAAGTACTAGACCCTGGTGATCCAAATGGTACCCCCCCCCCCAAGTACAACCATACTACAGAGAACAGAATGAGACTGAATACACTGTAGAAGACAGAAAACAGATTGAAGCTGATGATCAGGCATTTCATTTCGTCGTTCTTGGTTTACCTGAAACCATCTATGCTACTGTTGACAGTGAAGTAAGTGCTCATGTAGTCTGGGAAAGAGTCAAGAGGTTAATGTATGGGACAGGCATCGGGAAACAGGAAATGGAAACACAATTGCTTAAGGAACTTCGCAAGTTTACTTCAATTCCTGGTGAATCCATAGAGACGTACTACCACAGATTTTGTAAGATCATGAATGATTTATCAAGACACAACCTCAGTCAGACAAATATTGCTAACAACACCATTTTTCTGAATGAGTTACAACCAGAATGGGGAAGATATGTCACTATTGTTTATCAGACAAAGAATTTTCATGAAGTGACTTATGATTAGGTGTATGACTTCTTGAAGCAAAATCAAGATGAAGCTAATGAAGTAAGAGCTGAATTACTAGCTAAAAAGCATGATCCTCTAGCATTAATGGCTGATACACCAACACCTATACCAGTGAACACACAACAACAACCATCATCATCTTCCACCCACAACTACATGCAACCATCCTACATTCAACAACCAACACCGGTATACCAACAACAATTCTACCCACAGCAACAACATCTTATTCCACAATTCCAAGAACCCGAATTCACTTAAAATGATGAAGCTACTGCAGCATTGACACAAGCGTTTGCTTTTCTCTCAAAGGCATTCCAAGGACGCTATTCTACACCAACAAACAACAACCAAAGGATTTCATCGAACACTCGCAACAGGCAAATCGCTCAGCCGAGTTTCAATATGGGCAACGGAGGCCAAATGGTTGGAGTTTATGCGAATTAGCAAGGATATGCTACTGGATTTAACATGGGTAATCAGAATATGCAGAATTAGAATGCAGGTCAGTATGCAGGGAATCAGTATGGTCAGTATGTAGGGAATCAGATGGGTCAGGTTGTTGGAAATTAGAGGGGTCAGATTGTTGGTAATCAGGCAATGGGTAATCAGAATAGAAATGTTGCAGCTCCAGTAGTTGGGAATTTGGGAAATGTGAATCAGGGTAATCCGGTAAAGTGTTTCAACTGCCAGGGTGTAGGTCATATGGCAAGGAACTGTCCTACTAAGCCGAACAAGAAAGATCTAGAGTACTTGCAGAAAGTAGTAATGTTGGCACAAAAGGCAAAGGCAGGGTTTCAGTTGAATGCAGAGGAGAATGACTTTATGGCTCTTATGGATGACATGGAAGATAGAGAGGATATCGATGCGAATTGCATATTCATGGCGAATCTTCAGGAAGCTAAGTATGACACGGATTCTGACACACTTCCTGTTTATGACACCAATGCACAATCTGAAGTATCAAACTTCAACACATGTCACAATAATGATATATTTGATATGACTCCTCATGAGAAACAACATTCTGAGAAGCTAGCACCCACTTATGATACATACCTGGACACGCCAAGTAGTAGCAATACTTCTTCAGCAACTCCAGATGTGAATCATAATGGAGGCTTCGTTTCACAGCATGCTGAGAATGATGAGGAAACACGTGCTTTATTTGAATCATTATTAAATAATTGTGGTATTGAAATCGAGAAAGTGAAAAAGGTCAATCGTGATATTAAGGCCGCGAATGAGAAATTGACCACTGAGCTTGAGAGATACAAGGAAAATGCAAAAAGTTTTCAAATTTACAAAGAACGCGAGTCAGAATTTGAATTTGGTTATAAGAAGTTACTTGTTAAAGATAGGGAATGGAAAAACAAGTTTGCTAATCTTGAAATAAGTTCAACAAAAACCATTAACTCTTTAAAACAAGAAATTTCTGAATTAACAAACCAACTTTCAAAACAAAAAACAGCTTATACCAATCTTGAAAAAGAAAGGGATGAGTTGAAAAAGGACTTTGCAAAGAAAGAAGATAAACTTTTGGAAGAAATCGTAGAGTCAGAACACAAGATTGCACATCTAGAAGAATTAGTGGTTAAGTCGGGTCAGTCAAGTCAAACAATGAAAATGATTTCAAACCAAACTAATCCAATTTACCATACGAAACACAAAATGGTTCTTGGTAACAACAATCCTTGTAATCTCAAGAAAGCTTAGGAAGAAGATAATGTTTTCTATAATGGTAGTGTTTTTTACACCAAACATGATCCTCCCGTCGTTTGGGATTCTGTACAAACGATAGAACATGTCGAAGAGAGCATTATTAAAATGAAACAAAAGGATTTGAAACCCATTGATTACAACAAATTGAATAAACTTTCGGGAATTACTTTTGTTCCACAAAAAGAACCATCTGTGTTTTCCATAAAACGACCATTTTCGAAAATGTTTTCTAAAAAAGTAGTTGCTTCCAAATCGCTTTCTAACAGGGAACAGATATCTTCAAACAACACTTTTAACACAAGTGCTGCCAGAGGATATCTTGATGATCTTAAAACAAGAGTTGGGCAACTTAAAACGACTTTAGAATCTAAAATGAGACTTAATGAGATTAACTGGAATTCCACAGTTCATTTACTACTTAAAAAGATTCTTGAAAATGAATTTGCTCCTCAAATTAATAACATTCATGCTCGTGTAATTCACTTTGAACAAGCATTTAAAGAAACAGCTGACTTCGTCACGGATCACAAATCCCTGATAACGAAGGCTAATGAATCTTTTGAGCAAATCAATGTTTTGGAAAACCTAAATGATTCTCTCTTCGAAGCTGTTATGACTACTGATATTATGTCCATCATTTTACAAACATATTCTGTTCAAGACGATGAAAGACTGAGAGCTGAGACCTCCGACATTGTTTCTAAATATGAAAAGTCTCTTATAAAGCTTGAAAAAGAAAATGTCTCATATTTTAAACAACTTGATCACAAAAAGGAAGAATGCAAGTATGACAAATTGTCGTATGAACGTGACTTAAAGAACATGAAACAGCAAAATGATCTTTTGAGGGCTCAGCTTGAAAGTCAAAAAGGAAAGGGTGAGGAAACTAAGTTTGCAAAACCATTGACTTCGGAGAAACCAAATGTTTCAAACATGGTTCAAAAACCAAAAATGTCAATTTCACGGTTTGCTCCAAAAGTCGATGAGAAAAAAGATTTGACAAAACCAGTCACTCCAACACCCTTGCCCAAGAAAAGTGAAAATGATAAGATTGTTGATAAAGGAAAAGCGGTTGTCGAAACTCCTAAAGTGTTAGCACCTGGCCTTTTTAGGATTAGTCCCACTAGTGCGTCTGCCTCAACATCTAAGACAAATGATAAGTGCATAAAGGCTAATTCTAAAGAATCTAGGGATGCTAAAAAGGACAACAATATAAATCCTAATGTGTGTGCCTTACCTTCTACAGGATTAGAAAGCACCTCTAGGAGCAGCAGACTAAAGCCTAAGAGCAATACAAGGAACAATAGAGTCTTGCCTGTTTCTAAGAGTAGTAGCAAGAATAAAGTTGTAGATGTAGAAGAACACCCTAGGAATTTATCGCTTTGTAATAAGAGACATGTTTCATCTGAATGTAATGTCGAGCGTACTGTTTCTAATGCATGTAATGACTCTGTTTGTTTAATATGCAAGAAATGTTTAATTAATGATGCTCACGATGAATTTGTTTCTAAGAATGTGAATGTTACGCCTGAACAGAAGAATGTTCCAAAAAGACCTAGTGCTAGATCCAGATCTATAGAAAGATTAGTTGCACGATTTAGGACTACCACTATTAGTCGAATGCCTAGGAACTACCTTAAGTTTTGTATGTGGATTCCGACGGGAAGAGAGTTCACTCTTAAGGATGGAAAATTAGAAATAACTCAAGCTAAACAAGTAGCAACTATCTATGAGTGTGATTCTGCTTTTACTCCTAACCCCATGGAACCAAATTCAAAACGGTTTCCAAATACAAACTCGCCTGTTCTTAGCAGGTTATCGAAATATGTCTTTGGATCATCGACTCGGGTTGCTCCAAGCACATGACCGGGAATTTAAAGCTGCTGATCAATTTCGTCTGGAAATTCATGGGAACTGTACGATTTGGAAATGATCATGTAGCAGCTATTCAGGGTTTTGGAGATCTTCAATTTGGTAATTTTTTAATCACTCGAGTTTACTACGTCGAAGGGTTGGGACACAACTTGTTTTCAGTTGGGCAGTTTTGTGATGCAGATTTAGAAGTGGCATTCAGAAGAAACACGGTTTTTATAAGAAATTTGGTTGGTGATGATCTTTTAACTGGTAATCGTAGTACAAATTTGTATGCTATCGACATCAACCAAATGGCTTCTACATCACCAATTTGTCTTATGACAAGGGCAACCGAAACTAAATCCTGGCTGTGGCATAGACGTTTATCCCATCTCAATTTCGACACCATCGACAAGTTAGCCAAAGACAACATCGTCACGAGACTTCCTAAATTCAAATACACCAAGGAACACTTATGTCCATCATGCGAACAAGGAAAAAGTAAAAGAGCATCATATAAACCCAAAACCATACCTAGTTCGGAAGCAAGGTTACATATGTTGCACATGGACTTATGTGGCCCAATGAGAGTTGAAAGCATTAATGGGAAAAAAGTATATTCTCGTTATTGTTGATGATTATTCAAGATATACTTGGGTAAAGTTTTTGAGATCAAAGGACGAAGCACCAGGCATCATCATCACCTTTCTGAAGCGTATTCAAGTTCTACTTCAAGCTCCAGTAAGGATTATAAGAACAGACAATGGCACAGAATTTACAAACCAGGAGTTAAGAACTTACCTTGAAGATGTTGGAATCACACACCAAACATCAGTTGTTAGAACTCCACAGCAGAATAGGGTAGTTGAAAGAAGAAACCGAACTCTTGTGGAAGCTGCTCGCACAATGCTAATTTTTCCTAGTGCACCTCTATTCTTATGGGCTGATGCTGTAGCCACTGCTTGTTTTACTCAAAATTGATCCCTAGTCCATCCGAGATTCAATAAAACCCCATATGAGCTAGTGAACAACCGTAAACCTGACATCTCTTACCTTCACGTGTTTGGCACTTTGTGCTATCCGACGAATGATAGAGAAGATCTAGGGAAGTTAAAAGCTAAGGGTAATATTGGAATCTTCATTGGATATTCAGAAAACTCGAGGGCATTCAGGGTGTATAAAAGACGAACAAAAAGGATAATGGAGACGATGAATGTGAAGTTTGATGAGATTTCACAAATGGCTTCTGAGAGATACGCTCTAGAACCCGCGCTTAATCTGATGGCTTCTAATCAAAATGGATTAGGACCCGCACCAAACATGCAGACTTCTGGACACATCAGTTCAGGACTCGTGCCTCAAGGAGCTCAGTCAACAAACACGGATAAACCTTCAGAACAAGAACTGGAAAATTTCTTCGAGTTAATGTTTGATGAATATTATGGTGGAACTTCGACAAATGCATCTCCACAACATTCCGCTACACCCGCTCAAAACCATCAACCACCACCACCACCACAAGATGCATCTACAACAATCGAAGCTGAAGCACTAACTACATCAACATCATCTACATCTACTCAAGCAACTCCAGTACTTGAAACTGTTCTACCAAGAGTTGATGAGCAAAACCAAAACACAAATTTTCAAGAAGAACCAATAAATAATTCAAACGATGTTGCATTAGAAGAAAAAGAAATATTTGAAAACCCGTTTGCAACAGACTCTGCTGAATCTTCTTCAAGGTTACAAGAACCATCTAACACACATTCGTTACACCCAAGGTACCCTTCTACATTTCAATGGACAAAAGACCATCCAATAGAACATGTTATTGGTGAACCTTCAAAGCCAGTTCAGACAAGGAGACAACTTGCCACCGATCTCGAATTGTGCATCTACGTTTGCTCAATCAGCCTCAAAGAACCAAAGAACATTCGGGAAGCAATGGCAGAAAACCCTTGGATTGAAGCGATGCAGGAGGAATTTCTTCAATACCTGGTTACATGATAGTTGGGAACTTGTTGAACGACCACTTAATAAACGAGTTCTTGATCTCAAGTGGTTGTGGAAGAACAAACTGGATGAGGAAATGACTGTTATTCGCAACAAAGCTCGTCTCGTGGCTAAAGGTTATCCACAAGAAGAAGGGATAGATTTCGAGGAATCATTCGCGCCTGTAGCTAGACTTGAAGCAGTCCGGATTTTCTTAGCCTATGCCGCTCACAAAAACATCACAGTCTATCAGATGGATATTAAGACTGCCTTCTTAAATGGAACTCTGAAAGAAGAAGTGTATGTGAGTCAGCCAGAGGGATTCATTGACAAAGATTATCCAGACTACGTCTACAAGCTTAAGAAAGCAATTTATGGTTTAAAACAAGCTCCAAGAGCGTGCTATGACGAACTATCATCTTTCTTGCTTAAAAACAATTTCACAAAAGGAACGGTTGATGACACCTTGTTTATCAAAAAATTCAAAGATGACATTTTGATCGTTCAAATTTACGTGGACGACATTATTTTTGGATCAACCAATCCTAACCATTCAAAACATTTTGAAAATCTCATGAAAAGCAAATTTGAAATGTCCATCATGGGGGAACTAAAATTCTTTCTTGGTTTACAAATACATCAATCCCCTCGTGGTATTTTTATCAATCAAGCTAAATATACGATAGAGATTTTGAAAAAACATGGAATGGAAAATTGTGATTCTGTTGGTACACCAATGGTCACTTCACCAAAAATAGGTGCTGATTTGTTTGGGAAACCCATCGATCCAAAAAAATATCGGAGTATGATCGGTTCTCTCATGTACCTGACTGCTAGTCGACCCGATATTCAATTTGCTGTCTATTTATTAGCTCGGTTTCAGGCAAAGCCTACCGAACTTCACCTCAAAGAGGTTAAACGGATCTTTCGGTACCTACGAAGCACCATTAACATGGGACTTTGGTATCCGAAGGATTCGGGGTTTCATCTAACAGCATTTTCAGATGCAGACCATGCTGGTGATCAAGTTACAGCAAAGAGTACATCAGGTGGAGCACAATTTTTGGGTGAAAAGCTTGTAAGCTGGTCGTCAAAGAAACAGGATTGTACTGCGCTATCAACCGCCGAAGCCAAGTATGTGTCTCTATCTGCGTGTTGTGCCCAAGTTCTTTGGATGCGGACACAGCTCACAGATTATGGCTTTACTTTTGACGGAATACCTATGTATTGTGACTCAAAAAGTGCCAAAACCATCTCGTGCAATCCCGTACATCATTCTAAGACGAAGCATATCAAAGTCCGCTACCATTTCATCAAAGAACACGTGGAAGAGGGTACTGTTGAATTATTTTTCGTTAATACAGATTACCAACTCGCCGATCTATTTACTAAAGCCCTTCCAAAAGAACGGTTTGACTATTTAGTTCGACGAATTGGCATGCGAAGCCTAATTCCTGAAGAGCTAGAACGTCTTCTCGAATCTTCTTGAAAAAGTTTTCAAAATCGCTTCGCTGTAAATATTTTTCAAAAACAAAATACAAAATTTGAAAAACCAACAAAAACAAAATACAAAAATATAAAATTTTCAAAAAATACAAAAACAATATAAAATCAAAAAATCCAAAAATATTCTTCTCACGACATGTCTCTCGTATAAATCAATATTCTGTACGTTTCTAGAAATGTCATTCAATAATGATACGGACATGTACAGATGCTTGAGCGGGAGTTCTTTAAATGTTTTTTCTAAAACATGTAGTTTCTCAAAAGTTTCTTCACTATGGCTTTCGTATACTTCAGTATGAAACCCGTACTTAAACGATGACTTCTGATTATTTTCAAATCAAGGACTCGTACATTCAATGACGAAATCTTTCTCAAAAAGTTCGAGTCTAAACAAACGAAAAAGATTTCAAGCATAAACTCGTTTTCAAACAAAATTCTTGAGCACTTTTTCAAGATTGTTCAAAAGATTTCTCAAAATTAGTGCTCAAGATAACTCCCTCAAAACCCTTAAGTAATTTTAGATATGCTATCATTAAGGGGGAGTATAAAAATAAAATGTTCCAAATTCATGCAAAATAGAATCTGTCTATCTCTCCAAAAGCTTTTTCTTAATCAGTTGATATCAAAAATATCACGCTATGCTATTTTTGAGGGGGAGAAGACATGATTAAAATGTGATCAAAGATGTTTAAAGATTGTGGCTGAATCTCAGAAGAGCTCGACTCAGTAAGTACCAATGAATTGACGAAGCTTAAAATGTCAGTAATCGAAAAGACTTGTCCTGGACGGGTAATAATTTCAAGCTAGTCCAACTAGTGATGTAAGCGTATCTCGAATAGGACTTGTCTGAGTAGAATGTACCTCATCGAGAGACTTTCTTTGGACTTGACCAGGACGGGTAATAATTTCAAGCTAGTCTAACTAGTGATGTAAGCGTGTCTCGAATCGGTCATGTTCACTGAAAGTGGATCAATTCAAAAAGTGCAAACTCCTCTCGCATGTGCAAATTTCTTAAAAAATTCATGAGCACATGTGAAGGGGGAGTCCTTCAAATGAAATGCAAAACTCTCAAAGTGGCAACAACAATGTGTTTTATTATCATAAACACTTTGAGAGATTTTACACAAAAAGGTTTTTTGGCATGTGATCAATTATAGGATAGTCATGGAGTTATATGGTGACTAAGGTTAGGAAAAACCGTCCTATGATCCGCCAGAGCCGGAGGGATCTACCCAAGGACAATTCCAATAGATTAGAAGTAGAAGTCCTTAGGTATGATTGAAAAAAAAAAAGAGAAAATGAGAAAGGAGAAAGAAGGGGTTGAAGAATTAAAAAGAAAAGTTATGAAAAAGGGTGAAAAGAAATAGCCCTCCAAATGTTCAACCTTAGAGCAGACACCGGGTTCAACTCATATGCTACTGGTTGTTACTAAGGTGACACCGGTATTGAAGACAAAGACGTCATGGACCCAGTGACGCACTGCACTAAACCTTCTTAACCACTCAAGTTCTCTTAAAAGAGCTTGTTTCATTCTCACGGGGAACCAGTGTAATCTATCGACCTGTCTCTTAGAGATGGTTGATATTGAAGCAGGAGACCTCTCCCTAATCTCCGCATAGGAAACCAAATGTGCACTTATCGAGTCTAGAGCCCCGCGATTCATCAAAAGATCTCATAGGAACACATGATATTTCTACACTGGTTTTTCATCATTAAGGACGCCAGATGTAAACTTAAGAGTCCTACGCAGATCTTAGCAATCTGCTAGAACATTTATGAGAGGATTCACTTTTGTGATTCTTAATGATTGAATGGAAATTCCTGCCAGGGTCAACATCAAACAGCCCTGACAGCAGGTCACTTTGGTAATTCTTATTGGGTTACGCTTAGTGTTCGTGGTGGTTTCAAATGGTCTACAGTCATGGAGTGATCCCCAGCGACTCACCCAGTCATTGAGCTACTAAGTAGGTCTTGTAAGCTCCCTCGGGAGTATCTGACATGGGAACAGCCTTGGTAAGGGTTAGAAGGAGTCTTCACACTATGCTGTTGACGATCTCTAATTCGAACATGTAAGTACCGAATGTTTTATTGCTACAGATTCCACATGCTCATACATGCATCTGGAAGTTAAAGAAAGCTCCCTCAAAGATCTATACAACACAAAGTTCAAAGAAAGATTCTACGCCAAAAAGAAGAATCTACAAAGTATAAAGACTAAAGATCAAAGTGAAAGAAAGGGAACTACGTGCATATGAATATCAAAGTCCAAAGATGTATGAGCATGTTGGAATGGCAAACAACCACCACAGACGCAGAAGTGACGAAAGGCAGATAACTCCACATCACAAAGGAACAAAGAACGATGAAAAATCAGTTATCGAAGATCACAAAGCATGAAGGAACAAAGACTAAAGACTATTCTACATCGACACACAAAGTTAAAGACAAAGAACACGGAAGACCCGCTCACGTGGAGCATCATTCGAATGACCACCCCTTAGGGGGAGATTGTTAGCATTAAAAATATATATATAGAAGTGATGGTCATTCTCATATTGTAACTTTGTGTCATTTGTTAAGATTAGTAATAGTTTAGTCATTGGGCTTTGGACTTGGCAAGCTAATATGTCATGTGCTATGTTTCATAAGCCTTGTTATCTAATCATGTAACCAAGTCCAAGCCCAAGCCCATAGAAAGTGTATGTATGGAACTATATAAGGCACCTTACCTCTCATTTGTAAGGTGTGCTTGAGTGTGTATTTGTGTGTGTTTTCTCTTAATATAATTTCTCATTTCCATCTCTCTCTCTCTAACATACGAATTACATTTATACATATCAAGTCACCATCTCTCAATCTCTACTTCATCTTTGCTTCTATATTGGTGTGATAAAGTTGTGATATCTAAGGTCTTACAAGGCTAAAATCCTCACAATTTAGTGGAAAGGGTTATAATATGTGCTAGCAAATGTAATCGATCCTAGAATGGATTGCAATATTAATCGGGACACATCTCAAAATTTTCAAAAATTACTAATTTTACCAATGGATAGATCCAGTTATTCTAATAAATTATACCTAAAAGCGTGAAAACAACTAGATTATAAGGACAAACAAAATTTAAATCGATATTAGACTTAATTTCTTATTTTACCTACTCACCCCCCCCCCAAACTTAAGTTAAACATTGTCCTCAACGTGATAAACGGACTTTAAAGTATGAAAGTAGGGAAAATGAGAAAATAAACCATGATATCTGGTGTTTTGTTTCTATCCAATCTTCTGTTTCTTGCAATCAACAACTGCATTATTAGAAACCAAAAAAAAAAAAAAAAAAAAAGAAAAAAAAAAGCATTGCAGTTTTATTCAAATTAGTGGCACACCCCCACACTTAAGTTCGACCAAGTGGTATAACTTTGGGGTATAGACACTGAAAATAAAATAAATCAAAAACAAAAAGAAAAATAAAACACACGGGTTGCCTCCCAAGAAGCGCTTGTTTGATTAACGAGTCCTCAGCTAGACTCAAACTCTATATGTTTCCTTTTAGGGATATACAACACATTTCCTATCACAATTCCCTTTCCTGTTTCATCTATGTTTTCCAACTTAACATTTTCCCATTCTCTAGGAAGAGCATCATAGATAAAACCATTACTGTGTGCCCAAGGGACTGTTCCCTTGTGTGGAGCCATGAAAGTGATAGCTTCATATTCAAATTCGGATGAAATTTCTTCATTAGAAATCACGTTTAATTGCTCTTTATGATAATAGAGTTTAATTCGGTGCCCATTTACAATGAAACTTCCACCATGTTTGTCATAAAGTTCAACATAACCTGATGGAAATCCATGTTTCACTACATATGGTCCAAACCATTTTGGCTTGAGTTTCGGAGCTGTAAACTTGTATTTCATATTGAAGAGCAGAACTTTATCACCAGCTTTGAATTGTTTTCGAATTCTCAACTTCCTATCATGGTATGCGTTGGTTCTTGCTTTATTTAGCTTGGAGTTTTCATAAGCTTGAAGTCTTAACTCATCAAGTTCATGTAATTGCAAAAATCTCTTTTCTCCAGCTATTTTTAGATCTGGATTACTGCTTCTTAACGCCCAGTAAGCACGGTGTTCAAGTTCGAACGGTAGATGACATGTTTTCCCATACAAGAGTCTGTATGGTGTTGTACCAATGGGTGTCTTATATGCCATACGAAAGGCCCATAGAGCGTCGTCTAATTTCCTTGACCAAACAGAAGGATTGTCTTTAACCGTTTTTTCAAGTATTCTTTTTATAGCTCTATTGGTATTTTCGACTTTACCTCTAGTTTATGGATGATAAGTTGTAGCAAAACGATGATGAACTCCATATCGTTTCATTACTTTCTCCAGTTGTTTATTACAGAAATGGGATCCTCTATCACTTATTAAAGCTTTAGGAATTACATAGCAAGCAAAAAGCTTTTTGAGAAAGTTGACAACTACTCGTGCATCGTTAGTAGGAAGAGCTTCAGCTTCGACCCATTTGGAAACATAATCGATTGCAACGAGGATATATTCGTATTTGTGTGATTTAGGGAAAGGTCCCATAAAATCAATTCCCCAAATGTCGAATATTTCACAGACTTGAATGCTCTTTTGAGGCATTTCGTCTCTTCGAGAAAGGTTACCGGATTTTGGCACGCATCGCAGTTCTGAACGAGAGTATACGCTTTTTTGAAAATTGTAGGCCAATAGAATCCAGCATCGAAAACTTTTCTAGCTGTAGTGGAAGGACCATAATGTCCCCCAGTTGGGCCATGATGACATTCATCAAAAAATTTTCTTGTTTCGGCACCCGAAACACATCTTTGTATCATTCCATCCTTGCACATTTTAAAAGGTAAGGTTTCTCCCGATAATAGTGTTTTAGTTCTGAAAGAACTTACTACGTTGGTAGTGACTCATCCCTTTTTTAAGAATATCTCCTGCAAGATAATTTGCGTAATCTGCAAACCATGGAATTTCCTCATCATTATCTTTATCTATCATCATGAGAGTTTCTTCTGGAAAATAATCATTAATTTTATTTTCTTTTAATTCTTCCAAATTCGGATTCTCGATACGTGACAAATGATCGGCTGCAAGATTTTCTGCTCCTTTCTTTTCTTTTATTTCGATATCAAATTCTTGCAGTAATAGAATCCATCTGATAAGACGCGGTTTTGCATCTTGTTTGGTAAACAGATATTTGAGTGCGGAATGATCGGTAAAAACTATCGTTTTTGAAAGCACGAGATAAGATCTAAATTTGTCGAATGCAAAAACTACGGCTAATAATTCTTTCTCTGTAACCGTATAATTTTGTTGGGCATTGTTGAGTGTTTTACTAGCAAAGTATATAGGACGAAAATGTTTTCCTTCACGTTGTCCTAAAACAGCTCCAACAGCGAAATCACTTGCATCACACATGATTTCAAATGGTAGTGACCAATTAGGTGCAACCATAACTGGGGCACTAGTCAATTGACTTTTTAATGTTTCGAAAGCTTTAATGCAGTCATTATTGAAATCAAATACAGAATCCTTTTCTAAAAGTTTAGTCATAGGACGTGATATTTTTGAAAAATCTTTGATAAATCGGCGGTAAAAACCGGCATGTCCTAGAAAACTTCTAACGGCTTTAACGTTAGTTGAGGTGGTAATTTGGTGATAACATCTATTTTAGCTTTGTCTACTTCCATCCCTAAACTTGATATCTTGTGTCGTAACACAATTCCTTCAGTTTCCATGAAATGACATTTTTCCCAATTAAGAACTAGATGTGCAGCTTCACATCTCTCAAGCATTTTATCGAGATTGGAAAGACAAGTTTCAAAAGAATCACCAAAAACTGAAAAGTCATCCATGAAAACTTCCATAGATGTTTCAAGCATGTCTTGAAATATTGCGATCATACACCTTTGAAAAGTTGCAGGTGCATTACATAGACCAAAAGGCATACGCCGATAAGCGTAGGTTCCAAAAGGACATGTAAATGTGGTTTTCTCTTGATTGGCTGGATCAATAGGAATTTGAAAATATCCCGAAAAACTATCAAGGAAGCAAAGTATTTGTTTCCTGCTAATCTTTCGAGCATCTGATCCATGAATGGTAAAGGAAAATGATCTTTCCTGGTGGCTTTGTTAAGTTTTCTGTTATCAATACATACTCGCCATCCAGTGACAGTTCTAGTAGGAACTAATTCATTCCTTTCGTTTGTCACTACAGTCATTCCACCTTTCTTTGGAACACAATGAACTGGACTCACCCATGGGCTATCCTCGATAGGATAAATGATTCCTGCGTCAAGAAGTTTGATGATTTCCTTCTTAACAACTTCTTTCATATTTGGGTTGAGTTGACGTTGTCTTTCTATAACGGGTTTAGTACCTTCTTCACAATTGATTTTGTGTTTGCAAAAATCTGGACTAATTCCTGGAATATCAGAAGTTTTCCACGCAAAAGCGCGTTTATGCTTCCTAAGAACATAAACGAGTCTTTCTTTTTGATTTGTTTCGAGCAAAGACGATATGACTACTGGAAGAAGTGAATTTTCTACTAAGTAAGCATATTCGAGATTATTGGGAAGGGTTTTGAGTTCCAAATCAGTGGGCGGTTCTTCTAGAGATGATTTGATTTTCAATTGATCTTTCTCAGTGATATCTTCAAATTTCTCTTTTTCCTCTTCTTCTAATTTTATTTCCATGAATTCCTCAAATTCTTTATCAGAATCTGTTTCACTGATCTTTTCTGAAGTAGTCATGAATGGTTTCGAATCGTCAAGTAATGCATCCAATTCTTCTTTAGTGACTTCATCAATTACATCGATGTTATAGCATGTGTCATCACTGGAATTTGGATATTTCATTGCTTTAACGATTAAAAATATGATTCGATCTTCTCCTACTCCAAGATTGAGTTTTTTGCCTTTGACTTTAATCATTGCGTCAGCAGTGTTTAAGAAAGGTCTTCCTACGATTAAGGGTACTCGACTATCTTCTTCCATTTCTAAGGTGACAAAATCCACAGGAAAAACAAATTTACCAACTTGAACAAGCATATTTTCAGCAACCCCAACAGGATATTGGTATGTATGGTTGGCTAATCTTATACTCATCTTAGTAGGTTTCAATGTATTGATGGAAAGTTTAGAATACAACGAATAGGGCATCAAATTGATACTTGCACCTAAATCGGCTAAAGCATCACATGTGATGTTGTTTCCTAATGTACATGGTTTAAGAAAACTTCCGGGATCTCCAAGTTTTGGTGGAATTTTGTTTTGAATTATAGCAGAGCATTCTTCATTGAGAACGGTAGCGGAAATTTGTTCCAACTTGTTTCGATTATTAAGAAGTTCTTTCAAAAATTTCCCATAATTGGGCATTCCAGCTAGAACATCAATGAGGGGTACGTTAATTCTAACTTCTTTGATAATCTCTAAAAACTTCTTATTTCGCTCCTCTCTTTTCTCTTTTCTTAGGGCTTGTGGATATGGTATTTTCGGTGTATAAGGTTTTATTGGTGGAACGGTTGGTTTTTGGGTTGGTTCTTCTTCAACTGCTTCTTCTTCAGCTTTTTCCTCTTCCTCATCTTGAATAAGAGTGTTATCGGTAGGAATGGGTGGTGGATCATATGAGAGACCACTTCGAGTGAATACAGCATTGATATGCTCATTTCTGTTTTGTGGTGGACGATAATTCTTATCGTTTGATCCAGATGGTTTTGGATTGGATTGGGTGTTACTTGTTAATGTACCAGGAATTCGAGAAGAAAATTGAACAGAAAGTCTACCAAATTTTTGTTCAAGATCCTGGATAGAAGCTTGATGATTTTTCTGACCTTGCTCAACTTTGGTTTTGAGATTGAAAAATTGGGTTTTTACAAACTCATTTGTGGTTCTTTGAGCATTTACGAATTCTCGCATCATTTTTTTGAAATCAGATTCTTCCTTTTTATCTGAATTTATTGGGTTTGGATTGTCTGTTCGAGGTTGAAAATCACGGTTGTTATCCCTTTGTTGGCGGTCTTGCCAATTTCCAGAACTTCTTTCGTAATAATTACCACGAAAACCTCCTCCACGATATCCTCCTTGGACATAATTAGCTTCCTCTTCGTTGGGTCTATTCATAGGTTGGTCATCACACTCGGATGATGTGTGATTTCCTCCACAATTATTACAGCCATCTCGCATTTCTTTCATTTCTCCTTTTATATCTTTGTATTGCGAGTCCATTTTAGAAGACAAGGCTTCTATTTTGTCCATGAGTTTCGAATTATCTGAATTTTCGGCAAAAGCAACGGTTTTCTGTATGGGTTTGGTTTTGGAATCTTTTGACCAATCGAGTTTAAGAAGTACTCGATCTTCAAGAAGTTGATATGCCTCGTTAGGTGTTTTGTAAAGGAAAATTCCTCCGGCATCAAGGATTGCTTGAGATGCTTCATCAAGACCATGATAAAAGATTTGGATTATTGTTCCTCGTCCTAAATTATGACCATGTCAACTTCGAAGCAAATCTTTCATGCGAAGCCAAGCTTCAACAAGAGATTCATTAGGATTTTTTGAAAAAGCACGGATTTCTCCCATTAGTCTATCATACATGGCAGGTGGAAAGAATCGGCTTACAAAAGCTTGCCTCATCTCCTCCCAAGTATTAATAGTTCCTGGGGTTAATTAGTTATACCATACTTTGGCATCTCCGGCGAGTGATGATGGAAAAAGTTTGAGCTTGATAGCATCGACATTAGTATCTCCATAACGAAACATGCCACAAATTTCAATGAATTCGGCAATGTGTTTATGCGGATCGGCCCACGAACGGCCATCGAATTGACGGTCTTTGATCATAGAAAGATAGTGACCTTTAACGGTAAAGTTTTCACCAAGGTCGGCAATAACAATAGCAGCTCCAGGAGTAGGTGCTACGGTTCTATTGGCGGCCCACATGGGTTGATCGTCAGCCATGGGTATTGGTTCAAAAAGATTGGAAATCGGATGTTCTTCGGAAAGATTATCAAACCAATTAAGAATAGATGAAGATCTCTTCTTACGAAACAAACTTTCAGGATCGGATAAAGGTATACTAAGCTTTTTAGTAGTAGAACGAGTGCTCATACAACTACCAAGAGAATCGAGTCAATTACCTAAACAAAAGAACAAGAAAAAAAAATGAAAACAGAAAAATCTATCCGAATCGGTTGGATACCAAACCGATTGGATGGACGCTATGGTAAAATAAAAAATATGGGAAACCGATCGGCTGAAACTCAATAAGATCGGATGGATGCTACCGATTTTTTTTTTTTTTTAAGAAAACGAACACGAAAGGAAACGGACTTTTAAAACTTAAAGAAACACAATCAAAATCCCCGGTAGCGGCGCCAAAAACTTGATGTGCTATTTGTTAGTGCAAGTTTTAAATTTATAAGGGCGAATTACCAAATCTAGAAACAACACATACGAGCAAGCGTACTCGTCCGTTATAGCAAGATATGATGGTAAGTCGGGATCGTTCGCAGGGATTTGTGAGTGAATCAAAATATAAGTCTAAAAGTAAATCTCTAATGTAGGCAAATAAGATAATAAACAAATTCACTAAATTAAAAACTACACTTGTTTAGACTAGTTTTCTACTTAATGACACACATGATTGTGATAACTTTTGATAACATGTTGGTTGAAATAATTAGATGATGATCCAATCTATTGTTTTTACAAGTTAAACATTCGTCAAGATTTTAGTTCATAAAAACAAGCTTTAGGTGTAAACTAATCAATTCAATATCTATCCAAGGTTCATAAGGTATGGTGGATATCTTAAACACAAGACAAACTTTTATTACAAATCAAATACTCTTAGGAAATGGTCAATACAAAAGGTAACCTCTTCATAGACAAAAAGGTCACAATTGTTTATAAACATTTAAACTTTCGTCCAACTAAAAGTTTACAAACAATCCGATTTGATGTTATAAAAGCATTCTCATTACAATCATACTTCTTGTTTCTTTGTTTAGTCAAGAATAATTATGGTGAAAAACAATCATTCATAGACAAATGATTATAACTAGTTGAGTATTAACAAATCTTTCGACCTTTGAAACTATTATCAATTAGTTAACCTTGGCTAAACAAATGTGACGATGAAACTTAAGGTACAATTGGTTCTTAGGATTGACTTGAAATTGAATTAAAACATGTTATCACAATCATAACTATCACTAAGTATAAAACATCATCAAAACAAGTGTAAAATGATTACTAGCCACTCATAGCAAACATGCAAATAAACTCAGAATATTTAACATTAGAATCCATGGTTTTAAGTCTTACAATGCTTTGAAATTGATAACAAATGACAAGGTATTGATAACCTAAGTGTTGGTGATGATTTCTTGAGATTTTCGGACTCCAAATGTTGCTTCCTTGGTCCTCCAATGTTCCTGGTTCTTTCTGCACGAATTTCCTCCTTTGAGAGCTAGGTGATGACAATAATTGTGAGTAGTAATGAGAGTAAATGGTATCTTGAATGGTGTCTTCAATGGTGCACTTTTGAGGTCCTTATAAGCCTATCCAATACTCCTAGTAATGAATAGGGAGTTAAATGCTGGAACTTGGACAAAAAGATACTAAGAAGGGCCTAGAACCATGGGACAAAAGACCAAGATTCGTGCACAAAAGTTGGCAAAAACATGAAGAAGTGGCCATCCGATCGGTTGCGGGTTGATATCGATCGGATGGAAATGGTCATAATGGCAATCCGATCGGTTAGACTCCAACCGATCGGATGGTAGATCCTGGCTTCTTTGGACTTTGACTTTTCCTTGTGTAGCTCTTTATGCACTATCCAAACTTGTTTAACTTCTGAAATTGGAACTTTAAGATGACAAAACATAGGTTCTCATATGAATTGCTTCACAGATTGGACTTTTGAGCTTGAGAATCTTCGTGGAATCGCGTATACTTCATTTTCTTCACTTTTTCTCATTTTTCCTGCATTTGGCTACATATGCTACAAAAACATACTTTGATACGATTTAGTGGCAAAAGCATATAAAAACAACCAAATAACATACGCAAAAACACTAATAACGCTTATAAAAACATGTTTACTTTGAATGTTATCAGATCCCCTTTTACCATTCTCTACCAAGCATTCTATATGCTTATGCCTTTTATTTTTCAAATAAAACACTTCAACCTTTTTGGGATGCAAGCAAGTTTAATGACACTCTTTGTTGACACAATAGGATATTCTACTTGGTTTAGAATTCTAGCATTTTAATTTATGTAACAATGATTATGTGGTTGACATAATCATTTTGAATTAATGAATGGTTTAATATGTGTTTCAAATTCTCCTTTGTTATGCTTGTTAGTTGTTCTTAATATGTTACATATTTTTGCTTGTGCTTCTAATATTTTTCTTGCAAGAATTCCATAACTCAAACCCTTGGTGCCCTGAAATGAGGGGGAGCATACATCAAGGGGGAGCCTTTATCTTTTCGGCTTAAACCTTTTTGATTCTACAAAAAGGGGGAGAAGTCAATATAAACTCACTAAATACTTGTCTAAAAATAAATTCTTGGACTTAATGAGTTTAGGTTTTGTAATCATCAAAAAGCGGGAGATTGTTGATATAAATAATTGACTAAAAACGTTATTCATATCTTTCGATATCTCTATGTTTTGATAATCACAAAACGAAAACCCATCAAACCAAAAATCATGACGTAAACAAGTATTTAGTAGTAAATACTCACTTTCACCATCTAATCATTTAAGGTATGAATAAACAAAGTATCTAATGCATTATAAGATCAAAGGAAAATTTTTATTAATCACTGGATTTCTATAAATTGTCACAAAACATTTTATATCTTTTATAAAACAATTTTGGAATTAAAAGAATATATTTAATTCGTTACAAATTTATGAATTCAAATATTTAACCAAAAATGGCAAATCTAATCCAGAAAAATCTTGCTCACAAAAGGACAAGAAAATCCAACCTTCAGGAGGGCGGCCCCCTTACTTATACTAGGCGACCCCCTTAATCATTAAGGGGACCGGCACGCTCCAGAACAGTGTTTTCTGGCCCTTTAAATACTGGATCATTCCACATATTTTTCTCACCTTTTTGCACTAAAAACTTTCTGATTCAAACCTCCACTTCTATTCTCTAAAATCCTTTGATCACATAAACATTAACCTTTGTTTCAAAGTGATTCAAGCCTCAATACTCAAGTGCAAAGAGAAGAATAATTCTATCTATCAAGACTAGAAGTATTACAACTTAGTATCATCTTGCTATCTAAGTTGTTTGATCATTTCATCTTGTTAATCATTCATTCTTTGGTGTATAAAGTGTATACATTGGTTAGCTAGATTTAGATATAGGATCTAGATTTGTTAAAGATGTGAAGTGGTACTAGAAGTGAAGAAGTAGAGGTGCATAGGATTAGTGGTAGGAGATATATGAAGTGGTAGTATATTGTAGTAGAGATTAGTAATGAAGACAAAGAAGTTGAAGCTTTAAAGTTTTGAAGACAAAGAAGCCTAGAAGTTGTGAAGAAGTATAAGTCTTGAAGTAGTGGATAGATCGAAGTTGTGAAGGTGTGAAGAAACAAGTGTTGTGAAGAAGTGTAGAAGGTGTGAATAAGTATAAAAGGAGTTGTGTTGTGATTATTGTTTTGAGATTGGTTCTAGCTACGATTAGAACTCGACATTTAGCTTTGTGTCGTTAAATTGGTGTAAGCTAAGGTGTGTACGGTTTTATCCACTATAAGGGAGGTTATTGACTTAGTGAAGAAAACTCTCGAGTTCGGTGCTCGGGGAGGGGAGTAGGGCAAGGAAGGTGTCCTTATAGCCGAACCACTATAAATCCTTTGTCTCTCGGTTTGATCTTTCCATCTCTCACTCTTTGTTTACTTACTTGTTAGCATTTCGTATATAGTTATAATTGCTTGTGTTGTGCATATATTGATTTCACATAAAGATCAAACTAGGTTCCATTCACAACATTAATTTTATATAAACAAACCAAAAGGATTTACTCATATTAAAGCACATATACATATATATATATATATATATATATATATATATATGTGATATATGAAATCATAAATTTTACTCAATATTCTATATAAGTAGTGTTTATACGAAAAGTGTGAATAAACAAGTATTTATATTTTTGTATCAAAGATTTTTGAAATTTGAGTCTATTCTTTAGAAGCAAACTTTTATAAAATGAAAAAGACGTAAAACTATTCAACCCCTACTTCTAGTTTTCCACAAAATGTACCAGTATGATGGACCACCGATTTCTGTAAGTAAGCAGTAATTACCTTTAGTAGTTCTTACAATTGATTTAATGCCTGACTCGGTAGTTCTTTGCGCTCCGTACAGCAAGGTAAGTAGCTGCAGCCAACGTAAAATGTAAAGTGTACATACAATTAAAGACATAGACAAATTTAAGAAAAATAAACAGTTTTGTTCCTAATGGTGGAAAATGCCTCGACTCACTTTTACAAGTAGCATTTTCAACGGGAAAAGTTATCATCCAGTTGAAGGTCACAAATTTCTGGCTTTTCCACATTCTCTGCCAAAGAAAACATATCAGGTACCATTTGAGTACATACGACACAACCTATAATGGATCTCAAAAGAGTGCCATGAACGAATATCAGATGTTTAGCATAGCTGTAAATAAATGCAATCCAGGTACCAGGGTAAACTGATATTTGTACATGTATCATTCCAATAAATAGTTGTGATTGATATAAAACAAAAAATGAAGTAAAGCTAGCATAGTAAACCGTATAAGGCGAGTTTGCAGCAGTAGCATGGCGCGTCAGTAGAATAAACCGTATAAGCGGCAACAATTAGAGGTATAAATAAGGCATGTGTACCTGACCAATTGTGAGACGCACATTTATTTGCCTGCCATTGCACAAGAACACTTTTCCACCTTCTTTGCTTATCTTTGTCACTGTACAGCAGCACAAACCACGACAATTAACCAAGAATAATGAAAACAATTTTTGTTTACTTAACAACTATTATTTCTGATGAGGCGAAAAATGATCCGTTTTCAGGGGGTCATTTAAGCCCGAAATTGAATTTATTTGAACAAATATTGCCCTAAATCGTTCCTTTTGTGATTTTAGGAACTTTTGGACTGAATTCTGGAAAAGGAAGCATTTTGGACGTTTTTGGAGCGTAAAAGTGAAGAAAACAACAAAGTCTTAATTTTCCTTCCTGGGAACAGTACCTGACGGCGTCACCAAGTTCTTAATGATGGAGTCAAGAGAAAAACTAGAGGTGAAGAGGATAGAGTCCATGATGGTCCAGAATGTTTTTACACTAGGGCATGACGGCGTCACCATAGGCCGTCATGGCCCCATTACTCATGACGGCCCAGAGGAAAACAACTCTTGAAGGCGTCAGATCTGGATCTAGGCAATCCGATTTTATTATGGGCGGCGGGTTGACGGCTTCAGAATTTTCTTCTTGACGTCGTCACATTGGAAAATCTATATATACTTTTGTAATTTTCATTCATAGAAGAGGACAATTTTAGGGACGACTTGGAGAAACCCTAGCATGATTTTATCAGTATATTCAAGGGTTTTCACCCTTGAAACCTTTCATGTTCAATTAAGATAAGTATCCTTTCAATTCATTCAATATGTCTACGTGTTGTTTGAATATATCTTACGCTTGTCTTGATTTTAACATGCTAGGCTAGATCTCTTGTGTGTTTGCTTAGATGTAGTGAAACCTAGATGTTGATTATGGGTTGATTGCTTGTTTATAGTTGTTACGGATGAATGATTTCGATGTTAGGCTTAAGAAAACTGGCAGACTTCCAAAGTGTAACTTGCTTGAACGTCTTAAGAAACATGAACCAATGCGTATTAGGTTTTCATGGTTGTATTTAATGCATGAGCGAATTCTAATGATCCCATGTTAGGAGCTTCTTGCAGGCTCGACGTAGGAGTGATGTAGGAGCTTATAGAGTTGGGGAAGTACGTACGCCACCCCACGATTGGTATTAAGGAATATAACCCATCATCCACGCAACTGTAACAAACTATCAACCTGTAAAAGATATCTACGGAGTAATGAAATCTAAGTAAACACAATTTTCCCATTTATTGTTCACACCAGATTAGTAATTAGCTTTATTTATATTTTTGTTATGTTATTTTGATTGCATCTTTAGTTATTGGGTTAGTTGACTAGCAACTAATTCTGCCCACTCTTCCAAAACCCGAGATTTTAATTGCTTTTATAAAAGTATAAAAATACAAAAAGAATCATCCCTCACCTCTAGACCTAGTTTTTAGGCTTTCTAATCCTAGCGACACTATTCATGAGTTGAACGATCAATCCCCCGGTACTTGTCACTATACTATACTACAACGATCAGGTACACTGCCTGGTGGGGGTTGTAAGCTTCTTGAGATCCCTTGAGAAGTAAAGTCTGGTGCAATTCCCACGCATCAAGTTTTTGGCGCCGCAGCCCGGGGAATAGTTATTGTCTAGGTTAGGAGTTCTTTTTATTAGGTCTACTTGCTAGATTCCTTTCTAGTAAGACTTTATTTTTTATTTTTAGGTTTTCTATAGTCTATCTTATTTCTTCGTGTCTTTGTTCGTAATCTTTACCATCCGACATCATGGAAGGTGGTAACATCTTAATACCCATCAACCCACCGCAACAAAACCACCAACAAAACCCACCACTAGCAAACCAACCTCTTATGCCCCGAACCCTAGGAGAGTATTCCCGACCTAGCCACCAAGGCTATCGAAACACTATTGAGCTCACCCAAGGGGCCAATGTGTTCCCCTTGCAATCCGAAACCATCCGGTTGGTGCAAAGCGGATGTGGATTCCATGGACTTCGTTCCAAATATCCTAATCAACATCTCAAGGGCTTCCTTAAAATCGTAGATTCTATAGACCTTGATGTTACAACTAGATAGTCGACCCGATTACGCCTATTTCAATTCTCTCTACATGATCAAGCTAGTCAATGGCTTGAACGTTTACCCGCGGGATCCATCACCTCATGGGATGATCTCACCACTCGTTTCCTTGCTCAATTTTTCCCACCGGGGAGAACTACCAAGCTTAGAAATGATATCTTGATGTTCCAACAACGTCAAGGTGAAGCTCTATATGAAGCATGGACTCGTTTCTAGGACTTACTCCAAAAAGTCCCTCATCATGGCATAGATCTTTGGCTCCAAGTCCAAATCTTCTATGACCATATCGATCTCTCCACAAGGCGAACCATTGACCAATCGGCCGGTGGTAAGCTACGTGATCTAAGTGCGGAAGAATCATGGGAACTCATAGAAGATCTTGCTCTCTATGACAACGAAAGTTGGAATGATCCCCGTGATTTGAACAAAATGGTCAAGGCAATATCTTTGCCTTCGAACAATTCTAGCATTCCCGACCGTAGGATCATGGAACTTGAGGACCAAGTCAAGTTTCTCATGAAATCTTACGAAGCTCCTAAGCCTTCAAGCCAAGTGAACAAAATCACTTCTTCATGCGAATTATGTAGTGGTCCCCATGACACTCGTGATTGCGCGGAACTCCCCGGAATAGCTTTTGCGGATTACGCATCTTCGCGTACCGATGAAGCAGGAGATAAGTGGTACACTTTCAAGCTCGAGCCAAACCCTTACGGTGATTCCTACAACCCTTCTTGGAAAAATCACCCGAACCTTAGGTGGAAACAAAACCCAAACAATTCTTCCAATCCGCCAAATCGTTACCAACCAAATGGTCCACCCTCCAACCGTACTTTCAACAACAATCCTTCTAATAACTATGGTAGTACCAACAATCTTGAAGGATTGATGTCCAAGTTTATGGCATCTCAAGAAGCTCGCATAGTTAAATTTGAAACCGAATTCAATCAGCAACAAACGGAGACGACCAATAAGATTGACAACTTATTAAAAGCCCTCAACAACCAAGCACTAACTAAACCTAGGAAGGACACTAGGGACCCCAATAGCGGAATCCAAATTAAGGACCCCTCGTCATCCAAACACGTCCACTTTCTCAATGTTGTCACCATTAAGCCAATAGATAAGGATATAGAAGAAAGTGACAAGGATGAAGTTGGGGTAGAAACCGAGCCTAGGGATGAAATTAAGGAATTTGAGATTAATAAGGGAGAAAAGTTAGAGGTAGCAGAAAACGTAGAAGAGTACTATAATAAGTTGCCCACCAAGGAAGAACGGGAATATCATAAGGATTTATTCAATGATCCCGAGACACCCTAAGAAGGTGTATGGTAGTTTAAGGGTTGTATTGAAGTTGTTTGGAAGGTTTTTATACAAGTTAGTAACTAGGAAACCAAGTATTGAACAAGAAAAATGCCTACTGACCCTATTTTTGATTTTACAAGCTTATAATTAATCCTATGATCATCCCTTTGATATCCTATTGGTTTTATGAAGTTTAGGACCCCATGACACCCTAAGAAGGTGTATGGTAGTTTAAGGGTTGTATTGAAGTTGTTTGGAAGGTTTTTATACAAGTTAGTAACTAGGAAACCAAGTATTGAACAAGAAAAATGCCTACTGACCCTATTTTTAAAACATGGGAAATCCAGGGGGTTGGGTGTACTTTTTGGCCAAAGATTTAGAAAATACATTCCGAGACGAAACTATGGACGAAAGTTTGGATAAAAACGAGTTTATAACGAAGGAGATATGATTTTCCGAAGTTTAACGACGAAAAGTTATTTTCAGAAAATATAGTTGCTGTTGGGCAATTTTTGTTGGACAAAATGAGACATTTAACGTAACCTAGATAATCCGGACTACTAAAAATATGTTAGTATGTTGTCCCACGACTCCGGGGATATAAAGAACGTAGAAAACAAGCTTATAACGAAAAAGGTACAAGCGTTTGAAATCCGACGAAACATTACACTTTTGACAGCTTTTGCTATAATAGAAATTACTAAGTGTTAAACACTATATTTTTCAAGTAACGACATGGAGAGCCAATTTTCTCATCGATCGAGGTGCGTACGATCAGAAGTTAAACAAGACGACATCTAGATATTGTTACAAGGTTTTCAAAAATGCCATGCCTGAACACTAACACTTAACGTACTATATTTCACGACTAGTTTTGTGAAGCCATTTGGACACATTTTCTAAGTTAAGAACAATGTTAAACTACGCAGGAAACTTTATATTTAATCATACAACAATAAACGATAAACGTTATTTTCAAAAACTACAAGTGGTATTGATAACGTACGTATACGCATGTGTAGCATTGTTTCATTTC
Organism: Artemisia argyi; assembly: GCA_030686995.1. Lineage (NCBI taxonomy): Eukaryota > Viridiplantae > Streptophyta > Magnoliopsida > Asterales > Asteraceae > Artemisia > Artemisia argyi. The sequence continues at coordinate 524,592 of JARVZY010001828.1, read as the reverse complement.
TTACATTAGAATCATATCATTCATAATAGGTTGCGGTTAAGGAATCGAGCCTATTTCTGATCAGTCACTAGCATTATTATAGTTGTTGCATCAGGTGACTGATAGCCCGGCTTTTACTCTTTTACTACTCGTTTTAAACTACTTGGGGGAGATACATGCACAATACTTTCTTTGATACTTGAAACGTTTATACTTTTATACTACGCTAAGTTGTTATTACTTTTAGCAGAACTACTATACGTGCCTTAATATGAAAATCTTGATTGTGTATTCTTGAGCAACGTATACTTTGGGAAATGGCACCCAGTAATCTTTTATAGTTTGGGAAATGGCACCCAGTAATCTTTTATACTTTGGGAAATGGCACCCAGTAATCATTTATACTTTGGGAAATGGCACCCAGTAATCTCATAACTTTGGGAAATGGCACCCAGTAGTCTTTAATCTTTGAGCATTGGCATGTACACATATCGTATTCTCAGTCTTAATCGTAATATATATTAGCAGTGGGTTGTGAACACACAGGTTACAAGTCTTGTATGGGCAGGAATTGCAACTGAGTGGATTCACGATGCCTTTGCTGTGTGATCATTTTTATAGGCTTTATTTGTTAAACAAACTCTATGAACTCACCAACCTTTGTGTTGACACTTTTAAGCATGTTTATCTCAGGTTTGTAAGGCGATAGCAGGTGTGTGGAGCTGAGAGTCTTAGGGCATGCTTTTGGAGACTTTCGCTTTTATCGTTTACCATTCGATACACTTTAAAAACTTATGTATTATTCTACTTTGGGATCTTTGTTTTGTAAACTATGACTTTTATCTATTTGAATGGTAACTTTTCAAAACATCTCATTTAGAGGTCATTTTCGATATCTTGTACTTTGTGCCCTGAAGTAGCATCCCAATGACACTATCGTTCCGCTGCGATATTTTGGGGGTGTTACAGATATGATGGCCTGAACGGTGTTATATTATAACTAAACCCTAATAACAATATAACTCAATAGTAGGGAGCTTTGTGTGAGGAGTATTAACTTCTGAATTTTGATGGCCCGAACGGTATTATAACATAATACAATAGTAGGGAGCTTCATGTGAGGAGTCATATACTTCTGAATTACAATGGCCCGAACGGTGTTATGTTATATATAAAAACCTAATAGTCATTAGTTACGAAAACCTAGACTAAGACTTGACATACCCACACATACACAACCCCCAGGATACGTGAGTGAATTGTCTAAACCCCTACTTTACTTACCTTAAGACCCAGGTGAGTTTTTCATAGCCTCATTTTTAAATGTTTTATAATCCTGTGAGGGGGATACATGCTTTAAACCGAATACAAGTCTTTTCTCTTAGTTATTGCACGAGTAAACTATCTGCCATTATTACATAACCAAAATTCATTAATCTAATCGTTTGGGATATTTTACCCACGCGAATGCGAATATAGTTGATAGATCTATTGGAGTTTGACAACTCCCGTTGGTATTAACACCTCACTGGGTGGTACCAATAAGTACTATATTTGAACCCACTGAAGGTTTAACTTTGGCAAGTTATCCTTCCCGTCCCCTCATGGTTTGGTCTGCAGACCCCATGACCCGGACTATTAACGTGTGGTTCATGAGCTTAGTGCAATATACCTTCTATCCCTAAAACCTTTCCACACCTAGGGTTTAAGCTGAACCCTGTGGAACTTGTATTCATACCTTAACTATTTAAACCTATGACTCTCACTCAACCTATGTGTTGACTTTTAAGCATGTTATCCTAGGTAATTAAGCACTATAGGAACCCTGGCATGGAGAAGTACTGGATATGAAGATGTCCAGAATAGTTATCATTCATCAAGTTTTGTGTCATAAAACGTATCTTAGGGACCTCTCTATTTGGTAAAAGTACATCTTTTACTGTAAAAACTCTGATAAATAAATGAATGATAATATCTTTTTCAAAAACGTCACTTTTCGAGTCGTTTTCTATTATCTTGTCTTTTTTCCATGAGTAATACCCCAAACACTTAATCCGCTGCGATCAGTGAAAAACGGGGGTGTTACAATAAACGATGTTAGGCTTAAGAAAACTGGCTAATCTCCTATTCGGTAACATGCTTGAACGTCTTATGAAACATGAATCAGATGTGTACTACGATTTTAATGGTTGTATTTAATGCATAAGTGACTATTAAGGAGGCCATGGTAAGGATACTTAATGTGTCGCCATATGAAGAGATAGAAGCTTATAGAGTTGGGGAACATCGTACACGGCCCCACAAATGTTATTAAGGAATGCAACATGTAACCCACGCAATTGTAACAAGCTTATCAATCAATAAAAGATAACTAGGGAGTAATGAAATCTAAGTTAACACGTTTTCTCCATATATAGTTATCACATTTTATTTAATTGCCATTTTATTTTTATTGCATTAGTAGTTATTTGGGTTAGTTGACTAACAACTAATTCCGCCCCTTTTTCCAAATACCCGAGATTTTACTTGCTTTTCATAGAATATAAAAATACAAAAAGAATCATCCCTCACATCTAGACCTAGTTATATTAATTTCAATCCTAGTAAACACTATTCCCTATGGAGAACTATCAATCCCCCGGTACTTGCTACTTCACTATACTACATCGGTCAGGTACACTGCCTGGTGGGGATTGTAAGCTTCTCAAGATCCCTTGAGAAGTAAAACTTTCGTGTAGACCGCAATGTGCACATCACCATCTCTATTTAAGGACATGGTGCGGTTCTCTCCTATTCGCTTGCTATCTAAGGCCACAATGAACAAATCGTGGCTATGGCACCGACGTTTAAATGACTTGAACTTTTCTATCATCAATGATCTTGCTCGCAAGGAGTTTGTACGAAGTCTACCCAGATTAAAGTTCAAAAGGGGATCATCATTGTTTTGCTTGTTAGCCGGGCAAATGCAAGAAGCATACCCACAAACCAAAAACTGTCTACACCATCGTGGAATTTCTTCACACCCTACATACGGATCTATGCTGATCAATGAGAGTGAAGAGTATAAAAGGGAAGCAATACGTTCTAGTTGTCATTGACTACTACTCTCGGTTTACATGGGTGAAGTTTTTGAGAATCGTGGATGTAACTCCATAGGTCATCATCAAACTGATCAAACAATTGCAAGTGAGACACAACAAAACCGTCAGAATCATCCTCACCGATAATGGAACTGAGTTTGTTACCAAACAATTAATTTGGTTTTATGAAAGTATTGGCATCAGTCGCCTGAAAAGTGTTCCACGCACTCCTTAGCGGAACGGGTTTATTGAAAGACGAAATCATACTCTTGTGGAAGTTGCAAAAATAATGCTGATATTTTCTAAGGCTCCAATGTTTCTTTGGGCGGAGGCTATTATTACTGCTTGTTACACCCTTAACCGATCCCTGATACATACTCTCCACAACAAAACTCCATATGAGCTGATACATCGCAAGAAACCCGATCTTTCTTTTCTTCGAGTGTTCGGTGCTTCATGCTATCCAACAAATGATAGTAAAGATCTGGGTAAACTAAAGGCTAAAGCAGATATTGGATACTTTGCTGGGTATGCAATAGATCACTAGGATACCAAATCTACAACAAACGAACCCGACAAATGATGATAATCGTTCACGTGAAATTTGATGAGCTGACTGAGCATACGGCTCCTGTACACATAAGTACAGGACCCACGTCTAAACTTTTGTCTCCTGAACCAATCCGTTCAGGTCTTGTACAGTATTCCACACCTGCAGTACTTTATGTATCCCCGACAAGTGAGGATTTGAAGAGTTTTCTTGATCCGATATATGATGAATACTTCGAGCCACCAACTGTTGACAATAATGTACCACGTATTGCTGTAGCCCGTGTTTCAAACAATTCAAATGCTCCATCTATTTCTTTCTTAATTGATCAAAGATGCACCATCTGCAAGTCAGTCACCTTCATCATCGAATCTTCAATCTCCTTCCTTACATCAAAGCACTGTAGTGGAAATTCTTTTGAAGTGAATCTATTTGTTCCTCTTGAAGATGCTCCGTTTGAGAACCTATTAGCTCCTGAATCTTCTTCTGAGACATCTTCTTCAAGGGATATAAACACGGCTCCTTCACGTTCCTACCCTTAACCACATGAAAATCTCAAAAAACGGACCTATGATCATCTGATAGACAACATTATTGGAAATCCTTCTCGACCGGTGTTCAGACGAAGGCAACTTACCATCTATGCCTTGTGGTGATTTTATAATTCCGTACTATCCAAAGTTGAACCCAAAGATTTCAAGACAGCTATCTCTATAGACTGTTGGGTTAATACGATGCAAGAAGAAATTCACGAGTTCGATCGACCTGAAGTATGGGAATTGGTACTACCTCTAGACTGTGCAATGATTATTGCTCTTAAGTGGATCTTCAAAGTGAAACTTGATGAGCATGTTGTCGGTCTGAAAACAAGGCAAGGCTTGTTGCTAAGGGATATCGTCTATAGGAAAGCATTGATTTTGAGGAATCTTTCATTCCAGTTGTTCGTATTGAAGCTATCAGAATATTTCTCGCCAATACGGCAAGTCAGAACATGACGATCTATCAAATGGATGTGAAAATTGCATCTCTAAATGGCGAGCTGAATGAAATTGTTTATGTCAGTCAACCTGAAGGATTTGTGGATCTTAATCGTCCTACCCATGTCTATCGTCTGAAAAGGGCTCTCTGTGGCCTAAAGCAGGCGCCAAGGGCATGGTTCCATACACTGTCAATGTTTTTCCTAGCAGTCGGATTCACCAAAGGTGTGGTGGAACAAGTTGAGAAAGGGGTAGTGGAACTTTACTTCATGAGGACAGAATTTCAGCTGGCAGATTTCTTCACTAAGGTTCTCTCAAGAGAAAGGTTTCAATTTATTCTCCAGCGCCTTGGAATGAAGAATCATACGCTAGAATCACTCACACGTCTTCAAGAAGAGAATGAGGAGTGATGGATTTACTTCACATATCCTTTGTACATACATTAAAATCAAAAGGAAAAATCAAAAAAATATAAAATCCATAAAAAATCTGAAAAACATAAAAAATTCAAAAAATACTCTTCTCGCGACATGTCTCTTGTGTAATCAATATTATGAATGTTTCTAGAAATGTCATTCAATAATGGCACAGATTCATTCATATGCTTGAGCAAGAGTTTTTCTTTTAATTTCAAATAATGTTTTTCTGAAACATGTCATTTCTCAAAAAATTTCTTCAAAATGGCTTGCTGTTGCTTTAGATAGCAACCTGTTCCTATATATGGGGAAAGCACGTCGCCTAAAAGATGGTTGTTCCTCTCACTGGGTGAAGTTCACCCGGGCACGGATTACTTCATATCCGTGTTTCTTCGAAATAATGTACGTTTTAGTGCATCATTTCTTATATAAGAAAAGAAATCTTCTATCGCAAATACTTTCCCATCTATGATTCTTCTGGAAAGTATTTGTGCTAAACTTGGTGGTACTATGACTTTTGAAAATCAATCAGACTTGAAATTTTGTATAAAATTTGTCGCTCAATCGATGATAAACGATTAAACTTTTCAGTAAAATGATAAATTGAAAATGGGTCATCGATTGAGGGGGAGAATGATTTCAAATATATATATAATCAAATCAAGATCTTTGTTCATAACATGCAGTGAATAAAATGTGATTGTTATGTGTTAGAATATGAATTTTTTCATGAGTTTCTCGTTAAGCTCTAAATCATTCACAAACTCATCATTTCTGACACATAACATGCTCCCTCAAGGATTGAGGGGGAGTAATGAATAGTCTCATTATCAGAATATCTTTAATTAGACCACATTTTTCTACCAAACTTTTCTAACTTATTTAAATCACTTGGGATCACAAATCTCAAATGGTTTTAAATTTTTGATCGGGGTGAAAATGTGATTTAAGTATGAAATCTGATAAAAATATGATTGTTTTGGACTTATACAAACACTCTCCCATATGTGCTAAACTCTTTTGTACATCAATGCACATATTAACGAGGAGCAAATGGTTTGTGGAAAAGGACCCTAGCATCTCATGTGAGCGAGACTCAGACTTTAACCAATGAATTGACGAAACAAAATTGTCCTTAATCGAAAGGACTAGTCCTGGACATGTAATAACTTCAAGCTGGTCTAACCAGTGATGTAAGCGTGTCTCAAAGAGGACTTGTCTGAGTAGAGTGTACCGTTTCGAGAAACCTTCTGTGGATTTAATCAGGCCGGGTAATAACTTCAAGCTAGTCTAACTAGTGATGTAAGCGTGTCTCGATTTCCTGTTCATGTTCACTAAAGGTGGATCAATTCAAAAGTGCAAACTCTTCCCGACATGTGCAAATTTATAATTAAAACATCTGAGCACATGTTAAGGTGGAGCATTTAAAAAGTATAGAACTCTCAAAGTGTTAATTAAATGTGTTTCTTCAATCATAAACACTTTAACAGAATTTTCAATGATTTGGTTTACGGCAACATAGGATTGTCATGGTGGTATAAGGTGACTAAGGTTAGAAAAACCGTCCTATGATCCGCCAGAGCCAGAGGGATCTACCCAAGGACAATACCGAATAGTTAGTATTAGAAAGTCCTTAGGTGTGATTATGAAAAAAGGAGTAATGTGAGAAAGGAGAAAGAAGGTGTTGAAGAATTAAAAAGAAATGAAATGAGAAAGGGTGAAAAGAAATAGCCCTCCAAATTATTCAACCTTAGGGCAGAAACCGAGTTCAATTCATATGTTATTGGTTGTTGCTAAGGCAACACTGTTGTTGAAGACTAAGACGTCATGGACCCAGTGACGCACTGCACCAAACCTTCTAACCACTCAAGTTCTCTTAAAAGAGCTTGTTTCATTCACACAAGAAACCCTGCATAATCTATCAACCGCTCATTACGAGCCATGTTGATATTGAAATAGGAGACACCGCTCCAGTCTCCGACTACCAAATATTGCACTTATCGAGTCTAGAGCCGCGAGATATATCATAAGATCTCAATAGGAACGCTTGAGAGTCCTACGTAGATCTTTGGCACTGGTGGTTCATAATTAAGGACACCAGTTGAACATTTGAGAGTCCTACGTAGATCTTAGCAATCCACCAGAACATTCATGAGAGAAATTATTAATGTAATTATCAATGATTGAATGGAAATTCCTGCCGCGGTCAACATCAAACAGCCCTTAAATCAGGTTACTTCGGTAATCTCTTGTGGATTACGCTTAGTGATTGTGGCGGTTTCACAACGGTCTTCAGTCGTGGATTGATCTCCAATGACTCACCTAATCATTGATCTACTTAGGTAGATCTTATAAGCCCTCTCGTGGGTATCCGATTCAGGAACGCCCTTGGCAAGGATTAGAGAAAGTTTTCACACTATGCTGATTACAATCTCTATATCCAAACCTATAAGTGCCAGATGATTTGTTGTTAATTGTTTACTTGCAGGAATATCTGGCGGTTGCTGCTGATTGCTGAAGAGAAGTTGATCCATCACACCGTGCTCACACTTAATCATCCTTTTCAAAGAAATCATGAGCACTCAAAGGCCTTCAACCAAAGCTTCTGCTACTTTGATGTTGAAAACATGATTCAAGTCAAGTGTGAGCACGCCGATTCAACAATCACAACTTCACAAGGAGACGATGATGCTAAAGATGACTTGAAGATGAAAGTTGGATGATGACCTCAATGAATTCTCAAAGATCATACAAGACCTATGAACAGTCATCAAAAGTTCACTGCTTGAAGAACAAAGATCAATGACTTTGAAGAATCAAAATCTACGAGCTAGGATATTATTCATGGAATAGAAATCTAATATTCAAAGCATATTTTCTGGGTGACCTCCCTTAGGGGGAGATTGTTAGAAATATAAATATTCAAGTAAAAGACTCGGTCACCCCAAGTATAGATTAGCATCAAGTAGCTCATAGATATATCAATATTTAGTTAGTTAGTAGATTAGTTAACGTAGTATTTGCGTAGTATTGTTTGTGACTATAAATACCCCTCTCCCACCAAGGGAGAGGGTTGGACCTTTATTCACTTAATCTAATATCTCTTTGTTTCTCTCACTAAAGGCTCCCACTTTCTCTCTCTAGATTTCTTCTATTCGATCCAAACTACATAACCATACGTGTTTATGATTTAGTGTATCCTACATATCGGAAAATTATGGAAAAATATTGAGAAAAATTATGTTATCTAAAATTAGTTGTGATACAAATATTTGGAAAACTATTTACATGTTAAGATTATAAGCCCTTTTAACACTGTACGATCATTATGCTAATAATTTTAAAATTATTTATGATCATTTGTTGTATGAATAAGTTATTGCAACAGTTAAAAACGCATATCCAAACACACGTATAAACATGAGATTACGTAATTTAAATTACTAAACAACATAATATTTTAAGTATTCGAGATTCATATAAACAATAAGAGTTTCATAAATGTGTACTCACGTGCCAGCTAATTTAATTAGCCAATTAAGTTGTTTTATAAAATCTGCTATCATCTGTACTTTTTTCAACCAATTTTTTAATACAAATGATGTCAAAAACTTTATTCGCATTATTCAATTTTCTCGTGTTTTGATAATCACAAAATATAAAGACATGTTACGTAAAGTTACGGTTTATAAGTTTTTAATCGGGGAAACTCGTTTCTTCTATGTAGCTAATACAACATCACTTCAGGTATAAAAAAACTTTATACCGTCATTAGTTAAGTGATCAAAGTGTTTTAGTTTCTCCTAAACTTACATTTTTAAGTTTGACAAAACATTTTCACAAAAGTATTTTTGTGTTTTTAAAGAAATGTTTTATTGTAACACCCCCATTTTTCACTGATCGCAGCGGATAAAGTGTTTGGGGTATTACTCATGGAAACAAAGACAAGATAATAGAAAACGACTCGAAAAGAGACATTTTTGAAAAAGGTTGTTATCATTCATTTATTCATCAGAGTTTTTACAGTAAAAGATGTACTTTTACCAAAAGAGAGGTCCCTAAGATACGTTTTACTACACAAAACTGATGAATGATAACTATTTTAGACGTCCTCATGTCCAGTGGTTCTCCGTGCCGGGGTTCCTATAGTGCCTAATTACCTAAGATAACATGCTTAAAAGTCAACACGTATGTTGAGTGAGAGTCATAGGTTTAAAAGTTAAAGTATAAATGCAAGTTCCACAGAGTTCAGCTTAAACCCGATGTGTGGAAAAGTGTTAGTGTTAGAAAAAGGTATATTGCACTAAACTCATGAACCACACATTAAAAATCCGGGTCATGGGGTCTGCAGACCAAACCATGTGGGGATGGGAAGGATAACTTGCCAAAGTTAAACCTTCAGTGGGTCCAAATATAGTACTTACTGGTACCACCTAGTGGGGTGTTAATACCAATGGGAGTTGTCAAACTCCAATAGATCTACCAACTATATTCGTGTTCGCTTGGGTAAAATATCCCAAATGATTAGATTCTTGAATTTTGGTTATGTAATAATGGCAGTTAGTTTACTCGTGCAATAACCAGAGCAAAGACGTGTATTTGGTTTACAGCATGTATCCTCCTCACAGGGTTTGTAAAACATTTAGAAAGCATTTAAAAGGGTGTGAGGCTATGAAAACTCACCTGAGTCTCTAGCTAATTAAAGTAGGGGTTTAGACAACTCACTCATGTATCCTGGGGTAGTGCGGGTGTGCGTATGTCAAGTCTTAGTCTAGGTTTTCTTAACTAATTACTATTAGGTTTTTATATATAACATAATACCATTCGGGCCATTGTAATTCAAAAGTATATGATTCCTCACATGAAGCTCCCTACTATTGTATTATGTGAACAGCATAATACCGTTCGGGCCATCATAATTCAGAAGTTAATACTCCTCACACGAAGCTCCCTATTAATGAGTTATGTTGTTATTAGGGTTTAGTTTTAACATAACACCGTTCAGGCCATCATATCTCAGAAGTATATGCAATAATCATTCGAGGAGTCAGGGTACTTTAATTCATAAACTCAACAAACTCGTCAAAATGAAATATCCACATAGTACTCCTCGCATGAAGCTCCCTAGTATTGTGTTATGCTTCTAACTCAAATAGGTTTTTATATTTTTATGAAAAGAGTCCATTTTTACCTCTTATATATATATATATATATATATATATATATATCATTTTCTACCATAAACTTATATACTTATAACAAATAGGCATATAACTTTCTAACTAATGCATATTTAGTCCCTAAACTATTATATTTTAAAGAAATGACATATATAGTTCCTAGATTTTACTAGTTTTTAGTATTTACTCTATTTACCCTTATATTTATATAATTTGCAGTTTTAGTGCTTTTAGTTTTATATTTGTATTAATAGTTTATTTTAAGGTTTGATATATTGCAAATCTAGTCCTTACACTAACATCTTCTATGAAATGTCAAAAATAGTCCCTAGACTTTATAGTTTCAGGAATTTACAATATATACCCCTATGCATGTAATAATTTGCAAAACTAGTCCTAAATGCATGTAATTCTAATTCTAGCATGGCAATCTAGTTTCTAAGCTTATATATAACTCATATAAGTTCAAATAAGTCACATAATTCAAATTATCAAGTAGATAAGCTATAAAACATCTAAGCATGCAATTTGACTTATAACTAGGGCTAGGAAAGAAAACATGCATGCATGGCAATCTAATGACTATCTAAGTCTTATACTAAGTATCTAAGTCTATTCTAAAACTATATATATGTAAATTAAGGGTTACCTAGGTCAGGGGAGGGCTAAACTAAGGTTTCTAGGGTTTCTAGGGTTTTTAGGGCTTGTTCGACCTTAAACCACAACACAACTCGACCAGAGCTTCTTTACTCATTTCCTACTGCTTCAAACAACTTAGTACTGCAGAAATGTGAGGTTGAGAGGGAAGGGAGAGGTGTGAAGAAGAAATGAGAGGAGGAGGGGGTATTTATAGGCTCGATATGGCGGTTTGGGGTGAAACGGTTGGTTTAGGTGTCACGGAGGGGGAAGGGTGAGCAAGCAAGGCTATAGGGGCTTGTGGCAAGTATATTAGGTGATGAGGATGAGCTATGGTAGCTAGGGGCTGAGCTCTAGGCCGGTTGTGGTGGTAATAAGCCGAAAGAGGCGGTTAGGGTGTAGTTGTTTACAAGGAGGTGATGCACCTCCTAGCTTGGGTGCTTGAAGGTGCTAGGGTACTAGGTTAGTCATATAGAGGTGCTAGGATGGTTTCTTGTTCATATTAAGGTGATTAAGTAACATGGTTTAGGTGTTTAAGTCTAAATTTAATCCAGTTTTGTTTACTAAGTGTTTAAGGTTTTATCTATGTTTTAGTGTCTTAATTATGGTCCTAATGATGTTTAGTAGCTTATACTAAGTGATGGTAGCTTATGGTAAAGTTTTAACCTAGTTTAGACCTAGTTTCGGGAAGTTATGACCTAATTAAGGTTTTGTGCTTATATGACTTGTACCTAAGTTTCTTGGGGTTGTACTATATCCTAAGGGTTCTAATATATCCTAAGGTAGTCTATTTTAACTTATATCTAAGTCCTAAGCACTTTGCATGTAAGTTCAGATAAGCAGTTAGGGTTTTAAAACTAATCGGAAACACATAGGTGCATGTAGGGTTTTCTAGCAAGTATAGGGTATTATAGTACTAGTTTTCTTAGTGAAAATATGTTTATTACCTTGACTTGACATACCGGGATGTTTACATTAAGTAAACATAGTAGTGGTTGGCATAGGTGGATACGTGAGCTTGTCTGAGGGTTAGTTAGGTTATAATGATATATTAAAGTAAAATTTTTTCTTAGGAAAATCCTATAGGCATTTCTAATCCTAGTGTGCTCTAATAAGGGCCTAAGTTAAGTTAATAAGGCATTTCTAATCCTATGGTGCTAGTGAGGGCCTAAGCTCAGTTAATAAGGCATTCCTAACCTAAGGGGAAGTTAGTGGTTTGTGACTGTCTCCTATCCAAGAAGAAAATCTCGTCTCGAGATTTAACTATGGTTAGTATGTGATGGTGTGAATAGATGGGGATATTTAGCATGGATTTTATCCTCTCGTTCCCAAGTATACTCTGGTCCTTCTTTGGGAGTCCCAGCGTACCTTAATGATAGGAATCCGGTGATGTTTTAGATTTTTGACCTCTTGGTCCATAATTTCCACTGGCTCTTCAGTGAAATTGAGCTTATCATCCAATTGAAGCTCGTTAATAGGAACAACTAGTGACTCGTCCGATAAACACTTCTTAAGATTTGATACGTGAAATGTGTCATGTATATATTACTTTGTTCATCCGGTAATTCAAGTCGGTATGCCACTGGACCAATTCGTTCTAAAACCTTAAAAGGTCCAATGTATCTCGGACTAAGCTTTCCTCTCTTTCTGAAATGAAAGACACCTTTCCTAGGTGAAACTTTCAACATAACCCTATCGCCGACTTGAAATTCTAAAGGCTTACGTCTTATATCGGCAAAACTCTTTTGCCGATCTCTTGCACCTTGTAAGCGTTGTCGGATTTGAACTATTTTCTCATTTGTCTCATGGATTATCTCCGAACCCGTGAGTTGTACTTCTCCAACTTTAGCCCAGCAGACCGGAGATCTACACTTTCTCCCATAAAGTGCCTCATACAGTGCTGCTTATATGCTAGCGTGATAACTATTGTTATACGAGAATTCTGCTAATGGCAACTATTTCTCCCATCCTTTTCCAAAATCTATCACACACGCTCAAAGCATATCCTCGAGTGTTTGGATAGTTCTTTCACTTTGACCATCGGTTTGCGGATGATATGTCGTACTCATGTCTATCTGAGTACCTAAGGCCTTTTGCATAGATTGCCAAAATCTTGACGTGAATTGAGAATCACGATCTGATATAATAGATATTGGCACTCCATGTCGGGAAACTATTTCCTTGAGGTACAACCTAGCAAGGGTTTCCATATCATCTGTTTCTCGTATAGTAATGAAGTGTGCTGATTTTGTAAGGCGATCAACTATTACCCAAATAGCATCATGCCCGTTGAATGTTCTAGATAGTTTAGTGATAAAATCCATCGTAATCCTTTCCCACTTCCAAATGGGAATCTCAGGCTATTCCAATAAACCAGACGGCTTTTGGCATTCAGCCTTTACTCTAGAACATGTTAAACACCTGCCCACATATTTGGCAATGGATGCCTTCATGTCGGGCCACCAATAGTGTTTTTTCAAATGCTGATACATCTTGTCAGATCCTGGGTGAATGGAATACTTAGATTTATGGGACTCGTGCATTATTACGTTCCTTAAGTTACCATGATAAGGTAACCATTTTCGACCCTTAATACAACCAGTTCCGTCTGAACTTATCAAAAAAGCCTTATCCATCCCTCGTAAATTCTCAAGTTTACGATCCTTCATTTCGAGGGCTTCATTATGGGCTTTGAGTATTTGAGAAGGTAGATTCAAATGAAGAGTCATTACTAACGACCTAACTCTAAGTGGTTTGATTCGTTCCTTTCGGCTCAAAGCATCTGCTACTATGTTAGCTTTGCCAGGATGATAACGAATCTCACAATCATAATCAGCAAGCAGTTCTACCCATAGACGTTGTCTCATGTTCAACTCTTTTTGATCAAGAATATTCTGTAGGCTTTTGTGATCAGTAAAAACTGTACACTTAGTGCCATACAGATAATGTCTCCATATTCTTAGAGCGAACACTACTGCTCCTAATTCTAGATCATGTGTAGTGTAGTTTTCCTCATGTGTCATGAGTTGTCATGATGCATAAGCAATTACTTTATCCTTTTGCATTAACACAGCTCCAAGACCTCTTCGAGAAGCATCACAGTAAACGACAAAATTATCGTTTCCCTCTGGTAATTCTAAGATCAGAGCTTCACACAACTTTCTCTTCAAAAGTTGGAAAGCTATCTCTGGATCTTTTCCCCAGTCAAACTTCCTGTTTTTCTGGGTTAGCTCTGTCAAAGGTTTAACTATTTTTGAAAATCCCTCAATAAACCTTCGATAGTAGCCCCCAAGTCCTAAGAATTGTCGTATCTCAGTAGGATTCTTAGGTTGCGACCAATCATTAACGGCTTTGATTTTTGTTGGATCGACACGAAGTCCTTGTTTATCTATCATGTGTCCGAGAAATTGCACAACACTAATCCAGAATTCACACTTAGAGAACTTTGCATAAAGTTTCTCCGTCTTAAGCAGTTCTAGTATTATTCTCAAGTGTTTAGCGAGCTCTTCCTCATTACGTGAATAGATAAGGATATCATCTATGAACACTATAACAAATTTATCCAAGTATGGTTTACACACCCGATTCATGAGGTCCATGAAAATCGCTGGTGCGTTTGTCAAACCAAATGGCATAACTTGAAATTCATAGTGCCCATATCTTGTTTTGAAAGTGGTCTTAGGAATATCTTCTTCCCTCACGCTCAATTGATGATAGCCTGATCGTAAGTAGATTTTTGAGTATACACTCGAACCTTGTAGTTGAACAAATAGGTCATAAATCCGGGGTAATGGGTATCGATTTTTTATAGTAAGTTTGTTTAATCCACAATAATCGATACACATCCTCATAGATCCGTCTTTCTTCTTTACGAATAGGACAGGAGCTCCCCAGGGTTATGTACTTGGGAATATAAAACCTCGATTGGTTAATTCCTGGAGTTGTTCAGAGAGTTCCTTCATCTCTGAAGGGGCTAACCTATAGGGTGTTTGGACTATAGGTGTTGCTCCGGGAATTAAGTCGATTTGAAATTCAATTTGACGAATTGGAGGTAAGCCAGGTAAATCCTTAGGAAAAACTTCTGGGTATTCCCTGACTACAAGGATCTCCTCCAGTCGTTTTTCGTCTGGCTTAGTCTTCGTTACTTGAACCACAAAAACTTGACAACCTCGTGACATGCATCGTTTTGCTTTGATACATGAAATGAAGTTAAGTCTAGTTCTACTTTGATCTCCTCGGATAGTTAAAGTCTCACCATTGATAGGTACATGGATGATTTTCTCGTCTCAAAGAGTCTTTGCTTGATTTTTGGAAAACCAATCCATTCCCACAACAACGTCAAAACTACCGAGTCGAATGGGTATGAGATCGATCTCAAAGTGTTGGTTAAGTAAGGTTAGGGTACAACCCTTAATGACCGTGTTAGTACTAACTAATTTTCGGTCGGCTATTTCTATCTCATAATAATTATCTAAAGCTATGGGTTTAATCCTAAGTCTAGAGGCTAAGGGTATAGATACGAAACTTCTATCTGCTCTATAATCAAATAATATTTTAACTAAATGATGATTTAAAAGAAACTTACCCGTGACTACGCTTGGATCTTGTGGATCATTCCTATCCCTCAACATGTATTCTCTACCCTGGGCACCATCAGTATTTTTCTTTGGGCATTTATTCACATAATGACCCTTTTCCCCGCAAGTATGACAAATGACTGTTACTGGTGGTAGATTTCCTTTAGCAACTGGTCTTTTGTTCTTGTAATGCTTTGGGTAATGGCCCACCTTGTTACATATGTTACATTTAATGACACAAGGCATGTGTGATGCCAGCTGCATCTCCTACACAGAGGGGCACTTCCACCATACCCATTTTTCTCATTAAAAGTGGTGGCATAAGCTCTTGCATTATCTTTCCTTGGTTGAGGATAGGGATTTGTATGATTACCACCGGTGTTATTACGGTTGTTACCGAAAGCTCTCCCATCGTGGAACTTTCGCTTATTATCGTAGGGGACTGGCACAGAGTTGTGGTTTATTACTTGGTCCATTAACCTTAAGGTTATGTTAATGGCCTCCTCTAACGTTTGAGGTTTAGAGGCTGTAACTTTCCCTTCGATACTCCGGGGCAAACCTCCGATGAAAACTTCTATCGTTTTTTCAACAGTTGGTACCATTGTAGGACACAAAGTAGCCAACTCTTGAAATCTCCTAATATAAGTTTTAACATCGTTCCCCTTCACAATCAAGTTATAAAATTCATCCACCATTTTCTTGACTTCTGTCCGAGGGCAGTATTTCTTAATCATAAGTTTCTTAAACTCAACCCAAGATAACTTATATGCCTCTTCTATTCCAATTGGTTGGGCATACGAATTCCACCAAGATAACGCTTCCTTAGTAAGCGTTCCCGTTGCAAACTTAACCCTACAATCCTCTATACAATTACTCCAGGAAATACCGATTCACATCTCTCAAACCAATGAATTAATCCTATGGCCCCTTCTGTCCCCTTGAAATTGAAGGATTGACAGCTTATAAATTCCTTATAGTTACTCTTCTTCACTACAGGGATTTCAGGGTTTCTAGCCATGTTTGCATCCCTAGCTCCTTGTGCTGCAGTTACACTGTCAGTCACTAGTCGCTGGATATCTTCCTGAGTCATGGCGGGAGTAGCGGGAGTGACAGGTGGGGCAGTTCTTGTACGTGCCATTCTAAAGGTAAGATATGGTAAGAATTTTCTTATAGTTTATGTTTTAAGTGCTGAAAGCACTTTTCTGATACTGGATAGGTATTAAAAAGGGCAAGTTCCTATCAAGAATCGTTGCGGTTCAACAAAAATAGTTTCCCCCTCCGTCTAAAGGCATAGTGATTGTAAGAGATCCTAAGTTTTTACTATTCCTAGGTATGTCTACTTGTTTTAATTTTTCCTATTTGTTTTAGTTTTTAAGTCCTAAGGCAATCTATAGTGTGTCCTAAGGCAATGGGGAATCCTAATACAGGATATGAGTTTTATGAAAAACTTTTTTTTAAGTGAAAACCTAGAAAGTACCCGTTTACCTAAGTTATCTACCTATTACCTATATTATCTAAACCTATAACCTTATTTTTGCTCTAGGTTACTCTTGAGATCTTGAATGGCCTCCAAGAGTTTGTCTATGTCAGACCTATGATTATCCCTAAGATCCTCGATAATCATTTCGATGGTGGAAAGTCTACCATGTGTGGTACTTACTTCGTCAGAGTGTCCTTCATATTTTGTTTGTAACCTAAAGACTTGATTACGAGTTTTC
Organism: Artemisia argyi; assembly: GCA_030686995.1. Classification (NCBI taxonomy): domain Eukaryota; kingdom Viridiplantae; phylum Streptophyta; class Magnoliopsida; order Asterales; family Asteraceae; genus Artemisia; species Artemisia argyi. The sequence goes on along the minus strand of JARVZY010001828.1, from coordinate 507,479 downwards.
TCTAATTCTTTTTCTAACCTATTTTTACCTATTCCTAATTCCCTAATCCTAATTTCTTGTTCTTCCATTCTTTCTAAAGATAGTTTATCTAGATGACTAAGTATTTCATCTATTTGTTCATCATGCCTTTCTAAAGGTGTTTTATATGAACTACTACCTATGTTAAACCTAGGGGGAGGTGATGGTGGTATAAAACGTATTTTCTTAAGGGGAGGTGAATCTACTTCGGGAACATAACAATCTTGACTAGTATAGTGGGGTTTAGGTGGGGTAGGGGTTATAGTAGGTACAGTAGGAATGTTTCCACCATATGCCTACATATACCCACTATATGCTTGCATATAGGGATCATTCGGGGAAAGTTCTAATCCTAGGTTAGTTAAAATATTCTGGGCTAATTCTTCTGGAGAATTAGAACCAGTAGATGAGGGAGTAGGAGTAGCCGGGGCAAACTCATAACCATCGGATGAAGTATCCGTCTCATCGGTATCCAACACGATGATAGGATTGTTAAAGGATGACATATCTAACTGTAATTCCCAAAGGAATATCTTAGCATAATTCTAACCTAAATAAGCATTTTAAAGGCAATTCTAATAGTGGGGATTCTATCCTAAGGGCAATAGTGAGATATCTAATCCTAAAGGCAATTCGGGGGGTTCTAATCTAAAGGCAAGTTAGGGATTCTAACCTAAAGGTAGTTGGGGATTCTAATCTAAAGGCAGTTGGGGATTCTAATCTAAAAGCAGTAGGGGATTCTAATCTAAAGGCAGTTGGGGATTCTACTGGCACAGATGACCTTTTTGAAAAAGTGGTTATAGTTTTAGGAAAATCCTTTTGTTCTCTATAACCAAGGTTCTGATACCAATCTGTAACACCCCCATTTTTCACTGATCGCAGCGGATAAAGTGTTTGGGGTATTACTCATGGAAACAAAGACAAGATAATAGAAAACGACTCGAAAAGAGACGTTTTTGAAAAAGGTTGTTATCTTTCATTTATTCATCAGAGTTTTTACAGTAAAAGATGTACTTTTACCAAAAGAGAGGTCCCTAAGATACGTTTTACTACACAAAACTGATGAATGATAACTATTTTGGACGTCCTCATGTCCAGTGGTTCTTCGTGCCGGAGTTCCTATAGTGCCTAATTACCTAAGATAACATGCTTAAAAGTCAACACGTATGTTGAGTGAGAGTCATAGGTTTAAAAAGTTAAAGTATAAATACAAGTTCCACAGAGTTCAGCTTAAACCCTATGTGTGAAACAGTGTTAGTGTTAGAAAAAGGTATATTGCACTAAGCTCATGAACTACACGTTAACAATCCGGGTCATGGGGTCTGCAGACCAAACCATGAGGGGATAGGAAGGATAACTAGCCAAAGTTAAACCTTCAGTGGGTTCAAATATAGTACTTATTGGTACCACCTAGTGGGGTGTTAATACCAACGGGAGTTGTCAAATTTCAATAGATCTATCAACTATATTCGCATTCGCTTGGGTAAAACATCCCAAACGATTAGATTCATGAATTTTGGTTATGTAATGATGGCTGTTAGTTTACTCGTGCAATAACCAGAGCAAAGACTTGTATTTGTTTTAAAGCATGTATCCCCCTCACAGGGTTTGTAAAACATTTAGAAAGCATTTAAAAGGGTATGAGGCTATGAAAACTCACTTGAGTCTCTTGCTAATTAAAGTAGGGGTTTAGACAACTCACTTACCTATCCTGGGGTAGTGCGGGTGTGCGTATTTCAAGTCTTAATCTAGGTTTTTTTAACTAATTACTATTAGGTTTTTATATATAACATAACACCGTTTGGGCCATTGTAATTCAGAATTATATGACTCCTCACATGAAGCTCCCTACTACTTGATGAGGCGAAAAATGATCCGTTTTTAGGGGGTCATTTAAGCCCGAATTCGAATTTATTTGATCAAATATTGCGCTAAATCGTTCCTTTTGTGATTTTAGGTACTTTGGGAGTGAAATCTGGAAAAGGAAGCAATTCGGACGTTTTTGGAGCATAAAAGTGAAGAAAACGCCAAAGTCTTAATTTTCCATGCTGGGAACAGTAGGTGACGGCGTAAAGAGTAACTCCCTGACGGCGTCAAGAGCAAAATTCCATGACGATCCAGTACAGATTTGAAGGCGTCACGAAGGTAGGGCGTCAAGAGTTAAAGTCATGACGGCCTGGAAATGATTAAGTCTTGACGGCGTCAAATGTAGATCAAGGCAGTCCGAGAATAGTTTTGGCGGCGAGGTGACGGCGTCACAATGTTTGTCTTGACGCCGTCAGACCCCTTTTCCTATATATAGTTTTCTAATTTTCACATTAAAAGAGAGAGAAGTTTTGGAGAAAACCCTAGTACGATTTTGGTGCGAATTTTACAGGTTTTTCAAGGGTTCCAACCCCTTGATACCTTGCATGTGTAATCAAGATAAGTGTTCTTTTAATTCAATCAATATGTCTATGTGTTGGTTGTCTATATCTTGTTCTTGTCTTAATTCCATCATGCTAGGCTAGATCTATCTTGGAATGATTTATATGTTAGGCTTAAGAAAACTGGCAGATCTCCAATTGGTAACATGCTTGAACGTCTTAAGAAACATGAACCGACGCGCACTAGGTCTTTATTGGTTGTATTTAATGCATGAGCCACTGTTTACAATCCCTATAGTTGTGCTGGGCATGGTGTAGGAGGAGATAAGAGCTCATAGAATTGGGGAGTTAAGTGTGCCATACCGTGAATGGTATTAAGGAATACGATCAGTCATCCATGCAATTATAACAAGTAATTAACGTGTAAAAGATGTCTAGGGAGTAGTGAAATCTAAGTAAACACATTTTCTCCACTTATTGCTCACAACTTTAGTATAATTGAGTTTATTTTCATTTCTAGTATTTTATTTTGATTGCATCTTAGTATTGGGTTAGTTGATTAGCAACTAATTCCGCCCAAATCCTTCAAACCCGAGATTTTTAATTGCTTTCATAAAATATAAAAATACAAAAATAATCTTCCCTCACCTTTAGAACTAGTATTTAGGTTTTCTAATCCTAGCAACACTATTCCTAAGCTGAACGATCAATCCCCCGGTACTTGTCACTATACTATACTACAACGATCAGGTACACTGCCTGGTGGGGGTTGTAAGCTTCTCAAGATCCCTTGAGAGGTAAAGCCTGGTGCGATTCCCACGTCCATCAAGTTTTTGGCGCCGCAGCCCAGGGAATAGTTATTGTCTAGGTTAGCATTTCTTTTTATTAGGTCTACTTGCTAGATTCCTTTCTAGTAAGATTTTATTTTTATTTTTAGGTTTTCTTTAGTCTATCTTAATTCTTTGTGTCTTTGTTCGTAACCACCCAACATCATGGACAACGGGAACATCTTTGAACCCGTCATCCCACCACAACAAAACCCACCATTAGAACCCCTTAGGCCCCGAACCTTAGGAGAGTATTCCCGACCTAGCCACCAAGGCTACCGAAACACCATTGAGCTCACCGGAGCCAATGTGACCCCCTTGCGATCCGACACCATCCGGTTGGTGCAAAGCAGATGTGCATTCCATGGACTTCGTTCCGAAGATCCAAACCAACATCTTAAGGACTTTCTCAAAATCGTAGATTCCATAGACCTAGGTGTTGAAACTAGAGAGACTACCCGTTTACGCCTATTCCAATTCTCTCTACAGGATCAAGCTAGTCAATGGCTTGAGCGTTTACCCACGGGATCCATCACCACATGGGATGATCTCACCACTCGTTTCCTTGCTCAATTTTTCCCACCGGGGAGAACTACTAAGCTTAGAAATGACATATTGATGTTCCAACAACGTCAAAATGAATCTCTTTATGAAGTATGGACTCGTTTCAAGGACTTACTCCAAAAAGTCCCTCATCATGGCATAGATCTTTGGCTCCAAGTCCAAATTTTTTATGACCATATCAACATCTCCACGAGGCGAGCCATTGACCAATCGGCCGGTGGTAAGCTACGTGATCTAAGTGCGGAACAATCATGGGAACTCATAGAAGATCTTGCTCTCTATGACAACGAAATTTGGAATGATCCCCGTGATTTGAACAAAATGGTCAAGGCAATATCTTTGCCTTTGAACAACTCTAGCACTCCCGACCGTAGGATCATGGAACTTGAGGATCAAGTCAAGTTTCTCATGAAATCTTACGAAGCTCCTAAGCCTTCAAGCCAAGTGAACAAAATCACTTCTTCATGCGAATTATGTAGTGGTCCCCATGACACTCGTGATTGTGTGGAACTCCCCGGAACAGCTTTTGCGGACTACGCATCCACGCGTACCGATGAAGCGGGAGATAAGTAGTACACTTTCAAGCCCGAGCCAAACACTTACGGTGATTCATACAACCCCTATTGGAAAAATCACCCAAACTTTAGGTGGAAGCAAAATCAACCCAATTCTTCCAATCCGCCTAATCGTTACCAACCAAACGGTCCACCATCCAACCGTACTTTCAACAACAATCCTTCTAACAACTATGGTAGTACCAACAATCTTGAAGGATTGATGTCAAAGTTCATGGCATCTCAAGAAGCTCGCATAGCTAGGTTTGAAACCGAATTTAACCAACAACAGACGGAGATGACCAACAAGATTGACAACTTGTTGAAAGCCCTCAACAACCAAGCGTTAATCACACCTAGGAAGGACACTAGGGACACCAATAGTGGAATCCAAATTAAGGATCCCTCATCATCCAAACATGTCCACTTTGTCAATGTTGTCACCATTAAACCGATAGATAAGGAGATGGAGGAGAGTGACAAGGATGAAGTTAGAGTAGAAGCCAAGACTAAGGATGAGAGTAGGGAAGTTGAGGTTAATAAGGAAGAGGAATTAGAGGAGGTTGAGCCTATAGAAAAATACTTTGATAAGTTGCCCACCGAGGAAGAACGGGAGCACCATAAGGATTTATTCGATAGTCCCGAGAGACCATATATCTTTGGCACACCCCTTATCAAAATGGGAGACCCCTCTAACATTAACATCCCATGCAATATCGGGCACATGCATATATGGAAAGCTTACATCGACCCTAGATCCCCCGTGAACATCATGACTAGGACTTATTATAATTGGGTGATGAAGAAGCAACTTGATTTTAGGATGATGCCCGATAAGAATCTGATAAGTAATTTTACAGGAAGAGTGAAGGGATTGCATGTAATTATAGGGAATCTCACCTATGAGATCGATCTTATGATAGTGGAAGACATTCGTCCGGTGATAGATGCTTGGCTAAGCCAAATAATATTTGGAAAACCATTTGTTGAAGCCACTAGGATGAGTTATGATCCGACTTTAGGGATAGTTAGATTTAAGGAAGAGAATGATGAGGTTGCCAATCAAATGCCCTACAAGATTGAGCAATACCGCCTTCTCTCTAATTTCGAAAAAGAACACAAGCAAGCGGCTTATTATAGGAATGAGGAGGATAGACGTAGAGGAGTAGAATATGTAAAGAATAGGATGCTTGGTTTCTATAAAGAATGCTTACAACTAGGTCCGGAATACAAAACTGGTTTAGAAGACGACCTAGAGAGTGGAACCAATGATGAGGTCACGTAGTAACCCATGACCTTGAGTCTAGCTACAAGACTCGTAAATAAAGAAAAGCGCTTCTTGGGAGGCAACCCATGTTTTGTGTGATTTTATTTTTGTTTGATTGTTATTTGCTTCCGTATGCATGCTTAGTTTTTATTGTTAGTAGATCATGTTTCTAAACTAAAATAGTGGAAATACTTTACTTTGTTGTTTTGGCCTAGTCTTAACTCCACCTAAAAGTATTTTTGCAAAAGATAAGTGTAAGGGGAAACCCCAAATATGTTTTTAAGAAACAAACCAATCATGATTCTCCACAATATTAAATGAACATGTATATTCGTATTTGTTAGAGTCAAATGCTTGTATTGAGTCATAATGAAGTTTTGCAGGATTTTCCAGGAAGTAGGACCAAGTTTTTCCAGAAATTTTCCGGAACCTTAACATAAGGATTTCTGCAGGTCACTTCTGACGGCGTCAGAAGTTAACTCTTGACGGCGTCAGTTGTAAAAATCTGGAAATTTTACCAGTTTTGTTTTTCTAACGGAGTCTTATGGTTTTTGTGAAATATTAAGTTTTATAACCTCCAGGAGATCTACAAACTTCATTCCACAAGCATTATATCTTATCTTGTTTTCTAGGATTTAGTAACTTATATAGGATGCCGCCGATTTTACGCGAGGTTGTCTTGTCTATTTTCTCAGGATTTACAGGTTATGTATGACAAGAAGATGATTTATATTCTGGAAGGGAAGCTTTGATTGTTCATTTTCTTGGAGGAAGATTTAACCTGGCCACCTTATTATCCATACCGAGCGAATCAGGGGAGTATTTGATTTCATTCTCTTTACTTTTTCACTTTTACATTCTTTACTTGAACATTGGGGACAATGTTCATCTTAAGTGTAAGGGGAGGGTAAAAAGATGATACCTTACATATGCACTTTCGCTTGAGTTTGTTTTGATTAATGGTAGATGTGTAATAAAACTATGAGAAATACTTGTTAGTGCAATTTTAGCGCCAAATTTAAAATTTTTTACAACATTTAGGAGTGAAACTTTAGCCATAGCAAGCGTCTCATGGATAGGAGATTGTATGACTAGCACATAACCGTATATTCAGAAAAATTTTCCACCCAAATATGTGAGGTTCGCCTTTAGATTTGATAGGAAAAGCATTTACTATTAGTGCTTATGAGTGTACCGGTAGCACTTAGATTCTAGAACTTGCGTTAGTGATGCATCCCGAGACCGCTAGTGAGACTACATTCGTGTAGTAGGATTTACTACATGATAAGAGGCATTAGGATCACCCTTGTGTTAAACCCGTATTATAATTACTTTACCATTTAAGTCATATTACTTGGCTAGTTAAGTCAACTAATTTTTCCCACACCCTTAGCGTTGTACTCATTTTTAGTACACGAAACCCCTAGTACACCCCTCCGAGCCTATCTTTTCGTTTCTAACTTTAAGCATCTTACTTAAAGGAAGAATTTGTTACACCCCACTTGAATGTACAACCAAATCGCCTTAGCCTTCCGTGTATGCGCTCATTTTTAGTGCATTATTGTTATTTGTTTAAACCCTAAGTTAACTTTCTAATTGATTACATGGTTACTAAGTCGAGTCATATCCTTGTACATATTGTTTTGGGACGATTGGGACTCATGGGTAAGTACTTATTTTATGGAGTAATGGGGAAGAACATCATATATTACCCCCGTATGTACGTTAATCTTAAAAGTACTCCAAGTGTTTTGATTTTCTTAATTCGAGTCATAAGATTAGTTCATTGTAAAGTATGTAAAGATTCAAGTGTAAGGGGAATTCTCATCCCCTATGATGTATTATTTTGGATGGTAGGGTAAGAGTGTATGCAAAAATAAAAAAAAAAAAAAAAAAAAAAAAAAAAAAAAAAAAAAAACATACGGACTACCATCCCTTTTCATTCTATGTTCATTTTATGTTTTTGTTATTTTTCATTTATTAGCTTAAGTCGAGTCTAGTCTTGGCTTAGCAACGCCACATTGTACATGTAATTAACCAAGATTGTTAACTCGCCACCAGTAAAACTTCCTTTATCCAACAAAACCGTGTATTTCATATCCCTACACCTAACGTTACAACCCTTTAAAAGACCTCTTTGATAGTTTATCCTAGGTGCTTACGCCATGTGGTGGAGGTTTGATCCTTTCCCAAACCTATGGTAATCTATTTTGCTATGACAGGTAGTGAGAGATATCTTCCGTTTCCATATTGTAATTTACACTTTATTACACCCGAGAGATGTGAGTAACTAAACACTATTTGTGAGGTGCTAGTGTATGACCTCCGTACTTGTCTATTGGTCTTTAGTGGAACAATTATTTGTTGTAATTACTTTTATATTAGTGTTAAATGACCCCTAACTTGTCTTTTAAGTAGAATAAACACGCATTTGCTTGAGGACAAGCAAATCTCAAGTGTAAGGGTATATGATGAGGCGAAAAATGATCCGTTTTTAGGGGGTCATTTAAGCCCGAATTCGAATTTATTTGATCAAATATTGCCCTAAATCGTTCCTTTTGTGATTTTAGGTACTTTGGGAGTGAAATCTGGAAAAGGAAGCAATTCGGACGTTTTTGGAGCATAAAAGTGAAGAAAACGCCAAAGTCTTAATTTTCCATGCTGGGAACAGTAGGTGACGGCGTCAAGAGTAATTCCCTGACGGCGTCAAGAGCAAAATTCCATGACGATCCAGTACAGATTTGAAGGCGTCACGAAGGTAGGGCGTCAAGAGTTAAAGTCATGACGGCCTGGAAATGATTAAGTCTTGACGGCGTCAAATGTAGATCAAGGCAGTCCGAGAATAGTTTTGGCGGCGAGGTGACGGCGTCACAATGTTTGTCTTGACGCCGTCAGACCCTTTTCCTATATATAGTTTTCTAATTTTCACATTAAAAGAGAGAGAAGTTTTGGAGAAAACCCTAGTACGATTTTGGTGCGAATTTTACAGGTTTTTCAAGGGTTCTAACCCCTTGATACCTTGCATGTGTAATCAAGATAAGTGTTCTTTTAATTCAATCAGTATGTCTATGTGTTGGTTGTCTATATCTTGTTCTTGTCTTAATTCCATCATGCTAGGCTAGATCTATCTTATGTTTGTTTGGATCTAATGAAACCTAGATGTTAATTATGTGTTGATTACTTATTTATACTTGTCTTGGATGAATGATTTATATGTTAGGCTTAAGAAAACTGGGAGATCTCCAATTGGTAACATGCTTGAACATCTTAAGAAACATGAACCGACGCGCACTAGGTCTTTATTGGTTGTATTTAATGCATGAGCCACTGTTTACAATCCCTATAGTTGTGCTGGGCATGGTGTAGGAGGAGATAAGAGCTCAGAGAATTGGGGAGTTAAGTGTGCCACCCCATGAATGGTATTAAGGAATACGATCCGTCATCCATGCAATTATAACAAGTAATTAACGTGTAAAAGATGTCTAGGGAGTTGTGAAATCTAAGTAAACACATTTTCTCCACTTATTGCTCACAACTTTAGTTTAATTTAGTTTATTTTCATTTCTAGTATTTTATTTTGATTGCATCTTAGTATTGGGTTAGTTGATTAGCAACTAATTCCGCCCAAATTATTCAAACCCGAGATTTTTAATTGCTTTCATAAAATATAAAAATACAAAAATAATCTTCCCTCACCTTTATAACTAGTATTTAGGTTTTCTAATCCTAGCGACATTATTCCTAAGCTGAATGATCAATCCCCCGGTACTTGTCACTATACTATACTACAACGATCAGGTACACTGCCTGGTGGGGGTTGTAAGCTTCTCAAGATCCCTTGAGAGGTAAAGCCTGGCGCGATTCCCACGTATCACTACTGTATTATGTGATCAGCATAATACCGTTCGGGCCATCATAATTCAGAAGTTAATACTCCTCACACAAAGCTCCCTATTAATGAGTTATGTTGTTATTAGGGTTTAGTTATAACATAACACCGTTCAGGCAATCATATCTCAGAAGTATATGCAATAATCGTTCGAGGAGTCAGGGTACTTTAATTCGTAAACCCAACAAACTCGTCAAAACGAAATATCCACATAGTACTCCTCGCATGAAGCTCCATAGTATTGTGTTATGCTTCTAACTCAAATAGGTTTTTATATTTTTATGAAAATAGTCCATTTTTACCCCTTATATATATATATATATATATATATATATATATATTTTTACATTTTCTACCCTAAACTTATATACTTATAACAAATAGGCATATAACTTTCTAACTAATGCATATTTAGTCCCTAAACTATTATATTGTAAAGAAATGACATATATAGTTCCTAGATTTTACTAGTTTTTAGTATTTACTCTATTTACCCTTATATTTATACTATTTGCAGTTTTAGTCCTTTTAGTTTTATATTTGTATTAATAGTTTATTTTAAGGTTTGATATATTGCAAATCTAGTCCTTACACTAATATCTTCTAGGAAATGTCAAAAACAGTCCCTAGATTTTATAGTTTCATAAATTCACAATATATACCCTTATGCATGTAATATTTTGCAAAACTAGTCCTAAATGCATGTAATTCTAATTCTAGCATGGCAATCTAGTTTATAAGCTTGTATCTAACTCATATAAGTTCAAATAAGCCACATAATGCAAATTATATCAAGTAGATAAGCTAAAAAACATCTAAGCATGCAATTTGACTTATAACTAGGGCTAGGAAAGAAAACATGAATGCATGGCAATCTAATGGCTATCTAAGCCTTATACTAAGTATCTAAGTCTATTCTGAAACTATATATACGTAAATTAAGGGTTACCTAGGTCGGGAGAGGGATGAACTAAGGTTTCTAGGGTTTCTAGGGCTCGTTCGACCTTAAACCACAACACAACTCAACCAGAGCTTCTTTACTCGTTTCCTACTGCTTCTAACAACTTAGTACTACAGAAATGTGAGGTAGAGAGGGAAGGGAGAGGTGTGAAGAAGAAATGAGAGGAGGAGGGGGTATTTATAGGCTCAATATGGTGGTTTGGGGTGAAACAGTTGGTTTAGGTGTCACAAAGGGGGAGGGGTGAGCAAGCGAGGCTATGGGGGCTTGTGGCAAGTCTAGTAGGTGATGAGGATGAGCTATGGTAGCTAGGGGCTGAGCTCTAGGGCGGTTGTGGTGGTAATAAGCCGAGAGAGGCGATTAAGGTGTAGTTGCTTACAAGGAGGTGATGCACCTCCTTTCTTGGGTGCTTGGAGGTGCTAGGGTGCTAGGTTAGTCATATAGAGGTGCTAGGATGGTTTCTTGTTCATATTAAGGTGATTAAGTAACATGGTTTAGTTGTTTAAGTCTAATTTTAATCCAGTTTTGTTTACTAAATTTTTAAGGTTTTATCTATGTTTTAGTGTCTTAATTAAGGTCCTAATGATGTTTAGTAGCTTATACTAAGTGATGGTAGCTTATGGTAAAGTTTTAATCTAGTTTAGACCTAGTTTCAGGAAGTTATGACCTAATTAAGGTTTTGTGCTTATATGACTTGTACCTAAGTTTCATGGGGTTGTACTATATCCTAAGGGTTCTAATATATCCTAAGGTAGTCTATTTTAACTTATATCTAAGTCCTAAGCACTTTGCATGTAAGTTCAGATAAGTAGTTAGGGTTTTAAAACTAACCGGAAACACATAGGTGCATTTAGGGTTTTCTAGCAAGTATAGGGTATTATAGTACTGGTTTTCTTAGTGAAAATATGTTTATTACCTTGACTTGACATACCAGGATGCTTACATTAAGTAAACATAGTAGTGGTTGGCATAGGTGGATACATGAGCTTGTCTGAGGTTTAGTTAGGTTATAATGATATATTAAAGCAAAAATTTAGCTCGGGAAAATCCTATAGGCATTTATAATCCTAGTGTGCTCTAATAAGGGCCTTAGTTATGTTAATAAGGCATTTCTAGTCCTAGGGTACTAGTGAGGGCCTAAGCTAAGTTAATAAGGCATTCCTAACCTAAGGGGAAGTTAGTGGTTTGTGACATTTATTAAGAAAATAAATTCAAATTCATACCTTATAACAGCTAGTTTTCCCCCCAAATTAGTTCAGCCTGCACCAGATAAGTTTTCACCACATCAGGACAAAATAGGAGCGTTTTGTCTCGATGGTCCCTTAAATAGGCCGACGGTCCCTTAGTAATAAAGGACCATCTGGTATTTAAGACCGCCTGTCTCCCTCCTGTCACCTATAAATACTGAACTGTTACACTTCATAAAACAGGGATTTTCACATACAAAACTTTCTGGTCTATGTTCATTTTATCTTTGATCACTATAACATGTCGGTATATGTTTATAAGTGATTTCCTCTTCCCTCAAGTGCAAGAGAAGAACTTTTTTCATAGATGAAGACTCGAGATGTTATAGGTGTCCACACACAAACGTAAAAAGTGTTACGGTGATAGGTTCTGTAAATAATGTCATTGTTTTCTGACTTGTGTGTGAGTCGAGGATGGGGATATTTGTGTGAACTTGGATGGTGATGTAGATCCAAGAAGTCTTGTAACTAGATTAGTTCATGTATTTGATATGATGAGAGTGATGTCCTAGTGTGTAGGATAGGACTTAGTCAAATCATTTTGTAAAGACTTGGATCGGGTGATGATCCAAGTGAGTCTTGTGTGAAGGCTTGGTTCGAGGTGAAGAACCTAGTGTGTTAAGTGTATGAAGGCTTGGTTCGGGTGAAGAACCAAGTATGTCAAAGGCTTGGATCGGGTGAAGATTCAAGTTGGACAAGAGTGCTTATTCGTGTGCCCATGTGGGCCTTGGATTAGATTGGTTCTAGCTACGATTAGAACTCAACAATATGCTTAGTGTCGTTAAGCCTTGTGTAAGCATGTGTAAGGATTGCTCCGCTTGAAGGAGTGTGTTGATATAGTGATTGATAACTCTCGAGTGTGGTACTCGGGGAGTGGAGTAGGACGGAGAGTGAGCTTCGTGCCAAACCACTATAAATCGCCGCGTCTCTTGGTTGTGCTCTTTCATTACTCTTTACTTTACTTGTTTTATTTGTGTTTGCTGTAACAATTCGCAATTTCAGGTTAATTACTATTCCCGGGAAATTTACTATTCACTTTTACTATTCATTTTTCCCGAAATTTTCCCGAAAGTTGATTTTTATTTGATATTCTCGAGTGATAAATCATTTCCATGGCAAATTAAATGTTTGACATTCGTCAGATCATTTTCGTGAAAGTTATTAAGGAATTACACGTTTTAGGGTAAAACGTCATTCACAAATTCTACGCACAACGAAACTCGACCACGTTAAGTGACCCCGCATCGGAAAAATGTTTGACACACTCATGATTTATTTGAGAATAAATCATGATTGAGAAAAACATGACCAAAAATAAACCTCGGCCGTGAAAAACTGGAATATCAGTTTTACGCGTTTTCACTCAGCCGTAACCTTAGCCTATACTTGCACCGCATTTCTAAGACGATTTGAGTTTTCAACTTATTAGAAAAAGTCAACATATTTTTCCCTCCTCCTTTGACCAAAAATCATTCCTTGATTTTATAAGTCATTCTTTGATTTTTAGGCTTACGGTTTGATGTCTAAAAGACATTTAATACCAACCGACACTAGACTGAGCCCATCTAGACATTATAAGTCATTTTAAATCATTTATATCCTATTAGAAAAGTAACATTTTACTTTTCTCAATTTTACGCAATATTCGTACATTTTACGTATTACGCGTTTTAGACCCGTGTTTTCAGTTTTAGCAGGGTTTTAGCACCCCAATGGAACCTACCACTCATTTTATATTTTATTATGGGGTAGTATGACATGTTTAACCATTCTTCCAAGTTTCGTATTTTTACGATACCCGGTTTTACGTTTCGTGGCTTAACCATTTACGGTTAGCATTTTACGGAGCCAAAACATACTAGATATCTTGGATAATATCTTCCAAAGTCCAACCCTTCCTCCCCAAGCTTGGCAAACCGCCACTAGGGGGGGATTCACACTAGGTGGCTTGATCTCATGCATTTAGTCATGAGATGATTCCATGTGTTATACTTGGTCTCCAAGTGTTGACTAGTCATACATGTAACCTCCTCAAGACCTTATTTAAGCCTCTCCTCCCCCTCCTTGGCCATTCCAACGTCCCACACACACCAACACCATCTCCTTTGCTCATTCTCTTCCAAGTTTCATGCAAGATTCAAGAGCATAACAACACATAAACACTAGTTTAGTTTTGATTCATCAAAACTATTTCCAATCTTTAGAACCTTGGTGATTTCTCTTGAGTTTGAATCCACTCAAGTCACCTCAACTTTCATCATCTCTCTTTCAAGATTAAAAGAGTAGAAAGATTGCATGAAGTGAAGTGGGTTGAAGCAAGTCTATCAAAGTCCTATCCTTACTAGTTACTTCCTTTCTTTGTTGAAAGCCAAAAGTTGTAAGCCAAACCCTAACTTGCTTCTTGTTAAATAATCATGTTCATGTTATTTACCTATTATTCTTGCTATATTATGTCTTGTATGCAACTCCATGATGTATAAAAATGAGCAAAACAAGTTATTGTATATGATTGTTAAGATAAGTTATTAAAACAAGTAAACTAGTGCCTTTCTTGGTAAGACCTGATCAAAATGGTAAAATTATGATATTGGATCATTACATATTGTAGTATAGGACCTAACAAGGAAACCATAGCAATTTGAACCACCTAAAACGAGTATACGAGTCAAAAGTTATGACGATTTGAAGTTACCAAAACTTTGCGGCAAAGCTGCCAAAACTTTCTGTTACAGAAACTTAAAATACGCAAAAAGAGGCATTTCTGGTCCGTTTCATGAAAAAGTTAAGGCACCAAAGTTGTCCGGAATCACGTTTTCTTCGAAAACTCAGGAGCACGTCTCCAGAAAATCAATAACGAATGAGATATATCTCAATTTCTTAACAGCTATTTACATATATATAAGTCACTATATATTGGTTATGTTTTAAAAGGAACAAGAGGTCTTATGACCTATAATCAAGACCACAACCATGGCTAGAGCCAAGGTTGAGTCTCATGACCATTGAACAAGGACCAAAGGTCATGGCAAGGCCATGACGAAATGACCATGTAAGCTTACTTAGGCGTAAACATGAAACAAGGAATTGGTGATAACTTGAACAAACAATTTGGATCTACTTCACTTAAAAGAACCATGAGATAATACAAAGAAAAATGGTCATACAAGACTTATGAAACTTACCCTAATAACAATCTTCATGTAAGAATAAACTTTCCTAAGTTTATTCAAATATCGGACATGTAACTTTTCGGATCGAAACTTATATCTATATATTTTATCAACTACTACAATAGTAGGGAGCCTCATGTGAGGAGTTCATTATGTAAGCCGTCGAGATGAGTTGTGGATTTACGAATTAAAGTGTCCTGGCTCCTCGAACGCTTACTAACATGACTTCTGAATTATGTCGGCCCGAACGGTAGTAAACGATATATCAAAACATACATGTTTCATGAATCTTTTCTTTCAAAGACTTACAATATACATCATACCACATCATGGACTAAATGCAAGATATTTATATAGGCACTTATTCATATTCTTTACTCCGATCCTAAGTCGCAACATTCTATTATAGGTTGCTCGTAGAAACCTTCACGATCCAACCGTTACCTTCATTTCTTGCTATTTTACTTAAGGTGAGTTCATAGCCCCACTTTCCATTACTTAATTGTTTTACAAACCCTTAGGGGGAATACATGCTATTTTAACCGAACACAATGCTTTCAAATTGTATGCTTGCCTGATTGTTTTATTATCACTAAGTACCAGCCTTGCTAAACTGAGATCCCTTATTATGAACCATTTAATCACTAGTAATAGTGAGCGCAAATATTGTGAATATGCCTATTGGGATTGACGAATCCCATTTGTATTGACTAAGTTCAAACAAATGCACTAATATTTGAGATTTAGGTATGTTAGCAAAGTACCTACCGGGATAAATCTGTCGATCGATATTGGTACACGTTAACGTTTTGGTGTCATAAGCTTAGTGTATAATACATTTTTTGGGCGTATAATAACGTAGCCTACCTGTTTTGTTTTCCAAACATTGGTGTGAGTCTATAGCTCACACTACCAACATATTGTGTTCAAACATTAAACAAACTCTATGAATATCACTCAACCTTTGTGTTGACCTCTCAAGCATGTATTTCAGGTTCATGACGATCAAGGATGGCACGGAAGGGCACGGATACTCAAGAGGGCTATAAATTTTATTATCATTCGAAAACTCACTTAATGTGATTTGTAAACATGGAACCAATTGGGACCTCATTTTGTAATCTCTGATATTTATATAATTTGAATGATAAATCTTTTAAAACGACTCAATTGGAGTTCGTTTTCTATTATTGTGACTATTGTGCCGTCGAGTAACACCCAGTTTGAATTCCGCTGCATCTATGAATTGGGGGTGTTACAGATTGGTACCAGAGCCATGGTTATAGAGAAACGGGTCTAATTGAGACCTAAACTATAACCACAATTACAAGCAAAAACATTTTATAGCCTTCCGCTCTCCGTGTCTTCCATCCTCCAGACGATTATGGACTTATTAAGCATGTTATGCTACACAAACATATTAGTATATTCATATATACCCATTTTGAGCATTTCCCCGTAGACATTTTTATGATACACACTTCTCACATTTTGAGCACTTCCTATAAACATTGAATTGTTCTAACATAGAAATTCTTTTCATAGAAATCATGTGCGTACCCACTTCTCCCGATTATGTGCCCACTCTACCTAATAACTTCCAAGTCTTACCACCCTCACCCGAGTTCGGATTTGACTTCGTAAATGCCTTCGCTTCTGATGACGAAGAAGAACCCTTCGAAGATTCAACCGATGAAGAAGAGGAGGAACCAATGCCAACTAATTTTGCGTTGAATATCTCTAATTATTTTGAACAAAATTGGGTTGAGGTAGACTCCGAGGAGGATAATGAGTACGAATATGTACTAGAGCCATTACCACCACTTCCCTTTGATATCCCTACATGTGATGATTTGGATCACTCATTATGGATCGTATCACGACCACCATTGATCCAACAAGAAAGTCAACATGGAAACTACAGCTTCTCAAACTTCATTAACTCGTACCCCTATGACACACTAAACCAAGAAGTTTCCGATCAATCAGAGCTGCTCGGACCTTCTAAACTGAATAGACTCAGTTCGTAAACTTTGTAGAATCCATGTTATAGCTAGCAGTAATTGTAAAACGTTGTAATTACTAAACTGAAAGTATCAGTTAGTAGATTTGGAAGAAACTTGTAATAAGTTTCAATCTTGTAATCAATCAATGTTTTATGAATAAAACTCTTGCTTTATGCTATCATGTGTTATGATTCAAACCTCCAACGTAATTATTCTATCATTTCCCATCAAAGATCATGCACTATGTTGTACTACGTGTATGTCATCCCTAGTAATGGGAGTTTTATGACTTAAGAATATTTACTGTTCAATAAACAACTCTTTGTGATAATTCTCATCTATTGTACTTTCTATCTCCAAACCAATTTGATTGTTTAGTAGACTATTACCATTCTATAAGATTTACCCAGTTATCTTATAAACCATTCAACAAATTTTACTTCAAACTATTTTGTTATCACTTTATTGTTTCACATCATTTTACTCCAAGATATTCTACCACCATCTTAGAAAAATCACTTCGTTGATACCACCCTATAAATCAATATCATGCCTTCATTTCCAACTTTCATCACAAACCACTAAATCTCAACATACCAAAATGAAGAACACAAACCTTCTTAACCTTCTCACCATCATCATCTTCACAACCCTTAATCCCACAAGCACACTTTCTGATCTTGATGCACTTTTAAAGCTCAAATCATCCTTAGTTACACCACAAAGCACTCTCATCAGCTTTACAAAATTGAATACCATCTAAAACTTTTAGGAAACACAATACTACGTAACTAAACCAAACATCACATTATCGGTCCTAAATTATACATAGCCTGATCACCTATGTCTAATTCAGGAGGGATCATGTTATGCTGGGAGAAGTCACCTGTATGTTTTCTTAGAAACGAACTTCTCACTTATAATCTTAAGACAAATTTCGTGTGAAATTCATGAAGTATTCATCCGATAGAGTACGACAATTAATCACTCTTACTCTACCTTTCCCACATAAAAGTAAACCTCATCCTACGCCATACCCTGAGCCGGAAGGAACGGGTTAAACCACTACGAGTCCGAGCCTTAGTTTTAACCATAAATTCAAACTTTCCTTCTCAAATCCTTCACGTTCAAGCTGAGGCAGTGAAACAAGAAGACACCCAAAAGGAAAAGTTGGATGGCATGATACAGAAGAAATTCGAAACCCGTTCAGATGGAACTCTATGCTTCCAAGGTTGAAATTGGTTACCACTTTATGGTGGCCTACGAGACTTGATCATGCATGAACCTCACAAGTCCAAATACTCCATACATCCAAGATCTGATAAGATGTATCATGATCTTAAACTACTCTATTGGTGGCCGAACATGAAAGCCGATATTGCAACATACGTTAGCAAATGTCTTACATGCTCCAATGTAAAAGCCAAACATCAAAAACCATCTGGTCCATTGCAACAACCAGAGATTCCTATGTGGAAATGGGAAAGAGTTACTATGGACTTCATTACCAAGCTCCCAAAGACATCAAGCGGTTATGACTCCATCTGGGTCATAGTTGATCGTCTCACAAAATCCGCACACTTTATACCAATCAAAGAGACTTACAAAATGGAACAACTTACTCGACTGTACGTCAAAGAAATAGTCTCAAGACATGGTGCACCGATATCCATCATATCGGGCCGAGATGGTAGATTTACTTCCAATTTCTGGCAGTCCCTCCAGGACACCTTTGGAACAAATCTAGACATGAGTACAGCGTATCATCCTCAGACCAATGGTCAGAGTGAACGAAACATTCAAACACTTGAAGACATGCTTCGAGCTTGTATAATAGACTTTGGAAAAGGATGGGATACTCATCTACCATTAGTCGAATTTTCCTACAATAACAGCTATCTTACAAGTATTAAAGCAGCTCCATTTGAAGCACTTTGTGGTCGAAAGTGTTGTTCACCTGCTTGTTGAGCTGAAGTGGGAGAAGTTCAACTCACTGGTCCAGAACTCATCCGTGAAACAACGGATAAGATTGTACAAATCAGAAGTCGACTACAAGCCGCAAGAGATCGACAGAAAAGTTATGCCGACACACGACGCAGACCCCTAGAATTCCAAGTCGGAGACAGGGTTATGCTAAAGGTATCGCCTTGGAAAGGCTTGATACGATTCGGTAAATGAGGAAAACTAAACCCAAGATACATCGGACCATTCAAAATCCTAGCCAGGGTTGGCCCTGTGGCGTACAGACTTGAGCTTCCATCAGAACTCAGTAGTGTACACCCCACTTTCCATGTATCTAACCTAAAGAAATGCTTGTCAGATGAATCATTCGTGATTCCACTCGATGAAATTCAACTCAATGACGATCTTCAATTTATCGAGGAACCCGTAGAAATCTTGGACCGAGAGGTCAAACAACTCAAACAAAGCCGTATTCCAATTGTCAAAGTTCGTTGGAACTCACGACATGGTCCTGAATACACATGGAAACGAGAGGACCAGATACGTAAGGAATACCCACATCTTTTTACCAACGAAGATTCTACTCCCAACGCAAATTGATCTCCGGGACGGAGCTCTCATATGGGGTGGAGACTGTAACAATTCGCAATTTCAGGTTAATTACTATTCCCGGAAAATTTACTATTCATTTTTCCCGAAATTTTCCCGAAAGTTGATTTTTATTTGATATTCTCGAGTGATAAATCATTTCCATGGCAAATTAAATGTTTGACATTCGTCAGATCATTTTCGTGAAAGTTATTAAGGAATTACACGTTTTAGGGTAAAACGTCATTCAGAAATTCTACGCACAACGAAACTCGACCACGTTAAGTGACCCCGCATCGGAAAAATGTTTGACACACTCATGATTTATTTGAGAATAAATCATGACTGAGAAAAACATGACCAAAAATAAACCTTGGCCGTGAAAAACAGGAATTTTCAGTTTTACGCGTTTTCACTCAGCCGTAACCTTAGCCTATACTTGCACCGCATTTCTAAGACGATTTGAGTTTTCAACTTATTAGAAAAAGTCAACATATTTTTCCCTCCTCCTTTGACCAAAAATCATTCCTTGATTTTATAAGTCATTCCTTGATTTTTAGGCTTACGGTTTGATGTCTAAAAGACATTTAATACCAACCGACACTAGACTGAGCCCATCTAGACATTATAAGTCATTTTAAATCATTTATATCCTATTAGAAAAGTAAAATTTTACTTTTCTCAATTTTACGCAATATTCGTACATTTTACGTATTACGCGTTTTAGACCTGTGTTTCCAGTTTTAGCAGGGTTTTAGCACCCCAATGGAACCTACCACTCATTTTATATTTTATTATGGAGTAGTATGACATGTTTAACCATTCTTTCAAGTTTCGTATTTTTACGATACCCGGTTTTACGTTTCGTGGCTTAACCATTTACGGCTAGCATTTTACGGAGCCAAAACATACTAGATATCTTGGATAATATCTTCCAAAGTCCAACCCTTCCTCCCCAAGCTTGCAAACCGCCACTAGGGGGGGATTCACACTAGGTGGCTTGATCTCATGCATTTAGTCATGAGATGATTCCATGTGTTATACTTGGTCTCCAAGTGTTGACTAGTCATACATGTAACCTCCTCAAGACCTTATTTAAGCCTCTCCTCCCCCTCCTTGGCCATTCCAACGTCCCACACACACCAACACCATCTCCTTTGCTCATTCTCTTCCAAGTTTCATGCAAGATTCAAGAGCATAACAACACATAAACACTAGTTTAGTTTTGATTCATCAAAACTACTTCCAATCTTTAGAACCTTGGTGATTTCTCTTGAGTTTGAATCCACTCAAGTTACCTCAACTTTCATCATCTCTCTTTCAAGATTACAAGAGTAGAAAGATTGCATGAAGTGAAGTGGGTTGAAGCAAGTCTATCAAAGTCCTATCCTTACTAGTTACTTCCTTTCTTTGTTGAAAGCCAAAAGTTGTAAGCCAAACCCTAACATGCTTCTTGTTAAATAATCATGTTCATGTTATTTACCTATTATTCTTGCTATATTATGTCTTGTATGCAAGTCCATGATGTATAAAAATGAGCAAAACAAGTTACTGTATATGATTGTTAAGATAAGTTATTAAAACAAGTAAACTAGTGACTTTCTTGGTAAGACCTGATCAAAATGGTAAAATTATGATATTGGATCATTACATATTGTAGTAGAGGACCTAACAAGGAAACCATAGCAATTTGAACCACCTAAAACGAGTATACGAGTCAAAGAAAGTTGTCCGGAATCACGTTTTCTTCAAAAACTAAGGTGCACGTCTCCATAAAATCAATAACGAATGAGATATATCTCAATTTCTTAACAGCTATTTACATATATATAAGTCACTATATATTGGTTATGTTTTAAAAGGAACAAGAGGTCTTATGACCTATAATCAAGACCACAACCATGGCTAGAGCCAAGGTTGAGTCTCATGACCATTGAACAAGGACCAAAGGTCATGGCAAGGCCATGACGAAATGACCATGTAAGCTTACTTAGGCGTAAACATGAAACAAGGAATTGGCGATAACTTGAACAAACAATTTGGATCTACTTCACTTAAAAGAACCATGAGATAATACAAAGAAAAATGGTCATACAAGACTTATGAAACTTACCCTAATAACAATCTTCATGTAAGAATAAACTTTCCTAAGTTTATTCAAATATCGGACATGTAACTTTTCGGATCGAAACTTATATCTATATATTTTATCAACTACTACAATAGTAGGGAGCCTCATGTGAGGAGTTCATTATGTAAGCCGTCGAGATGATTTGTGGATTTATGAATTAAAGTGTCCTGGCTCCTCAAACGCTTACTAACATGACTTCTGAATTATGTCGGCCCGAACGGTAGTAAACGATATATCAAAACATACATGTTTCATGAATCTTTTCTTTCAAAGACTTACATTATACATCATACCACATCATGGACTAAATGCAAGATATTTATATAGGCACTTATTCATATTCTTTACTCTGATCCTAAGTCGCAACATTCTATTATAGGTAGCTCGTAGAAACCTTCACGATCCAACCGTTACCTTCATTTCTTGCTATCTTACTTACGGTGAGTTCATAGCCCCACTTTTCATTACTTAACTATTTTACAAACCCTTGGGGGGAATACATGCTATTTTAACCGAACACAATGCTTTCAAATTGTATGCTTGCCTGATTGTTTTATTATCACTAAGTACCAGCCTTGCTAAACCGAGATCCCTTATTATGAACCATTTAATCACTAGTAATAGTGAGCGCAAATATTGTGAATAGGCCTATTGGGATTGACGAATCCCATTTGTATTGACTAAGTTCAAACAAATGCACTAATATTTGAGATTTAGGTATGTTAGCAAAGTACCTACCGGGATAAATCTGCCGATCGATATTGGTACACGTTAACGTTTTGGTGTCATAAGCTTAGTGTATAATACATTTTATGGGCGTATAATAACGTAGCCTACCTGTTTTGTTTTCCAAACATTGGTGTGAGTCTATAGCTCACACTACCAACATATTATGTTCAAACATTAAACAAACTCTATGAATATCACTCAACCTTTGTGTTGACCTCTCAAGCATGTATTTCAGGTTCATGACGATCAAGGATGGCACGGAAGGGCACGGATACTCAAGAGGGCTATAAATTTTATTATCATTCGACAACTCACTTAATGTGATTTGTAAACATGGAACCAATTGGGACCTCATTTTGTAATCTCTGATATTTATATAATTTGAATGATAAATCTTTTAAAACGACTCAATTGGAGTTCGTTTTCTATTATTGTGACTATTGTGCCGTCGAGTAACACCCAGTTTGAATTCCGCTGCATCCATGAATTGGGGGTGTTACATTTGCTAGTAACCAAATTGATATCACATAACTAGTAGAATTCAACAAGTGTGTAAATATAAATTAACCGGACCTAAAATGGCTAAACGCTCTAAAATTGGTATCATAGCTTCATTTATCAAGATCTTTAAAGTATACTATACTTTAAAACTTGAATCGATCTATGGAATCAAAATGATATCTAGAAGGGCATCATTTGAATGAGCCACCATTTTTCAAAAATGAAAATTTTGTCATTTGGAAAATGAATTTGAAAGTTATGTGAAATCAATAGATCATAGTCTTTGGCATGTCATTTCAATTGATGATTTATAATTAATGAAAGGAAGTTTCGCTAATAAATTTTTCATAAGAAACTTGTGCAAAATATTTGAAACAAAAATTTTGATTTATGAATCTTTGCCGAAAATTGAGTTTGATAAAACAATTTTATGTCAAATGGCAAACGGCATTTGGTAAAATGGTTTAAACTTACATCAAGGAAATGTTCAAGCCAAAGATGATGAAAATGTGGTATTAGAAAAACACTTAGTTTAAGTGGAATCATATACTACTAGTTTGAATCTCTTCATTATAGGTAATGTTGCCGACAAGGAATTCTCAAGCAACGTAATTGGTGTACCAATCTACTAGTTTTGAAGTAATGATAATAAAGAAAACAGTGTGCGGTTTAATGTGTAATGTGGTTAGCTAGCGAAGAATACAATACACGCTATATGTATGAAGACAATCAAATGGTTATCTCACCATGCTAAGTGCTTAACTAATCATAAGGACGAATTGCCAAGTGAGTATCATCTAGTCTTGCATCGCTAACAACACATGGTATGAAATGTGTTATTAAGGATAGCTAGAGGCCAAAGTAAGTTTTCTTACAATCTTGCCTATTATAGTTGTTACTTGAATGTCTGCTATATGCTTATGTGACTACATGATTTATCATTTCTTGCATGCATGCTATATAACACTTACATGCTCATATGCGCTATATGCTTTATGTTCATTAGACGTTTTGTCTAAATGCTTATCCTTCTTTGGATACAAGCAAATTATATGGAAAAATAATGGTCTTACCACAACCATTGTTTATAACGAATTTCGCGTCAATCAATCACTATAGACGATACACACTTGTTTCACTCTTTGTTTGCTCTCTAGTTCTCATCTATGACATTCCTTGAAACTTACAAGATTGACTTCTAGCCTTCCTCGATGCAAGTCTCATCCTTGAACCTAACTTAATTTTTTTTATTCTTTCTTTTCTTCTGTTTCGACTGATACGTGGGAATCGCACCAGGCTTTACCTCTCGAGGGATCCCGAGAAGCTTACAACCCCCACCAGGCAGTGTACCTGATCGTTGTAGTATAGTATAGTGACAAGTACCGGGGGATTGATCGTTCAACTCAGGAATAGTGTCGCTAGGATTAGAAAGTCTCTTAAACTAAGTCTAAAGGTGAGGGATGATTCTTTTTGTATTTTTATATTTTATAAAAGCAAATAAAATCTCGGTTTTTGGAAGAGTGGGCGGAATTAGTTGCTAGCCAACTAACCCAATAACTAAAGATGCAATCAAAATAAATAATAGAAATGAAAATAAAAGCTAATTAAACTAGTGTGTTGTAAACAATAATAGGGAAAGTTGTGTTTACTTAGGTTTCATTACTCCCTAGATATCTTTTACAGGTTGATAGCTTGTTACAATTGCATGGATGACGGGTCATATTCCTTAATATTAGTCGTAGGGCCGTGTACAATATTCCCTAACTCTATAGGATCCTACTTCACTCCTATATCGAGCCGTTAGAAGCTCCTAACATGGGATCATTAGAATTCTCCTACGCATTAAATACAACCAAAAATCATAGTACACCTCTGATCATGTTTCTTAAGACGTTCAAGCATGTTACCAATGGAAGTCTGCCAGTTTTCTTAAGCCTAACATCGAACACAATCATCCGTAACATCTATAAACAAACAATCAACCCATAATTAACATCTAGGTTTCACTACATCTAAGCAAACACAAAAGAGATCTAGCCAAGCATGTTAAATTGAAGACAAGTGTAAGATATTTTCAAGCAACACATAGACATATTGATTGAATTGAAAGAGTACTTATCTCAATTGAACATGAAAGGTTTCAAAGGGTAAAAACCCTTGAAAAAGATGTGAAAATTGGACTAGGGTTTTTCTCCAAAGTTGCTCCCTAAAAGTTACACACTAATGAATGAAAATTGGAAAACTATATATAGATTTTACAGGGTGACGGCGTCAAGAAGAAATCTGTGACGCCGTCAACTGGCCGCCAATAATGAAATTGGATTGCCTAGATCCACTTTTGACGCCGTCATGTGTAAAATTGTTCTGGGCCGTTACTAACATTTGGACCATGACGGCCTAGGGTGACGCCGTCATCTCCTTAGTACAAAACTTTTTGGATCGTCACGTGTATTATCCACTTCGACCTCTTGTATTACTCTTGACGCCATCATTAAGGATCAAGTGACGCCGTCAGGTACTGTTCCCAGCAAGGAAAATTAAGACTTTGCCGTTTTCTTCACTTTTATGCTGCAAAAACGTCCAAAATGCTTCCTTTTCCAGATTTCACTCCAAAAGTACCTAAAATGACAAAAGGAACGATTTAGGGCATTTGATCAAATAATCTCGAATCCGGGCTTAAATGACCCCCTAAAAATGGTTCATTTTTCGCCTCATCAAATACCCTTACACTTGAGATTTGCTTGTCCTCAAGCAAATGCGCTTTTATTCTAATCAAAATACAAGTTAGGGGTCATTTAACACTAATATAAAAGTAATTACAACAAATAATCGTTCCACTAAAGACCAAAGACAAGCACGGAGGTCATACACTAGCAACTCACAAATAATGTTTAGATACTCACATCTCTCGGGTGTAATAAAGTATATATCACATTATGGAAATGGAAAACATCTCTCATTACCTGTCATAGCAAAATAGATTACCATAGGCTTGAGAAAGGATCAAACCTCCACCACTTGGCATAAGCACCGAGGATAAACTTTCAAAGAGGTCTTTCAAAGGGTTATAACGTTAGGTGTAGGGATATGGAATACACGGTTTTGTTGGATAAAGGCAATATTTACTGGTGGCGAGTTAATCATCTTGGTTAATTACATGTACAATATGGCGTTGCTAAGCCAAGAGTAGACTGGACTTAAGCTAACAAACGAAAAATAACAAAAACATAAAACAAACATAGAATGAAACGGGATGGTAGTCCGTATGTTTTTCTCTTTTCTTTTTCTTTTTTTTTTCTTTTTTATCGATTTTTTTTTTTTTTTTTTTTTTTTTTGCATACACTCTTACCCTACCATCCAAAATAATACATCATAGGGAATGTACATTCCCCTTACACTTGAATTTTTACATACTTTACAATAAACTAATCTAATGACTCGAATCAAGTTAATCAAAACACTTGGAGTACTTTTAAGATTAACGCACATATGGGGGTAATATATGATGTTCTTCCCCATTACTCCAAAACACAAGTACTTTACCCATGAGTCCCAATCGTCCCAAAACAATATGTACAAGATATGACTCGACTTAGCAACCATGTAATCAATTAGGTAATTAACTAAGGGTTTAAACATGTAACAATAATGCACTAAAGATGAGTGCATACACGGAAGGCTAAGGCGATTTGGTTGCACATTTGGCTGGGTTGTAACAAATTTTTCCTTTAAGTACGATGCTTAAAGTTAGAAACGAAAAGATAGGCTCGGAGGGGTGTACTAGGGGTTTCGTGTACTAAAAATGAGTACAACGCTAAGGTGTGGGAAAAATTAATTAACTTTACTAGCCAAGTAATATGACTTAAATGGTCAAGTAATTATGATACGGGTTTAACACAAGGGTGATCCTAATGCCTCTTATCATGTAGTAAATCCTACTACACGAATGTAGTCTCACTAGCGGTCTCGGGATGCATCACTAACGCAAGTTCTAGAATCTAAATGCTACCGGTACACTCATAAGCACTAATAGTAAATGCTTTTCCTATCAAATCTAAAGGCCAACCTCACATATTTGGGTGGAAAATTTTTCTGAATGGTACGGTTTTGTGCTAGTCATACAACTCCTATCCATGAGACGCTTGCTAAGGCTAAAGTTTCACTCCTAAATGTTGTAAAAAATTTTAAATTTGGCGCTAAAATTACACTAACAAGTATTTCTCTTAGTTTTATTACACACCTACCATCAAACAAACAAACTCAAGTGCAATTGTATCCTATAAGGTATCATCATTTACCCTCCCCTTACACTTAGGATGAACATTGTCCCCAATGTTCAATTAAAGAATGTAAAAGTGAAATAGGTAAAAGAATGAAAGCAAATACTCCCCTGATTCGTTCGGTGTGGATAGTGTGGTAAAAGGTTAGATCTTCCTCCAAGAAAATGAACATTCAAAGCTTCCCTTCCAGAAAAATAAATGATCTTCTTGTCATACATAACCTGTTAAACTTGAGAAAACAAACAAGGCAACCTCGTATAAAATCGGCGGCAATCTATATATACTAACAAATCCTAGAAAACAATGTAAGATATAATGCTTGTGGAATGAATGTTTGCAGATTTCCTAGAGTTTATAAAACTAAAGAATTAACAAAAACTTTAAGACTCCATTAGAAAAACAAAACTCGCAAAATTTCCATAATTTTACACATGACGCCGTCAGGAGTTAACTCCTGACGCCGTCAGAAGTGACCTGCAGAAATCTTTACGTTAAGTTTCTGGAAAATTTCTGGAAAAACTTATGTCCTACTTCCTGGAAAATCCTACAAAACATCATTATGACTCGATACAATCATTTGACTCTAACAAATACTAATACACATATTCATTTAATATTGTGGCGAATCAAGATCAATTTCGTTCTTAAAAACAAATTTGGGGTTTCCCCTTACACTTAGCTTTTTGCAAAATACCTTTATATGAAGTTAAGACGAAGTTAAACAACAAAATAAAGCATTTTCACAATTTAATTTTGAAACATGATCTACCAACAATAAAAATAAGACATGCATACGGAAACAAATAAAATCAAACAAATAAAAATCAAACAAACAGAAAATCAAAATAAAACAAATAAAACTTGGGTTGCCTCCCAAGAAGCGCATGTTTTTGTTCGAGTCACGAGCCTGACTCTACCCTTATTCAACAGATAAATGGGAAGTTTTCCCTACACTTAAGATTAAGTGCGGGTGATAGTAGCGATACACACCTACTCGGTGGAAGTATGCCTCGTGAGAAAATAGTGGTGGATGAATTATATGCTCAAAGGGTTGTGCTCCTATCATCATAACCTTACCTAGTTCACTTTGGTCAATGGGTGAGTTGAAGTTTTCTCCTAAAAAGGGATCATCTTCTATCAACTTTGAGAGACTCCTAGTTGGGAATCCATCTTGACCTAATAAACTCGGTTTAAACCCATAATGTGTCTTGTGGTCAATCATGAATAGGTGATGTAAGTATGTAGGTCATGGTTTACTCCTATGCAAGCTTCTACTATACAAGGCATAGAGTCTACTACCTTTATCCCAAGACTACCCAGACTATATGGTTTGATGGGTGGATCGGGACCTATTTCAATTCCTAAATTTTCATCCAAGGATGGAAGATTAGGTAACGGTTTTGGTTGAGGCCCTGGTTCATCAAAGCTAGGAACTTCCCTAGAACTAAGAGTAAGGTTATCATTATAAGTATTAAAACCTATATCCTTTAGTTGTGTTTGGTTCAAAGGTTCTACCACAATTAGGATTCCTAAAGTCTCTTCTACTTCTTCCGGATAAGTCACGGGCGGTGTGTATGCCTCAAATGATGGTAGGACTTGTGGAGCACTGAGCAGGCTTATGTTATTCACCTCGTCCTCCATTGTATCTAGATTACCTATGTGTTCATCTTGTATTATGGTGAAATCAAACCACTCTGTGCACCTAGGTATCTCATCTATATGCTTATTATCCCCAAACAAACTTCTTTCTTGTTCCCTCAAACTTGCGATCAATTGATCAGTAACAACGTTTGTTGGGTTGTCAATCTTTTAGGTGAGTATGGCACAATTCTCTATGGCTTCCCATGCTTCTACAGCACTTAATCCCCAAAGGTCCCCATCTGCGGCATGGTCAATGTCCATTTTGGTATAGTGGTCGACACGATGGTAAAATATTTCAATTTGGGACCACAAATCGAAATTATGATGAGGGACTTTTCGGAGTAAATATTTAAAACGAGCCCATGCATCATAGATAGGTTCATCTTCATGATGTTTAAACATCAAGATGTCATTTGGAGTGGGTGAATTACGTGGTTGGTAGTATGGTGGATTCGCGTACTCCATAATGGTGAACGGAAGAGTCAATAGAAAGGTTTTCACGAACAAAGACAAAAGGAAAAGATAGACTACTAGAAAGCTAATAAAAAGGAAAATAAAATCTCACTCTATAGGAATCTAATGAGTAGACCTAATAAAATAAATTCCAACCTAAGCAATAACTATTCCCCGGGCTGCGGTGCCAAAAACTTGATACGTGGGAATCGCACCAGGCTTTACCTCTCGAGGGATCTCGAGAAGCTTACAACCCCCACCAGGCAGTGTACCTGATCATTGTAGTATAGTATAGTGACAAGTACCCGGGGATTGATCGTTCAACTCAGGAATAGTGTCGCTAGGATTAGAAAGTCTCTTAAACTAAGTCTAA
Organism: Artemisia argyi; assembly: GCA_030686995.1. NCBI lineage: Eukaryota > Viridiplantae > Streptophyta > Magnoliopsida > Asterales > Asteraceae > Artemisia > Artemisia argyi. The sequence continues at coordinate 477,955 of JARVZY010001828.1, read as the reverse complement.
AGGTGAGGGATGATTCTTTTTGTATTTTTATATTTTATAAAAGCAAATAAAATCTCGGTTATTGGAAGAGTGGGCGGAATTAGTTGCTAGCCAACTAACCCAATAATTAAAGATGCAATCAAAATAAAATAATAGAAATGAAAATAAAAGCTAATTAAACTAGTGTGTTGTAAACAATAATAGGGAAAGTTGTGTTTACTTAGGTTTCATTACTCCCTAGATATCTTTTACAGGTTGATAGCTTGTTACAATTGCATGGATGACGGGTCATATTCCTTAATACTAGTCATAGGGCCGTGTACAATATTCACTAACTCTATAGGATCCTACTTCACTCCTATGTCGAGCCGTTGGAAGCTCCTAACATGAGATCATTAGAATTCTCCTACGCATTAAATACAACCAAAAATCATAGTACACCTCTGATCATGTTTCTTAAGACGTTCAAGCATGTTACCAATGGAAGTCTGCCAGTTTCTTAAGCCTAACATCGAATACAATCATCCGTAACAACTATAAACAAACAATCAACCTATAATTAACATCTAGGTTTCACTACATCTAAGCAAACACAAAAGAGATCTAGCCAAGTATGTTAAAGTGAAGACAAGTGTAAGATATATTCAAGCAACACATAGACATATTGATTGAATTGAAAGAGTACTTATCTCAATTGAACATGAAAGGTTTCAAAGGGTAAAAACCCTTGAAAAAACTGTGAAAATTGGACTAGGGTTTTTCTCCAAAGTTGCTCCCTAAAAGTTACACACTAATGAATGAAAATTGGAAAACTATATATAGATTTTACAGGGTGACGGCGTCAAGAAGAAATCTGTGACGCCATCAACTCGCCGCCCATAATGAAATCGGATTGCCTAGATCCACTTTTGACGCCATCATGTGTAAAATTGTTCTGGGCCGTCACTAACATTTGGGCCATGACGGCCTAGGGTGATGCCGTCATCTCCTTAATACAAAACTTTCTAGATCGTCACGTGTATCATCCACTTCCACCTCTTGTATTACTCTTGACGTCGTCATTAAGGATCAAGTGACACCGTCAGGTACTGTTCCCAGCAAGGAAAATTAAGACTTTGCCGTTTTCTTCACTTTTATGCTCCAAAAATGTCCAAGACGCTTCCTTTTCCTGATTTCTGTCCAAAAGTACCTAAAATGACAAAAGGAACGATTTAGGGCAATATTTGATCAAATAATCTCGAATCCGGGCTTAAATGACCCCCTAAAAATGGTTTATTTTTCGCCTCATCATTGACTCACAATCCACTCTTTATTCAAGCGTATCGGGTCTTTCCCTCTCCTTCTGTCTCGATTCCAATCCATACCCATTCCTTAGCCTACTCGGGCGTATTGAGTCATTTTCGTGTCTTAAAATTCAAAGAGTTATGTTTTAAAACCATCTAAAACTAAAGACTCTTCAATAAGACCAAAACACTAAAAATCATCAAAACCACACAACCTTCTGCCGACGGTCCTTTAGCTCTCGACGGTCCCATATCGATAAGGGACCGTCTAGCATTTTTATGCAATACCTCATTTTCTTATTACAGTTTCAGTAAAACAAACCAAATACTCCGCTATTGTGCAGAAAGTGATGAAAAACTCGACCCAATACTCAAATCCTCACTAACTCATAATCAAATTAGTTCAACGTTTTAAAAGTTAAGATCATCAACCACCTATACTCATTAATCACTCCATTGTAAGTCAACTTTCTCAATTTCATCTAATTAATTCGTAATTGAATTTCTAGGGTTTATATGAACTCAAAATTAAAAGTTGGGGATTCTCATTTCTTTGCAAAATCAACAACAATTGAAGGTAAATCTTAATAATGTGTCACCAACAACACGTAAATTAATTAGTTAATTAATATAATTCGTAGGTTTTGAAAATGGGTCAAAAATGAGATTATCCCTAATTCGAATTTGTGGCTGTTAATATTGTTTAATCACGTAGCAATAACGTAACTATGCATTGTTAATACATGTCAAAAATGTTTTCATAATCATGCAACAAAATGAATCAGAAATTTCAAATTAAAGTATATTATGGTATATGAGAAGTGTTTGGAACAAGAACAAAATTTTTGGTCTAGTTAACCTAATAGTAATTTCATACAGGTACAATCATGCCTCACACGTATGATATTGATCACATCTTAACTCAATCTTATATTCCCAAAATTTCTTCTGAACTTGACACACCACCTGAATTTAATCCAAGTTTCAAACAATTTGAGATAGGTCATGTTCATGAAGGACGAATGGTCGATCCCTCATATCCTGACAAGGAACGTATCGAAAGTGTTAGCCTGTATATATGATAGCCCATATAGTTAGTATAGTTTGTATTGGGCTCAAGCCCGGTTCTAGATTATTCCATATCGATGTATATCATATATTGTTTTGTGATGTAATACAGATACGAATTCATATTCCCTACATGGTATCACAGCCAACATTCACGATCCACAAAACTAAACCCTAAAACTGCCGCCTAATCCCTAAAACCTAATATATCTCGTACCATTTTTTTTCTTGTTCTTCTATTATAGTGTGTTGGTGATTTGTGCCAAGGTCACAAATCCACACCCGTTGCTGTGGTGATTCGTGCTTAGGTCACGGTCCAGGTTTGCTGTCTCGTTACACTTGTTTACCAACGAAACCCTAGTTAACAATAAATAATCACCGTGCATCATCATATTCCCTACATACCACCGTTAACCAAAACGTCAACTTGGAACAAACTAGCCCACAAAATACTTTTAATGACCCTCCTTCACCCCCTATTATGCCTCAACCACAATCACCAGCACAAAGCCCCTTAGCCGCAGTTCCCACTACCACTATTCATCCACCACTTATAATTCCTGACCCTCCTATTAACCTAAACCCAGTTTCGGTTCACTCCATGGTCACCCGTTATCGTGTCGGGACTAATCGTCCTACTAAGCATTTCAGTTTGCATGTGTCTTCTATCTCACCCTTACCCAAATCTTATCGTGATGCATTCAATGATTCTAATTGGTAAAATGCTATGTGTGATGAATATTGTGCACTTATTAAGAATAACACTTGGACCTTAGTACCTAGACCTGCGGATACCAACATTGTTCGGTGTATGTTGCTTTTTCGCCATAAGTTTTTGGCAGATGGCAGTCTTAGTCGCTACAAGGCTCGTCTTGTGGCAAATGGTAGTACACAGTTAGAGGGGGTTGATGTTGATGAGACCTTTAGTCCAGTTGTTAAACCGGGTACTATTCGGACTGTTCTTAGTTTGGCTGCTTCTCGACATTGGCCAATTCATCAGCTTCTTGTCAAGAATGCGTTTTTACATGGTGATTTGTCTGAGACTGTTTATATGCATCAGCCTCTAGGTTTTCGAGATTCTGCTCATCCTGATTATGTATGTTTATTACAGCGGTCTCTTTATGGTCTGAAACAGGCCCCTAGAGCTTGGTTTCAGCGGTTTGCTACTTACATCACACGCACTGGCTTTCATCAAAGTCGATGTGACTCTTCTTTATTTATCTACACACAGGGGATTAATACTGCTTATTTTTTATTATATGTTGATGATATTGTGCTCACTGCATCTTCTGAGACCTTGTTGCAGCAGGTTATTAGTTCTTTACATCAGGAGTTTTCTATGACAGATCTTGGTTCGCTAAGTTATTTTCTGGGTATTTCTGTCACACGTGACTCATCTGGGATGTTCCTCTCTCAGCGCCAGTATGCTATTGAGGTTCTTGAGCGAGCGCATATGTTTCATTGTAATCCTAGTCGGACTCCTGTTGCCAGTGAGTCTAAGCTGGGTGCTGACAGTGATCCTGTTTCAGATCCGTCCTTATATCGTAGTCTTGCAGGTTCTCTATAGTATCTTACTTTTACTAGACCAGATATTTCCTATGCAGTCCAGCAGGTGTGTTTTTATATGCATGGTCCTCGGGAGCCTCATTTCTCTGCTCTTAAACGGATCTTGCGCTATGTTCGTGGTACATTAGATTATGGCTTGCAGTTATTTTCATCATCTACTACAGACTTAGTTGCTTATTCAGATGCAGATTAGGCTGGTTGTCCCACTACTCGCAGGTCAACTTCTGGTTACTGTGTTTTTCTTGGAAACAACTTACTATCTTGGTCCTCTAAGCGTCAGCCGACGCTTTCTCGTTCTAGTGCAGAGGCCGAGTATCGTAGTGTTGCCAATGCTGTTGCTGAGACATGTTGGTTACGCAACTTGCTTCGCGAGTTACATACACCTTTATCTTCCGCTACACTTGTCTACTGTGATAATGTGAGTGCTGTATATTTGTCATCTAATCCAGTTCAGCATCAGCGTACGAAACATATTGAGATAGACATCCATTTTTTTCGTGATCTGGTTGCTGCTGGTCAGATTCGGGTTCTTCATGTCCCTTCGCGTTACCAATATGCTGATATTTTTACTAAGGGTTTTCCTTCTACATTGTTTGAGGAGTTTCGCTCCAGTTTGAGCGTCCGGTGTCCTCCCGCTCCAACTGCGGGGGAGTGTTAGCCTGTATATATGATAGCCCGTATAGTTAGTATAGTTTGTATTGGGCACAAGCCCGGTTCTAGATTATTCCATATCAAAGTATATCATATACTGTTTTGTGATGTAATACAGATACGAATTCATATTCCCTACAGAAAGAGGTTTTCGTTTCATAGGATTTGATAGTCTTCTAAACATTAATGAACCCATTTGTCCTTGCTTCATACTTGAATTCTACTCATGTTAAAATCAAACGAGACTGAAATTACTTTATACAATTTAGGTGTAGAATTGGTCACTACAATGTCCATGTATCTCTTAAACAATTTGCTCAAATCCTTGAAATTCCAAGTAATGGGCAATGTGCTTATTCGGAAGAATTTGATCTCAACTCCCTTCCTGAAACTCAAGAAGATGAAGGTCCATATCGAACATATGTTCCTTCTTTTGCCAAAATAATTGAGTCAATTTGTCAAACTTCTAACACTCTTCACCAAAATAAATCCGTATCTCTGAACTTCATCCTGGTCTTCAAGCTATGGCTGTTATTCTATGTGAAAATGTTTTCTGTCTTTTTAAGGATCGTGAGTATGTACCAGCATGTTGTGCTCACATGCTGCATTGCATAATCAATAAACAACCTTACAATCTCGCATATTTCTTCGCTAAGCGAATAATGCAACTCGAAGACACTAACGACAAGTTAATGCCCTATGGGATGCTCTTGACTCGTTTTTATCACTACGTAATGCAAACATATCCATACCTCCAAGGTACTCAATACCAACTCTTTCGCCATGTTATGGATCCTATATCCAAGTCACACAGATAATCATTTCTTGAGCTTGAGAGACTTCCGATTGATGATATTCTCGATGAGGAGCTGACCATATATCAAGAGAGACGCATCGAAGAAGACTGAAGACAACAATTATGCAGTTATTAAATTATGAATAGTTGCTATGTTACGACTTTGAATGATTTTTGGTATTTCTATTTATTGTTGTTCGTCTAACTGCTTTGTTTATCATTTGTATGAACTAATTGATGTGCGTTTTATTAGTACAAGTTTTAAAATTTATAAACACGAATTATCCGATTATTATTTAGCACTTACGAGCAAGTATACTCGTCCGGTGTAATAAAGGTAGGTAAGTCGAGATCGTCCCAAAGGATTTGGTTGTTTTAGTAATAAGAAAAACGCTTGTTAAATAAGGGTTGTCAATCCAAATTTATGTAAAATATAGATTTAAAAGAAACTCAAGTAAAAACAAAACATATACTTATGTATAATTCCTTGATTGGTCATTAGGAGTATCATGACAATTTGAGTACAAATTTTAGTGTAAAACTTGTTATGATGCGCAACTAAAAATGAGTAGTTATACAATCTATGATGTATGTCATGTTTTCACTACCACTAAGAATTCTATCACCTAAATGACTCCTTTCGGACATATCAAATTAGTATGACAATCCTATAATCACATGGTTGTTTTGAAAATCAATTCTTTTCTTATGAATTCCTACGAATCCTTTCGGTCCTTTTTCGTGATGAAATCATCTCAAATCCATTTTAACAAGTTAATAAGATGGTTGTCAAGCATCCTATTCCATAATAATTTGGTGCATTAATATTTTGAAATAAAAACAAGTTGAAATTCCTTTCAGACCTATTTTTCAAGAGATTGTTTTTACCAACAAATTAAGCAAGAAAAAATGTTATTTCAACAAACTCATAAAATAGATATGTTTTCATGCATCACCTTTTTCATAAAAGAACTCTCCATTAACCAATCACATCATATACACAAGTATATCACAAATTACTCCATAGCAATCATATTAAAACACAAGTAAATAATAAAACTTTCATAAAACTCAAAGTAACAATTGTTCATTATAAGTATCAAGGTGTACCTAGTTTTGAGAATTACAATAAACTTGTGGAACTTTAGCAACCACACTCCTCCAATTGCTCACTAACGTAAGTAAACAACTCCACACTCGAACCAATGCTTGAGACTCTAACTCAACACGTTCTGGATATTTTTACAACACTTAGTAAACTTTCAGGCAATATAAGATAAACTAACAAGATTTAGTGTAATACTAAGTTAGATATTGGTGGTACAAGTAATTCTACATCCTAAGTGGTCATTATATAGCATAATGACACTTATCCTTCGAGTAAAAACGTCCCTCAATAGTTAATAAGCAGAAATGATCAGCCACACATGATTATGGGGAGTAAATACGCCCATAAATGCAAAAACTTGTAACTTCAGTCAACCCCATCCGATCGGATGGTCAATCTTTTGACATGTTTCCAGCCGAATCGGATGCGATTTGCATCCGATCGGTTGGAGATTGTCTGAACATTCTTTCTTTGTCTTTTCTTTGTCGTTTTACGTTGCATGCATTATTTTTCTTCGTGGCATGACTTTGTCCATTAGAACTTGATATTTCTTTGATAATTTCGTGTAGAAAACTTGTCTTTATCAAATCCTTTTTTCCATGCGACGTTTCTTTCTTCTTGATCTTTCTTGAAATTCTCCAAAAATGCATGTCCACTTCATTTCTACATCTTTTACTCATTTTTACCTGCTTTTTGCTATATTTGCATGCATAAACACTTTTCCACGATTAAGTAACAAATATATACAAATATGACCAATTTCCACACATAAAACAAACAATAACGCGACTAAAAACATGTTAATTTTTAGCGTTATCAAATCCCCCACACTTGAGCTTTGCTCGCCCTCGAGCAAGTCTTAATCAAAAAGAAAATTAAATTCAATGGCAATAGTGCAAATATCTTATTTGAACTCAATCAAGTAAATAAAGAGCTTGATAACAATTCTAAGCACCTCACGAAGATAATTTGAAATTCACTCATCACTCAGTATGTGTACTGATTAATAGATCACTCATTACACAGTCATGATTTATGTTTCTTACCATAGGCTTGTACAAGTATCAAAACAATAGAATAATTCATCAAATAGGTCTTTTATTCGGGTTGTAACGTTTAGGCTAAGGGTAAATAAACTTACGTGCAAAATATTTACACTAAGTCAAAAAGGTAAGGATATGGCATGGGAATATTTACGAAATTGGTTTTAAAGAAAAAATAAAATCAAAGTCTAAGTCACATAGTTGCTAATCTCAAACAAACCATAAACCCAAAAATGACAATAGTTACAATCTTTCTCCTCTTCGATCTTTCACATGTCGATACATCGCTTCACCATAAAAATATTCTTCAAACTTAGCACATTGGCTAATAACACATCTCATAACTTTCTTTATTCATAATAATATAGCACATTGGCTATGATTGTCACCTTTTAGTTGCGATGACTTTTTAAAAAAAAACAAAAAACAAAAAAACAAAAAAAAAAACTCACCCACACTTCGCATAAGCATACACCACAAAAAATACAAATAAGAATGTGCACTCTTCGTTTTTGTTGGAATGGCACACACATGAATTGTGAAGTGTGACTAACTAATAATCATCAAAAACAATCCAACAACCAAGCAACTAGCAACCCACCGTTTTGACTTTGACAAGGGTAAGGCTAAGGTTTAAAGTGTAAAATATTTTCGTATTTTTCTGGATGTAACAAAATGAAAAGGATGGCTCAAAGGGTGTAACTAAGGGTATCTAGCGCTAATGATAAACGCTAACAAAATGGGTTCCAAATACGAGGATAACTAACCAACGTGGTTAGCAAAAATTATTTTGTAAACGGATGGCCATTTGGTTTTATTCCTAAGTTTGCCACTTATCATATGAATATATCCTTATCATTCGAAAATGATTTTAACCGTAATGCATAACAAGTACAAGTTCTAGAATTAACACAACCACCGGCACACTCATCATGAAATATGTAAATAGTATAAGAAATACTATTCAAAAAAAAAAAAAAAAAAAAAAACTGATCCTCACAATTTAAAGTAATAAGGGTATAAAATTGTGCTAGCAATTGTTATCAATTCCGAGACGAATTGCTCTTTAAAACTTGAATTTATTCTCAAAAAATATCATTATTATTTACCATGAAATCAACCTTATTTTAACTAAAATATGAAGGGCGAACTACTATTAGTTACTAAAGTTCACGACTCTAATAAAACAAAAATTTAAAATTTAAAAATTATGCAATTTTTCTATTTTCTTCCTTCCCCCACACTTAAGTTTTGCATTGTCCTCAATGTAATAAAAATAACTTCAAAGTAAAGGAAATAGAAAAATTTAGAAAATACCGGAGTTAAATACGCAACATGCGTATTTAATCATAATAAGCAAATGAGTATATCGACTCCAAACGTTGATCAACTATATGCTTCCGTAACGAAACTCCTGCAAGAAAACTGCAAAATATACAAAACAGCCAAACAAACACAAACAAAAACAAATCTAAACCAATAAAATAGAAAATTAAGTTACGTTATAAATCCTAAGAGAAATAGTTAAAGGTAATAGAAATGGAAATTGTTCAACACATAACTGTTTTTAAAACCAACCATAATCCATGTGATTAAACGTCACCATCAATAACTCACATCGGAATGAATGAACTCGTCCTCGCTTTCCTCTTCATCCTCATCTTCCTCATCAACATCTTCTTCATCGTCCTCGTCCACCACTCGTCTCTTCTTCTTTCCAGCTCTTGATGACGAACCTCCAACATCATAACTTGATCCTCCAGGATTAAAACTTGGTCCACCCACATTAACACCTGAACTACCATACTCGGGAAGTCTATTGTATGGAGGATATGGTTCGGGAAATGGTGAATAACCAGGATAAGGGTAGGGGTATGGTCCAGGATATGAAGAATATGGTAAAGGGTATGGTGAAACATTTGGTGGGTTGTAGGGAGGTACCTCATAATTGGCATCTTGTGCCAAATGTTGGATCATAGGCATGGAATAATCATAGTTGTAATTATTCCTCATTTGCATTGAATCTCTCCAAACTTCCCTACACTCAATAGCATTTAATTCTCGGTTCCAATCACCCCATCCTGAATCAAAACCACTTTGAGTATTACCCGGAAAACTCCCCATTTGAGGTTGTGATGGCGCTTCCGTATAGGCTCTGGATTGTGCCCCCACACTTGGTTCGGTCCAAGGTCCCAAAGTCTTGTTATTCCTATCCAATGCTTTTCCAAAACTAAAAGCATCCCATATCTCACTCTCCAACCTCACTCTACACTTCCTCAACTCATTATCATTAAAATACCCAAGATTTTTAGCCAACGCGGTCACATAATGACCTCCACAAACATCACTTTCTTTCTTAATCCCCGATGCTCTCTTAGAAAGATACTCGGCAATAATCCATGCCACATTCCCATTCTTGTCTTCCTCCAACAACTTCATTACCCATAGGTCCGGTTGACTACATTTGTCTTAACTTCCACTCCTATGCAACAATTCCCAAGAAATCAACTTTTGTAAAACCTTCAACAACGGATTCCTAATCCTAGAAGAATTTCTCCTAAGACATGTTGGATCACCAATCCTATTCCAATAAGCATCAACACCCGTGTATTGATCATTAGCTCTAGCCAAAATCACAAAATGTGGTCCAAACAACCTATGATTAACCTCACTCTCCTCATACAAACCAAGGGCAACTGCAAAATTTGGCAAAGATAAAGCATGTTCGCGACCACACAATCTAAACCAAACACAAACATCCTCAAGAACATCATTTACCTTCCTATCAAAGTAGAACGTAGAAAAGAACTCCAAACACCATTCCTTGTAAACATTCTCACGAATACTAAAAGCTCTTTCCCAAGAATAATCTTCAAACCTATCCCCATCACCAGGATACACATAAATCATAGTCATTATGCTCCTCAATTGATCCTTACATTCATACTCCGCAAGCAATTCCCAATCAATCAACGTAGGCTTAGCAATCTTCCTCTCTTGAAGTTTTGAAAGACGTTCCCTATATGCATTCTTCTCATCTTTGTTTTGCACATTAGAAAACTTGACATTATCAATAGACTCTGGTTTCAAACTGAAAGTGATCCTCTTTCTCTCGTTCCTTTTCAAATACTTGTTAACAATTGAATTTCTTTGATTTCGTCCCAATCTTGCAACATTTCCCTGAAAGAAATCTCAAATTATGTTATTATAAAAGTATAAAAACTAATATCAATCAATTTAGAAACTAGAAAACACAATTTCAAAAATGTCAAAAAATTTTCCGAGGCGTCCATCCGATCGATTTGAACTCCATCCGATCGGATGCAACTTTTGGCATACTCCAATCCGATTGGTTGCAACTCGCAACCGATTCGGCTGGAATTTATGTATACTACATTCATCCTCAATCCATCCTAAACGTTTCCCAATCAATACGAACTTCTTTCTAACTTGTAATCATCCATTCTTGAGTACTTCTAACATTCAAACTCTCCTATCAATGATTCTTAACATTTCCAATCATCAACCTAATGATTCTATAAAAAAAACAAAGAACATCATTTACTAAAATCTTCCAATTAGTGCTCTAATCAACAATGCAATAACCTAACATCACTAATTATCAATCATGTAACTTCTGGGATTCATCAATTGCAAATAAACTAGCTCCAAAGATCATACCCAATTCAATCCGAAAATTCAATCAATGAATTCTTACTCAAAACTTAACCAATTGATCTAATTCTTTTTGCAATACCTTCTCCTATCATCTAATCACTTATCCCCAAAATATTACATCTCAATTCGAACTAATTCAAAAATACCCAATTCGTGACCTAATTTCAATCATCCGAATTAAAACCTAATTGAACAAAATTAATGATATAACTTACTTGACTTGATGCCATTGATGATTAATTATCACTCCTGCAACCTTCTAACAACTTCTTATGGTCGAATTTTTACCCCGATTTTTGGTGGATTGTGTGTATGTGGTTTTCTTGGGTTTTTGAAAATTTTGGTTTATATGTTCAATTCCATCCAATCAGTTGTGAATTCATCCGTTCGGTTTGGTATGAAATTGATTTTTCAAAGTTTTTTTTTTCTACTACTAAACTTGATACAAGTGCTAGTAGTTCTTTTTCTTCTCAAAACTTATTATCTTGTATGTATTCCAAACACACTTTATCTACCAAAAATTTTGGTCATCTACTTCTACTTCTAATCTTAAAACTAAAACATAACTTAACCTCTAAAAACTTAAACTAAACTAAATAAATCAAAAGATAAATAGATAAATATAGATAAATAAATAGATAGATAGATAGTCTCATTCAAACATGAAATGCATAAAACTTAAAAACATAAAATAAAATGCATGAAAAATAAAAACACGAAACAAACAAACTAGCACAAGATGTGCTTTATTCTTGTGATCATTCTTCTTCATCCATAGAAATATTCATTCCTAAGAATGTCTTCTCCACGATACTTGTTTGCCAACTTCCTAGTAGTCTTTTGAGTTTTGAAACTTCGTGCAAAATTCCTTCCGCTAGGACATGTGATATCAAATTTGCAATGCCAATCACCATCTCCTCCTTCTCTTTTGTAAATGCTATGACCATCGGAACCCCATTCCAAGTTCTTCAATTGGACCGGTAAAGATCCAAGAAAATCTGTCAACTTGTTAAACACAAAAATATTTTTAAATGGATTAAAGAAAGCCTCCATTGCTAGAGCTCTTTCCATTTCATCTTCAATATCAAAGAAACTAGGTGTGCATGGGCCAAACTTAGGCCTACCATCTTCATCCTTTCCTACTTCAAAGCAACCAAGGTAATCCTCCTCTTGGTCCTCATCATTATCATCTCCATTACTACCCCCTCTAGGCTTTGGATAGTAAGTATTCTTAAGAACTCCATCATCAATTGTCATGGTACCCCTTCCCATATCTATTATAGCTCCACAAGTTCTTAAAAATGGTCTACCTAACAACAAAGGTAGTTCCTTATCAACCGCAACATCCAACACAAGAAAATCTGCCAAGAATGCTTGATAACCAATTTGAACTCTCACATTTCTTACTTCCCCCATTGCTTTTGCCTTAGAATTATCCGCCATAGTGAGTTTAGAATTGTTAGGTGTAGGGTCTCTTAATCCTAACTTATGATACAATGGATAAGGCATAATACTCACACTAGAACCCGTATCGGCTAATGCATATAAAGGAGTTGTCCCATTAATTTTAACCGGTAAAACAAAATTTCTGGGATCATTCATTTTCTTTGGGAGCCCATTCTCAATTATCCTTCTCTCCTCTACTTCATCAAAACTATTATCCTCCAACTTCGATTTCGCCAACATAACTCCATCTAATTTCTTCCTATACTCCATATAATTTTTCAACACCTCAATGACCGATTTGTTTTCCATCAATTCACTAATTTTTGCTTCAAGATTCTCCAAGATAACTTGTTTTTGCTCTTTAGTTAAAGGTTTGCTACTTTTTGGTGAATTTGGTGGTGTTTTGGATGATGATGATGATGATTTGTTTTCTTTTTGGGTGGAGGGTTGGGTTAATTTGTTCAATGGTGTTTTGTTTCGGTTTGCTTTCCCCATCTTACAAACTTCATCCCTTCCTTCCTTCATCAATTCCATTCCTTCACAAACATCAACAAGCATTTCATTCACACTCTTTCCTTCTTCCAAATCACTTATGTTAATTCGTAACTCCCCAAGTGCAAAATCCAATGTACACTTGGTATTCACTAGAAAATCTCTACCAAAGATAACTTCCTGTTCATCGGCATTAGTATATTCCAAAACCACAAAATCAACTTTGAAGATGTGACCATGAATATTCACCCTAACTCCTTTCACTTCCTTTCTTCCATAACTTCCATAATCAAGCCTAACAAAACCAAGCTTGTCAAGCACTTCTTCCGAAATGTAATTGTCTCCATATTCCATATTCAATTCCGCATCCCACGCTTTAACTCCTTCCACCGTACAAGGTGTAGAATACTTCATGTGTGGAGCATCATATTCCTTGGGTGGTGCTCTAGTGAAAACAGCAACTTTCCTTTCCTTCTCCTTCTTTGGGTAACACATTTCATGTGGCAAATAAGGCACATTGTCACCAACAACCTCTTCTCCTTCAAAATCCAACTTAGCTTTTTCCAACATGCTCTCCAACTTTTCCAAGGAATCACCGGAATCCTTGAACATATCTTCCAAATCTTTCAAATACGCAGAAATCTGACTCAAACTCTCCATTTCAACTTAAGCAATTACTAACTATAACATAACCATAAAAAAAATCCAAATCATTAGCATGAGGGTTAGTTGTAATCAAATAACTCTTAACATGAAATAAGAACAAGTAAATTAACTAACTAAAACACTAAGAATTAAAAATAATCTAAAAATTAAAAATGTTTAAAAATTTACCGAGACCCCCATCCGATCGGTTTGAACTCCATCCGATCGGATGGCACAATTTTACCTCCTCCAACCGATCGGTTGGAACCCGCAACCGAATCGGTTGGAGTTTTCTAAACTAAAATATATATATATTTTTTTTTAAACTAAGATTTAATAAAACAGTAATTATGATATTAAAGATTTTAAAAACATTAATTAAGGTGTCTTAAAAACTACTAAATCATTAACTAGAATTAAAACTTAAAAACATTAAAATTACTCATTATGACAACTTATAACTACTAATAACTAACATTAATTTTATAATAATTAAAACTAATTAACTAAAAATAGAAAAATAAACATTAAATAATAAAAATAGAATCCTAGAAAATTTACCGAGACCGCCAACCGATCGGATGGACATCCATCCGATTCGGTTGGTCAAAAACCAACTTTTTTTTTTTTTTACTTTTTACTCTAAAAACTTTAAAATTTCACAAGTTAAAAACAATTTTATTACTAAAAACTAAGAAAATTAATCAAATCTCCGGCAGCGGCGCCAAAAACTTGATGTGCGTTTTATTAGTACAAGTTTTAAAATTTATAAACACGAATTATCCGATTATTATTTAGCACATACGAGCAAGTATACTCGTCCGGTGTAATAAAGGTGGGTAAATCGAGATCGTCCCAAGGGATTTGGTTGTTTCAGTAATAAGAAATACATTTGTTAAATAAGGGTTGTCAATCCAAATTTATGTAAAATATAGATTTAAAAGAAACTCAAGTAAAAACAAAACATATACTTATGTATAATTCCTTGATTGGTCATTAGGAGTATTATGACAATTTGAGTACAAAGTTTGGTGTAAAACTTGTTATGATGCGCAACTAAAAATGTGTAGTTATACAATCTATGATGTATGTCATGTTTTCACTACCACTAAGAATTCTATCACCTAAATGACTCCTTTCGGACATATCAAATTAGTATGACAATCCTATAATCAAATGGTTGTTTTGAAAATCAATTCTTTTCTTATGAATTCCTATGAATCCTTTCGGTCCTTTTTCGTGATGAAATCGTCTCAAATCCATTTTAACAAGTTAATAAGATGGTTGTCAAGCATCCTATTCCATATTAATTTGGTGCATTAATATTTTGAAATAAAAACAAGTTGAAATTTCTTTCGGACCTATTTTTCAAGAGATTGTTTTTACCAACAAATTAAGCAAGAAAAAATGTTATTTCAACAAACTCATAAAATAGATATGTTTTCATGCATCACCTTTTTTATAAAAGAATACTCCATTAACTAATCACATCATATACACAAGTATATCACAAATTAGTCCATAGCAATCATATTAAAACACAAGTAAATAAGAAAACTTTCATAAAACTCAAAGTAACAATTGTTCATTATAAGTATCAAGGTGTACCTAGTCTTGAGAATTACAATAAACTTGTGGAACTTTAGCAACCACACTCCTCCAATTGCTCACTAACGTAAGTAAACAACTCCACACTCGAACCAATGCTTGAGACTCTAACTCAACACGTTCTGGATGTTTTTACAACACTTAGTAAACTTTCAGGCAATATAAGATAAACTAACAAGATTTGGTGTAATACTAAGTTAGATATTGGTGGTACAAGTAATTCTACATCCTAAGTAGTCATTACATAGCATAATGACACTTATCCTTCATGTAAAAACGTCCCTCAATAGTTAATAAGCAGAAATGATCAGCCACACATGATTATAGGGAGTAAATACGCCCATAAATGCAAAAACTTGTAACTTCAGTCAACCCCTTCCGATCGGTTTCTCACCATCCGATCGGATGGTCAATCTTTTGGCATGTTTCCAGCCGAATCAGATGCGATTTGCATCCGATCGGTTGGAGATTGTCTGAACATTCTTTCTTTGTCTTTTCTTTGTCGTTTTACGTTGCATTCATTATTTTTCTTCGTGGCATGACTTTGTCCAATAGAACTTGATATTTCTTTGATAATTTCGTGTAGAAAACTTGTCTTTATCAAATCCTTTTTTCCATGCGACGTTTCTTTCTTCTTGATCTTTCTTGAAATTCTCCAAAAATGCATGTCCACTTCATTTCTACATCATTTAATCATTTTTACCTGCTTTTGGCTATATTTGCATGCATAAACACTTTTCCACGATTAAGTAACAAATATATACAAATATGACCAATTTCCACACATAAAACAAACAATAACGCGACTAAAAACATGTTAATTTTTAGCGTTATCACTAATCTTACTGTTAGACATGAATGTTTATTGATGATGCTTTTGGCTTATTTAGAGCGTGCATGACATCCTTCATCTGTTAAGCTAGTGTTTACGCAGTTATGAGATGATTTGTAATGTAGTATATGTGCAGGTTGCAGAAATGAAAAACTGGGCAAAATCATTCAAACTCAGTGCCGGCGGTTCTTTATCGACCCGGCGGTCCTCAAGTGATAAGGGGCCGTCGGTGGTTTAACGGACCGTTCCTATGGGATCACGGATTTTTGCACTATTTTCTTCTTTCCTGCAATCCTAAGCCTATTGCATGATTATCACCAACTTACCTTGTTTAGATAAACATTTTTGAGTGCTTAAAATCTCCTAATGCATGCTTTGCCCAAACCATAACCATGCTTGATTATTTAAACCTTCCTCTTCACCCTCAACCTCATCACAATCACCTTTCAATCCAACTTCATCACCTACAATGGTCTCATCCTCCACTTCCTTGCCAACAACAAACAAAGAACTCATAACATAACCATCAAACAAAAGGCATAAGCTCAAAATCATTCGACCTCAAACTAATTTCATTGACCTCACACTCTATGACACCACTCCATCTCCTAAGTCACCACCATCATCACCTCAAGCACCAAGTGCACCACTCAAAACACCATCCACCAATGAAACATGTCACTCTTCATCTAAGACATCCTCTAGCTCAAAGACAACCACATCACCTTTCTCCTCATTTGTCAAAAACTTGTCACCCTTGCTCACCCAATCTAGCTCGAGTGTTTTCACTCCATTTATGAGTAATTAACCATCTTCTCCCACTTACTCTATCTCATCACCAAGAAACCAACATCCTCCTCCAATAAACTAATCAACTCATACTACCACATCACCAAATGGGCCATTGGAAAACACTCTTACCACACCACCACCATCTTCTCCAACCCTTGGTAATCATTTACCTTACTACTTGGTTAACAAACACACTATGGGGTGTACTTGTTTTTACCACAAGTTTCATCTGATCTCTACTCTTCAAGACGAACTACAGATCATGTTTGGTCACGTTGAGTTTCTTCTTACTCAACAAAATGTGCAACCAACTCCCCTTGCTTCAATGCCACCATCGGCTCCACCTTCATCCTCACTATCATCCACTCCACCCTCTGACTAGATATTCTCATAAGTCTAGTCATGAATAATCAAGTGGAAGTTATGTTTTGGACTAAACATGCAATAGGAGATAACTTGTTGTATTAGTTAATGATTAATGTTGTTTTTATAATGTGTTTGTCATGGAATTTTTATCGTAGTCATTGTATGTCTCATTCATGAAATGAATGAATGATTATGTTTAAAATTATGATAATATGTTGTGATATTGGTCATAGTTAAACATGATAATGGACTAAAAATATCTAACTTTAAAAATGGGAAGTTACTTAAATCACAACACATATGCCAACCAGGACGTCTACTGCCGGCGGTCCTTTAAATGGATTGGCGGTCCTCCATCAATAAGGGACTGTCCCCCCTATTTATGGGACTGTCCTCAGTAGTGCTCACATTCAGATTTTATCATGTGTTTTTCTATCTGATTCCTGCACTACATAATTGATTTCACATCCATATCCACTTTCCATACCTTCATATATATATATATATATATATATATATATATATATATATATATATATATATATATATATATATATATATATATATATATATATATATATATATATATATGCATGCATGTGCTTTGCTCTAACTTGGTTTTGTAGCACATCACCGTAGCTCGATTCCCAGGTGCCCTCATTAAGGGGGAGCACTTAGCTAGGGGGATCTTGTATTCCATTGATCACTTCAACGATTCCCTTCAAGGATGCTCGTGTCTCCTCTCCTGAACATCCATGACACACCTTTTTGAATCTACAAAAAGGGGGAGAAGTAACGGGAAAACTCATTAAAAATTTATCAATGCATAATTTTACCTAAAATGAGTTTATATTTTGTAATCATCAAAAAGGCAGAGATTGTTAATACAAATAATGTCAAAAACGTTATTCGTAGTATTCGATCTTCTCATATTTTGATAATCACAAAATACAAAGACATGTTATGTAAAGTTACGGTTTATAAGTTTTTAATCGGGGAAACTCATTTCTTCTACGTAGCTGCTGCAACATCACTTCAGGTATGAAAAAACTTTATACCGTCAATAGTTAAGTGATCAAAGAGTTTTATTTTCTCCTAAACTTACATTTTTAAGTTTGATAAAACATTTTCACAAAAGTATTTTTGTGTTTTTAAAGAAATGTTTTATTAAGAAAATAAATTCAAATCAAACATTATAAGAGCTAGTTTCCCCCCAAATCAGTTCAGCCTGCAACAGATAAGTTTTCACCACGTCAGGACAAAATGAGAGCGTTTTGTCTGGACGGTCCATTAAATAGGCCGACGGTCCCTTAGTGATAAAGGACCGTCTGGTATTTACGGGACCGTCTGTCTCCCTCCTGTCGCCTATAAATACTGAACTGTTACACTTCATAAAATGGGGATTTTCACACACAAAACTTTCTGGTCTATGTTCATTTTATCTTTGATCACTATAACATGTCGGTATATGTTTATAAGTGATTTCCTCTTCCGTCAAGTGCAAGAGAAGAACTCTCGACATAGATGAAGACTTGAGATGTTATAGGTGTCCACACACAAACGTAACAAGTGTTACGGTGATTGGTTCTGTAAATAATGTCATTGTTTTCCGACTTGTGTGTGAGTCGAGGATGGGGATATTTTTGTGAACTTGGATGGTGATGTAGATCTAAGAAGTCTTGTAAATAGATTAGTTCATGTATTTGATATGATGAGAGTGCCTAAGCCAGTGCCCTTTTGCAACTTTTCTACGAGTCGCAGTTCTTCCTTTCTAAATGTAGTTTTAACACATCTTTTAGTTTCTGCAATGCTCCGATCAAAATAAAACATCATGTTACATAGTTCAGGCATACACTTTAAAATAAGTGCAATAACAAATAGAAGAAAAAGCAAGAAAAGTTAATATAAAATGATTCATACTCTATGACACAATGAGGTTGCACCATCAGCGCAGGTACAGGTTTGACAAAAAGGATAGAGGCAATTAATCCATAACTTAGAAACCGTAAAACTTATGCACAGCTTATACCTAAAAATTACGAAACAATGAATCCAAAACTAATGCACATTGCTATCAAGCGTTATCATTTGTACATCTGTTAATCATTTTAACGAAAACCCACTAAACTCTCAACCTAAACCAATGAAAACAAAAACGCACAAATTTCAAATCTACAAACAAAAATACAGTAATGAAACATTGAACCAATAATAAACCTAAAAACTTTTTGTTGGACAAAACTAAAATCAACCAAAAGTTATAGTATATATTTGGAAATAGGTGATAAGAGAATTTTTCTTCATAATACCTATAGCCCAAAAACAGGTACCTAACACAAAATATAACAAAAGCATATACATACCTTTAATTGAACATGAAACATGCACAAATAAAATCTCCCAACAAAGCATAACTCTTGTACCATGGTTGTTGTACCAGAAAACCCCAAAATAAATCAAAACCCTAACTCTTCCATAACCCTTGCACCATATTCGGGTGTAATCGATATTCAAGATGTGTGTGAGACACAACTACACGCCAGCAACAGATCTTGGGAGGACTGGATGTAGATTCGGTTTGGTGGATGAATGAAGATGGATGTCGAAGGTTCGGGAGTATTAGTTATAGCATAAATGAACTAGATTTGGCAAAAACAGCTTTTTGGATTATCTGGGCCACGCACAAAGGCTAAGAAGTTGGGCCATAATTTTGGCGAGAAAACGGGACGCAAAACGGCGTCATTTTGTTTGCTATTTAATTATATATATAATAATTCATCATATGGATCCATTGTTTGGTGACTTATCCGCTGCGTTTGTAATGTCATTATATGTTTTATATTGAAAAACACCGACAAAATCTTTATGTAAGTCATGTCCCTTGTTTGTTTTTATCAAGGTTGCATAAATCGCTAGGCGGTAGCTAGGCGGCCGGGTACCGCCTAGCGATTAATCGGTTAGGCGGAGATTAATCGTGGATTAATCAGATTAGATTGTTTATATGTAACATTATAAAATTTTGAAACTATATGCCAATTTGGCCGATAAATCCGATTTTTTTTCCGATTTGGCCGATTTCTATCCGTAACCGAGTTGGCCGATTTATCCGAGTTTTGTCCGATTGGCAGATTTATGTTTGATCTGACCGATTTTTATCTGATTAATCAGTATGTTAACCGATTTTTGACCAATCTGATTAATAAGACCGATTAGTGAAAATCAGGACGGTTAATCCCCACCTAGTGATTAATCGCCGAGTAATCGGCCACCTAGGCCAATTTTTGCAACACTTGTTTTTATAACTTATGTTTTCTCACACCAACAAAGTTTCTCACGTATATGTATCAAATATCATATTTCATTCATATAAGAGAGCCTGATGCATCTCCACAGGCATGAATCCTGGTTTTCTAGGTTTAGCAAGGAGTTCATATGAGTGTAAGTTGGAGACTTTGTAACAATTTGTCTTCCAATTTCCAAATATGCGATAATAGAAGTTTGAACATTTAGAAATTCAAAGTAAAACTACTAATACTTTCTATCATGATTTTAGTTGAAGACACATATATTGAAAGTTAATCATTTTCGACTTAAGAGTATATTACATAGTAATAAGTATAATATTGAGATTTACAAGTTTTATATGTGAGAAGTACAATTGTTGGAAACATGATATCTAACTAGCCAAAAATTGTCATTATCAAAACAATTTTTTTGATTGGAAAGTAATCATATCATATACGTACTAACATCATCCCTAACTTTACAATCTAAGTCAAGTTGATTGGTCAGATTTTGGCCAGAAAAGATACAAGTGAAAGTAGTTGATGGTGTACCCTATCCAGCAGCTCAGTTAAGATATACAATAAAAAAAGAAGTATTCTTCACTACAACTATCATTTATAATTGTTGCACAATATCGTTCAAAAGGGTCCATCATTTGCCCGTACATGTGATGTACAATTTTACAAACAAGAAAAACCCTTCTATGCATTTATTGATAACAAACGCATTCGTGTTAGTATAAGTGTGACAACTTTGTTATAATATAAGCATCAAATCCCATCACACGAATGGTTGTAACGATTAGATTACACTATTTAGAGGGGTCCTTGGTAGAAAAACTCCAAATTAGATAGTAAGCAAGTTTGGTTGGCCTTGGAAATTCAAAATGATATCTTTAAGCCTTCATCTTGTTTTCTTTCGGCTTCCTTTTGATGTTGATTGTGATAGATTGTCTTGAAGTGGCACAAAAGATAAGAAGAGATGGTGACTTGATGAAAAGTGTGAATCAGTGAGAGATCCTTAGAAAGGGATTTGACACAAAAGTTGCAATTCCCATTTTGGTAGCACGAGAACGCATCAATCTCACTTAACCTTTTGAGGAGTAACCTATTCCATTCTCTCACTATTGCCATCTTTGTTCTTACTTCCAAGACAATTCTTTGTTGGAATTACTTAAGTGTGCTTGTTGTTTACATAAGTTAACATTCTAAACTTAGGAATTAACGAACAATCTTTATTTCGTTGTGTACTGATACCAAAAGCAATGCTCTGTATTGAATTGTACTTGTTTTGGCAAGGGTTTGGTGTACTTTTTTATTGAGTTTACTCTTGACAGTATTGTGCATAACTTGCTAGATAAAAAATCATAGCGGGATAAATTTACCTTGAGAAGAAGTCTAAAGATTTAGAAAATAAAATTTAGATTCATTCAAAGCCCGAGACCAGTTAATTTATATATCGACATATTTGAGTACTTCTTTTGTCTTAAATTAAATGTCAATTTTGAAAATGCATAAACTTTTAATAATACACAAAAACTACACATTTCACTAATTAACTAACATTTATGCTCACTAAAATCTTTTTAAATTCGATAAATATAAACTAAACGATTATTTTGAGACGTACTAAAATAAAAACGTACACTTACTTTCGGGTGAGTAATATACTTCTATTGCAAATTAGTTGGCTTTGCTTTACTGGATACTCTTCAAAACAATGATTGGAAAGCAAATAGTGGGAATATATGAATGTGAGTGTGTTAGGGGCGTACTTAGAAAACTAATATGAGATAAGGGGTCGAATAACAAGTAATTAAAGATGGAAATTTGTTGATTTAATCGATTAAAAGTGGGGTTGCAATCAAGCAGCAGGTGCACGGAACCAAAATCACAATAATTGAATGAGATCCCGAAATAATTAGGCGTCAAAATCAATTTTGTTTTTTCGAATAGGTTAATCCAAAGCATGATTATCGTTTCAAAATTCTTCACTTTACAAATTTATTATGCATTTTATATTTTATCAAAATTCTAAACCACCTAGTCGGCCCAAATCTACCTATGATTGCTTTTAAGGCACACTCTGGAGTGTTTGGACGATAAATAAAGTCATTGCAGCGAGCAGGGTTGCCTCGGAATTTAATATTCCGAACACACAAGAAAAAAAGAGTCAAGGCAAGCTTTTTTGTTTGCTTGTTTCTTGATCTTGCTAACTGTGTGGGCGATAAAATAAAAATTGCTAACAATAGTTGTTAAGAGTTATACTTAACTATAAACTTTTTGAAAACTATACTAATATTTATACGGAACTAACAAGAAACTTCACGTTTTACATTCAAGCAAATAAAGATAGTGAAATATATGTGAATATTAAAAAAATAAATAAATAAAATAAAATAAAAAATAGAGAAGATATATATAAACGTTTTGCATGTCAGTCGGTTAGTGTATAAAGAATGGGTAAGGAATGGGGAATGTTAAGCCACACGAACCAATAGTAACCACTCGATTTTTGGGTTCATTTATTTAAGAACCAAGTACTTTGCATTATTATCGTGAATGTACACGTACTACAACAAAACATTGTTCACTTGGTACTACAGTCCAGTGTTCCAGTGTTGCACGAGGGCCTATCTTTTGTATTCTTCTGCGTTTGCCCTTTAGCATTTTATGTCTACAATTCATGCCCCTCATTTTTGTATGTTCTTGTGTCAATAACCTCCCTCTTTGTAGCATATTCATTCTATACTTTTCTATACATTCGGGGGTTCTTACATTTCGAGGTACTTTCTCTATAAACAGTGGCCGAAACTGTTTAGTTTGGTGTTAATTCAGAGGACGTCTCAAGTGTCATGTCGTCGTCGATTTTTAACCCACTCCTATAATTTACTTGGTGATTTCCTTTATTGATATAACATTGAATGGGTTTGAAGTTCAGGGCGTTACATTAGTCTGTTGGAAGTCACAACCTCTCGAGACCTATTTAATTAAACAATCAAAGCAAGTTTTGAAAGAAGGATTTATACAAATTTTAAACATACTTGATATCAATGGAACAAATATATGCTCCGTACAAGTGTTCAACCTTTGCTTGCTTATTCGGTTATTCTATTTTGAAAGAAGGCCATTTATACAAATTTTAAACATACTTGATATCAATGGAACAAACATATGCTCCGTACAAGTGTTCAACCTTTGCTATTGACTGTAAATAAATATTAGTCGGTCAAGTTATTTCTAAATAAAAAAGAAAGTGAGACCTATGGATTTCTAATGCTAAAATATGAGATGTTATAATAAGCAAAAAGTAATATTGTATTTAACTTTTGTCTTACCCAACCATCCTCCATCAATACTCAAAAAATCAAATAAGATTGGACTCATCATATCTTGATTATCAAATGCTATTAAACGTTATTCAAAAACAGTTAAGAGTGTGATACAAAGATTCTTAAGCTAAGTGTAATGGCGACTACTAAAAGACTAAAGACATCTTTTTTTCTCAAACACATTTCATCACATTTTATGACTAATTTAGTGTAATAAAAGGTTTGAAAACATACCTAAAATATACCTTAGAAAGTAATTAAATAAACACACTCTGCACCCAATAAATGTATATATTTAAAGGAGAATTTAACATAGAGTGGGCCTTCTAGCTATAGCTCTTAGATATGCCATCTATATGTACTTGTAATTAACTTTATAAAGATGGCATTCATTGACCATGCAATTTTACAGAAACCCTTTTAAAGTTTACATTGTTTACCACATTTTGCAAGAGGGTAAAACAATAGTGTGTGATTTGGTTTATGATGTGAAACATGTCAAAAACTCAAAATTAGGATTTGGTCAAATTTGGAGATACATGAATATATATATATATATATATATATATATATATATATATATATATATATATATATATATATATATATATATATATATATATATATATATATAGTTAGGATCAAATAAGAAGATTACTTAAAATAAGAAGGAATAAGAAGAATTATAACCACAAATCCGAAATGCACCGACCTAAATTAGATGCATCCCTATAATCTTAGATGCATTATAACGCACCATAGTGTGTTTTCTAGCTTTTAATCAGATACATATACGTATATTAGATACATTTCATGATTTCTCTTATTTTTTGTTCCTTTGCACGTGCCAAAATCATGAAAATCAATTTGCACCATCTATATATCAAATTAACTTTCAAAACTCAAGATGTTGCATCTATATGAATAGAAATGCATCTATTGCAAATCGTTGCGTCTCGAATGCGTGATTTTGGTCACTTCTCACCATTTTTTATTTTAATTTACTTCTTACTGGATCCCTAATATATAAATAAATATATATATATATATATATATATATATAAAAGTGGTAACGTAAATGATGAGAACTAATGGATGATTGATTGCACGTGTGTGTACGTGGAAATGGAATCCCCGTGCAACTGTCTTTTTCTTTTACAGGAATGCGCCAAGATGCTTTATTACATTAATTATTCTTTAATCAATCACATAATTTTGTTTACAAAAATTCATGTTCTTGAAACCAATAAATTTGTATTTTTCTTTATGGTTTTTTGTTATCTTATTGGCCTGTGGGAATACTATGTGGACAAGATAAAAATACTCCGTCCACCTTAAAATTATCGTCAGAAGACAACAATAACATAGTTTAATAAAAGTTGAGTCATTTTATTTTTTAATTAATAAAATAGAATATTTTTTCAATAAATTCTTTAGTTTTTACATAAAAAGAAAACTGAACAATTAGTTTAAAACATTTAAAAAAAAATATGAACTATTATTTTGAAATGGTGAGTAATGATTTAAGTTTAGTTAATTTAGAGCATATGCATGCGACTAAAGAGAATAAAATCAAGATCTAGGATATCCATGTCTAATTATTTGAACCAACGTGGATTGACAAGCTGCGTAAGAATACAAAAAGGTTAATGTCGATGATAACCTTTTCTTTCATTTCATAACTCGTCAAAACTTTGAAAATATCATAATTTCATTCATTAAAAATAGAGAGATTATG
Organism: Artemisia argyi; assembly: GCA_030686995.1. Classification (NCBI taxonomy): domain Eukaryota; kingdom Viridiplantae; phylum Streptophyta; class Magnoliopsida; order Asterales; family Asteraceae; genus Artemisia; species Artemisia argyi. The sequence goes on along the minus strand of JARVZY010001828.1, from coordinate 452,248 downwards.
TTTTCAAATACAAGTTAATGATTAGTTAATAATTTCATATATACTGTACTTATTTTCTTACAAATCCGGAATGATTAAATATACGATATTTATTAGTCATCAAAACTAGACTCATGTGCGATTCCGATTATTTTTTATAACATTGATCTTATCATTTTTATATTAGGCCGTTTCAAAGAAGTTAAATGAGTAGTCAATTGTAAAAAAAAAAAAAAAAAAAAAAAAAAAAAAAAAAAAAAAGTCTCTTTCAAAAGCTTATGGATATAATTAATCCAAATAAAACTGTAATTAAAGAACCATCGATAAAAAAAATATCCACCGACAGCCAAGCTTGAAAAACTAACAAGAATAGAAGCGTGTTGACCTGAAAAGTCAAGATCTTGGTAAATGTAGTTATTAATGCATGTTTTTTTTGGGATAGATCCAATATGCAACATACAAGACATAGTTCATTTCCGAAATATCAAACAGGTCCGATGCATAACTTAATCCCAAACCTAAATGAAGAACCGCCAAGAAATAGCTCATTTGTGAGCTAGACGTCTACGTGGGATGATTCATCTATAGACCTACTAATAAAGACAGTAAGACTTCGTAAACAAATTACGAAAGTTGCCCATCCTTATATCTAGGTATCAGGTATACATAATGTTTTGCTTGATAGAAATTGTAGATTTAGATCAGTCACTCTCGGTCGTGGTATCCCTAAAGATCAGTGGCCTGGAATTCGCTCAGATTTGGTCCACGAGTTAGAGGCCCGCCAACATCAATACAACTATATATTTGGAACTATCCGTTAGGAAAAACTCTATTATACCATGAAATTTGTTGGAAAATGGATGGAAATGCCACACACGAGCTTGGTTATTGCTTCATCATATAACAAAGTAGTTGTAAATCTATCATACGTTGGAGGTTGTACTACGAGTTTTCCTCGTTGGTCTAGCCCACCGCAATCAGACTCACATGAGACCATAGTGATTGCTCATTTGAATTGTAGCCATTATATTAGAGTTGCATGATGTGAAGGTTTTCCTTTACCGTTAACTTATCCACTATGGATCACATATTGAAGCGATATTGCTCATGTTGGGAATTAGTTGTTGTAGGATCCCAATATTGTTCAAGAATCACGTAAATCAACGGAGGTTTTCTAGAGAAGGAGAGTTAGAGAAAGAAAGAGATAGAAAGAGTTGGAGTGCTACTATGTGTAAACAAGAGATAATATTATGAGCTCTAACACACACTCTCCTACACTAGGAGAGGGTTTATATATCCTTACAATGCCATCATGGGCCGAACTTGGGGCCGTGTATTAGGCCTAGCCATTTAAGGCTTTGAGTTTACTAGTGGACTAGCATACTAGACATCTATCACACGTTATACATACTACTAACTAATACAAGTAATGCATGGTTTTGCAACCTTGCAAAAGATTTTACTTCTTAAGGGATCTTGAGAAGCTTGCAATCTCCACCAGGCAGTGTACCTGACCGATGTAGTATAGTGAGTGGCAAGTACCGGGAGATTGATCGTTCTCTCAGGGAATAGTGTTCGTTAGGATTGAACTAAGTGATACGTGGGAATCGCACCAGGCTTTACCTCTCAAGGGATCTCGAGAAGCTTACAACCCCCACCAGGCAGCGTACCTGATCGTTGTAGTATAGTATAGTGACAAGTACCGGGGGATTGATCGTTCAACTCAGGAATAGTGTCACTAGGATTAGAAAGCCTAAGAACTATGTCTAGAGGTGAGGGATTATTCTTTTTGTATTTTTATATTTTATAAAAGCAATTAAAAATCCCGGGTTTTGGAACAGTGGGCGGAATTAGTTGCTAGCCAACTAACCCAATTGACTAAAGATGCAATTAAAATTAAATAACAAAAATGAAAATGAATCTAATTACTAATGTGGTGTGAACAATGATAGGGAAAGTTGTGTTTACTTAGGTTTCATTACTCCCTAGATATCTTTTACAGGTTGATAATTTGTTACAATTGCATGGATGACGGGTCGTATTTCTTAATACAAGTCGTAGGGCCATGTACAATATTTCCTCACTCTATAGGATCCTACTTCACTCCTATGTCGAGCCAATAGAAGCTCCTAACATGGGATCATTAGAATTCTCCTACGCATTAAATGCAACCAAAAATCATAGTACACCTCTGATCATGTTTCTTAAGACGTTCAAGCATGTCACCAATGGAAGTCTGCCAGTTTTCTTAAGCCTAACATCGAATACAATCATCCGTAACAACTATAAACAAACAATCAACCCATAATTAACATCTAGGTTTCACTACATCTAAGCAAACACACAAGAGATCTAGCAAAGCATGTTAAATTCAAGACAAGTGTAAGATATATTCAAACAACACATAGACATATTGAATGAATCGAAAGAGTACTTATCTCAATTGAACATGAAAGGTTTCAAAGGGTAAAAACCCTTGAAAAAGCTGTGATATTCGGACTAGGGTCTCTCTCCAAAGTTACACCCTAATTGTTACACACTAATGAATGAAAATTGCAAAACTATATATAAATTTTACAGGGTGACGGCGTCAAGAACGAAATTCTGACGCCGTCAACTCGCCGCCCACAATTGAGATAAGTACTTATCTCAATTGAACATGAAAGGTTTCAAAGGGTAAAAACCCTTGAAAAAGCTGTGATATTCGGACTAGGGTTTCTCTCCAAAGTTACACCCTAATTATTACACACTAATGAATGAAAATTGCAAAACTATATATAGATTTTACAGGGTGACGGCGTCAAGAAGGAAATTCTGACACCGTCAACTCGACGCCCACAATGAAATCGGATTGCCTAGATCCACTTTTGACGCCGTCATGTGTAATTCTACTCTGGGCCGTCACTAACATTTGGACCATGACGGCCTATGGTGACGCCATCATCTCCATAGTACAAAACTCTTCTGGATCATCACGGACTTTATCCACTTCCACCTCTTGCATTGCTCTTGACGCCGTCATTAAGAAACTTGTGACACCGTCAGGTACTGTTCCCAGCAAGGAAAATTAAGACTTTGCCGTTTTCTTCACTTTTATGCTCCAAAAATGTCCAAAATGCTTTCTTTTCCAGAATTCACTCCAAAAGTACCTAAAATGACAAAAGGATCGATTTAGGGCATTATTTGATCAAATAAATTTAAATCCGGGCTAAAATGACCCCCTAAAAATGGTTCATTTTTCGCCTCATCAAATACAATTACACTTGAGATTTGCTTGTCCTCAAGCAAATGCGCTTTTATTCTAATCAAAATACAAGTTAGGGTCATTTAACACTAATATAAAAGTAATTAAGACAAATAATCGTTCCACTAAAGACCAAAGACAAGCACGGAGGTCATACATTAGCACCTTACAAATAGTGTTTAGATACTCACATCTTTCGGGTGTAATAAAGTATATATCACAATATGGAAATGAAAAACATCTCTCACTACCTGTCATAACAAAATAGATTACCATATGTTTGGGAAAGGATCAAACCTCCACCACATGGCGTAAGCACCTAGGATAAACTATCAAAGAGGTCTTTTTAACGGTTATAATGTTAGGTGTAGGGATATGGAATACACGGTTTTATTGGATAAAGGCAATCTTTACTGGTGGCGAGTTAATCATCTTGGTTAATTGCATGTACAATATGGCGTTGCTAAGCCAAGACTAGACTCGACTTAAGCTAATAAATCAAAAATAACAAAAACTTAAAATAAACATAGAATGAAACGGGATGGTAGTCCGTATGTTTTTTTCTCTTTTCTTTTTCTATATATTTTTTTTCTTTTTTCTTGATTTTTTCGATTTTTTTTTTTTTTTTTTAATACACTCTTACCCTACCATCCAAAATAATACATCATAGGGAATGAACATTCCCCTTACACTTGAATTTTTACATACTTTACAATAAACTAATCTAATGACTCGAATCAAGATAATCAAAACACTTGGAGTTCTTTTAAGATTAACGCACATATGGGTGTAATAATATGATGTTCTTCCCAATTACTCCATAACACAAGTACTTTACCCATGAGTCCCAATCGTCCCAAAAAAATATGTACAAGATATGACTCGACTTAGCAACGATGTAATCAATTAGATAATTAACTAAGGGTTTAAACATTTAACAATAATGCACTAAAGATGAGTGCATACACGGAAGGCTAAGCCGATTTGGGTGTACATTTAAGTGGGTTGTAACAAATTCTTCCTTTAAGTAAGATGCTTAAAGTTAGAAACGAAAAGATAGGCTCAGAGGGGTGTACTAGGGGTTTCGTGTACTAAAAATGAGTACAACGCTAAGGTGTGGGAAAAAATTAGTTGACTTTACTAGCCAAGTAATATGACTTAAATGGTCAAGTAATTATGATACGGGTTTAAACACAAGGGTGATCCTAATGCCTCTTATCTTGTAGTAAATCCTACTACACGAATGTAGTCTCACTAGCGGTCTCGGGATGCATCACTAACGCAAGTTCTAGAATCTAAATGCTACCGGTACACTCATAAGCACTAATAATGAATGATTTTCCTATCAAATCTAAAGGCTAACCTCACATATTTGGGTGGAAGATTTTTCTGAATAGTACGGTTTTGTGCTAGTCATACAACTCCTATCCATGAGACGCTTTCTATGGCTAAAGTTTCACTCCTAAATGTTGTAAAAAATTTTAAATTTGGCGCTAAAATTACACTAACAAGTATTTCTCTTAGTATTATTACACACCTACCATCAAACAAACAAACTTAAGTGCAAGTGCATCCTATAAGGTATCATCATTTACCCTCCCCCTTACACTTAGGATGAACATTGTCCCCAATGTTCAATTAAAGAATGTAAAAGTGAAATAGGCAAAAGAATGAAATCAAATACTCCCCTGATTCGTTCGGTGTGGATAGTGTGTCAACAAGGTTAGATCTTCCTCCAAGAAAATGAACATTCAAAGCTTCCCTTCCAGAAAAATAAATCATCTTCTCGTCAAACATAACCTGTTAAACCTGAGAAAACAAACAAGGCAACCTCGCGTAAAATCGGCGGCAATCTATATATACTAACAAGTCCTAGAAAGTAAATTAAGATATATTGCTTGTGGAATGAATGTTTGCAGATTTCCTAGAGTTTATAAAACTAAAGAATTAACAAAAACTTCAAGACTCTGTTAGAAAAACATAACAAGCAAAATTTCCAGAATTTTACACATAACGCCATAAGGAATTAATTCTTGACGCAGTCAGAAGTGACCTGCAGAATTAATTCCCCGGCAACGGCGCCAAAAACTTGATACGTGGGAATCGCACCAGGCTTTACCTCTCAAGGGATCTCGAGAAGCTTACAACCCCCACCAGGCAGTGTACCTGATCGTCGTAGTACAGTATAGTGACAAGTACTGGGGGATTGATCGTTCAACTTAGGAATAGTGTCGCTAGGATTAGAAAGCCTAAGAACTAGGTCTAGAGGTTAGGGATGATTCTTTTTGTATTTTTATATTTTATAAAAGCAATTAAAAATCTCGGGTTTTGGAAGAGTGGGCGGAATTAGTTGCTAGCCAACTAACCCAATTGACTAAAGATGCAATTAAAATTAAATAACAAAAATGAAAATGAATCTAATTACTAATGTGGTGTGAAAATTGATAGGGAAAGTTGTGTTTACTTAGTTTTCATCACTCCCTAGATATCTTTTACAGGTTGATAATTTGTTACAATTGTATGGATGACGGGTCGTATTCCTTAATACTAGTCGTAGGGCCATGTACAATATTCCCTAACTCTATAGGATCCTACTTCAATCCTATGTCGAGCCGTTAGAAGCTCCTAACATGGGATCATTAGAATTCTCCTACGCATTTAATACAACCAAAAATCATAGTACACCTCTGATCATGTTTCTTAAGACGTTCAAGCATGTCACCAATGGAAGTCTGCCAGTTTTGCTTAAGCCTAACATCGAATACAATCATCCGTAACAACTATAAACAAACAATCAACCCATAATTAACATCTAGGTTTCACTATATCTAAGCAAACACACATGAGATCTAGCCAAGCATGTTAAATTCAAGACAAGTGTAAGATATATTCAAACAACACATAGACATATTGAATGAATCGAAAGAGTACTTATCTTAATTGAACATGAAAGGTTCCAAAGGGTAAAAACCCTTGAAAAATCTGTGATATTCGGACTAGGTGATGAGGCGAAAAATGAACCACTTTTAGGGGGTCATTTAAGCCCGGAATTGAATTTATTTGATCAAATATTGCCATAAATCGTCCCTTTTGTGATTTTAAGTACTTTGGGAGTGAAATCTGGAAAAGGAAGCAATTCGGACGTTTTTGGAGCATAAAAGTGAAGAAACGCCAAAGACTTAATTTTCCAAGCTGAGAACAGTGTATGACGGCGTCAAGAGTAAAATCCATGACGACCCAGAAGAAACCTGAAGGCGTCACAACAAGAGCGTCAAGAGTTAATTTTGTAACGGCCTGCATAAGGAGTACACATGACGGCGTCAGACCCAGATCTAGGCAGTCCGAGGAATTATTTGGCGGCGAGATGACGGCGTCAGACATTTGTTCTTGACGCCGTCACCTTCCAAAATCTATATATAGTTTTCTAATTTTCATTCATTGGGAGGAACTTGCGTGGAGAAACCCTAGGGCCGAACTTTGTACGAATTTTACAGTATATTCAGGGGTTTTAACCCCTTGAATCCTTTCATGTGCTATTGAGATAAGTCTTCTCTTAATTCAATCAATATGTCTATGTGTTGGTTGTCTATATCTCGTGCTTGTCTTGATTTCAACATGCTAGGCTAGATCTATCTTGTGTTTGCTTAGATCTAATGAAACCTAGATGTTAATTATGTGTTGATTACTTGTTTATGGTTGTATTGGATGAATGATTTCATTGTTAGGCTTAAGAAAACTGGCAGATCTCCATTTGGTAACATGCTTGAACGTCTTAGGAAACATGACCCGATGTGTACTAGGTTTTATTGGTTGTATTTAATGCATGAGTAAATTCTAATGATCCCATGTTAGGAGCTTCTTAGCCGGCTCGACATAGGAGTGAAGTAGGCACTCATAGGATTGGGGAAGTAAGTACGCCACCCCATGAATGGTATTAAGGAATACAATCCGTCATCCACGCAACTATAACAAGTAATTAACGTGTAAAAGATATCTAGGGAGTAGTGAAATCTAAGTAAACACATTTCTCCCACATATTGCTCATAACTTTAGTTTAATTTAGTTTATTTTTATTTCTAGTATTTTATTTTTATTGCATCTTTAGTATTGGGTTAGTTGATTAGCAACTAATTCCGCCCATATCCTTCAAAACCCGAGATTTTTACTTGCTTTCTTAAAATTATAAAAATACAAAAAGAATCATCCCTCATCTCTAGACCTAGTCTTTAGGTTTTCTAATCCTAGCGACATTATTCCTTGCTGAACGATCACTCCCCCGGTACTTGTCATTATACTATACAACATCGATCAGGTACACTGCCTGGTGGGGGTTGTAAGCTTCTCAAGATCCCTTGAGAGGTAAAGCCTGGTGCAATCCCTACGCATCAAGTTTTTGGGGCCGCAGCCCGGGGAATAGTTATTGTCTAGGTTAGAATCTCTTTTTATTAGGTGATGAGTGTGTAAATACTCATCATTTTTGTCTTATATGAGCTGCCAAAACATACAAAAACACCCAAATATGTATCAAAATACTTAAAATATCTTAGAGGTGTGTTTTATATGTTTCAAACACAAAATATGCAAAAACAAATGAAAAACGTACAAAGTTTGCATAATTGGCAGTTTCAGTCCCTCAAGTTTCATAAATTGGCAAAACTAGTCCCTGGTCACTCAAATCTTGTTCAAATATCATAAAGGTCCTTGGGGATTCACAAGTTGTCATAAATAGTCCTTTAAAGTTTAAAATTGTGAAATTACAACTTTGGTCCCCCAAGTTTCAAAAATGTCAAAGTTAGTCCTCAGGTTTTTAAAATGGAAAAATATTAAATATAACCCTTGTACTATTATATAATGGCATATTTGGTCCTTTTTGCTAATGTTTGATATTTACAGGTTTAGCCCTTCAATTATCAGAAAATTACAAATCAGTCCCTGAAGTTTGGTGAATTGGCAAAAATAGTCCCCGGGTATTTTAAAAGTGAAAAATATCAAATATACCCTTGTACTATTCATCTATGGCAAATTAGGTCCTTGTGAACACTTTGGGAAAATTACAATATCAGTCCCTATACTTTGCACAAATTACAATTTTGGACCTTGTTAAACCATAAATAACCAAACGGATCCTTTTACTCCCTTTAATCCAAATAACTAACACTTCAACAGCCCACTCATTTTCTTAGCCCAACCTTAGCCCAACACTTAACCCAGTCCAAAACCCGGTCAACCCCAGGGTCAACTTTAACCCCTCGGTCAAAGTTTAGCCAAAAACCACCCTCACCCTCTATTTCCCTCTTCCCCTGCTACTCCACCAAAACCACCATACCAGGTGGTATTCCATCACCACTTGCCTCTGCCACCCCATCCCTTATCCCAATTACACCTCCCAAGGGCAATTAATGCCACCCCCTCCTAGTCTAGCTTCTCAGTCCCAATTGCTTAAAAAGTCCCTTTCCCGCCAAAATTGCAAGTAGAGCTAAGGTGATCCAATTGGCTATATTATTGGTGGGATTTGACAAGTGGGACCCACACAAGACCCTGGGATTCTATAAAGATGAAGAGGAGCAGAGGAGAAGATCAAGTAGTGTAGTTTAGATTTAGTTTAATCGTAGGTAGTGATTCTCTCTTTTCAAATGTAATTTTCAGTTCAATTAAGTTGTACTCACTTCTATTAATGTAATTCAAGCTTTATTTAACCTTTAATCTCAGCTTTCCTTACTAAATTCATAGTTAGCAAAATTCATATGAAATTGACAAATTCATGTGAGCATTGTTAATTATTGTTATTTCATATTGTTTAAGCTCAATTCAGTCCCATATAAGCTTTTTTAAGTTTTCAAATAGTTGGAGATAGTTTAAGTTTAGAATTACAAAATAAAAAAGAAAAAAAAAAGAAAAAAAAAATATATAATATATAAAAATCACTCAAGAAAGAAGAAGATGCTTGGACTTCTGTGTATAAAGGAATGCAGTGGTGTTTAGAACTCTATGGAGAGTGAATAGGTTGTTTTCATTGTCCTTGGATTCTCAGTTTGTGGAACTTGATCAATCATAGGTAAATTTCTGAATTATTAGTCTTATATTGTAGACATACTTATTAGTTAATTAATGTTGTATTTGTATGTTTAGTTGGTACTCAGTAGTCAAGTTTTTAGATAATCTTTCATGCTTGTGTATTAGGATCAATTGTTGTTTAGTTTTACTTCAAACTGTCAAAAGTTTATTTTGTTGTATCTGTGCTTCTTTGCTTCTGGTGTTCATTGTCACTTATTTATGTTCCTTTGAGTTTATTTTAACTTAGATTAAGTTTACTTCTCAGTATCATAGTTAAGTCTTTGATTTGCTTCATTAATCTGTCATTTCAGTGTTTTAAGGGTGTGTTTGGATTGAGTGAGTAATCTGAGTCTTGATTGTTCTCTTGGTGATTCTCTGGTTCACATAAGTTGGTTTAGTGCTAAATAGGTCAATACAAGCCTCAGTTTCATAAGTCTCACTTGAAAAGTCAATATCATCAATTCACCACCACCACAGTTAACTGTGGTGGTATTTAAGATTCTCAAATCACCACATTAGCTCATAAATGGTAGATTTAGGGTAGAGTAACTTAGTTTTAGTCTATAATCATGTTTTAAGTTCATTAGAATCATTCTAAATTCACAAAAGTCAAACTAGAGTGTATTTCAAAAAGTCAAACTGTCACATGATCAGATTTTTATCAAAATAGAAAGATTTGTTTTGATTTTTCTAAGAAGAGTTAGAGCTTAATATTTTCAGAATTGTTTGTCTCCCACCTCAGATTTAAGGTCCCCTTGTCCTTTGATTTTTGTTAATTTTCTGCTGGGCCCCACAGCCCCTTGAAGTAGGCTGCAGGGCAACTGTATCCCCTGCATCAGCAGGTTTGTGCCCAAACACCACCCTTTGGTGGTGGTTTGTGGCCATCATGGTGGTCCCCAGCCCTCAACTTTTGTTCATCCCAACCCCCCCTCCTACCAGGGAACTCCCTTTGACCCTTTGTTTGACCCCAAACCCAGTGGACCCCACTTGAATTCAGGCCAAAAGTCTGTCCCCTTTCTGTGTTGGAATTCAATTTCCTTAAGTGCTTATTAGGTTTTATTTAGCTTATTTGTGTTGTATAATTGTTGTTTCTGGCTTATTGGAGTTTAGTTAGCTTATTTGTATCAAGCTTTGACATTGTGGACCCCACCTTCACTGTTTTGACCTCATTTGACCAAACAGTCAAACAAAGTCAACTGTATAAGCCAAAGGGGTGTGCACAGCTTATTTTGAAGTTTTAAAATAGTTGTTTTCATAAAAAGTCTTTGTTTTTAGGTGTAAATTAAGTTTGTAAAAGAAAAATTCAAAAAAGTTAGTTTTAAATTAAGTGATAGTTTCTATTTAATTCCATTTAAGTTTAATTTTCATTTTTAAATTTTAATTAAGTCTCTAGTGTTTTTATATTTTTATTAATTATCTTATTTAGTAAAGTAATTTAGGTAAAATTTTCAGATTTTTATATTACCATTTAGTATTTATTAGATTTAATTTTAATTTTCTTTATTATTAATTAATATCAAGTATTAAATAGTTTATTTAGTTTTCATAAGGTTAAATTTAGTTTTTATATTTTTCCTAGCTCTAATATAGTCTAATAAGTTTTTAGAAAATATAATTTTGAATTCTACTGTTCATTTTATATTTTTCTTATTTTAATTGTTTAAATTAGTATTAAGTTAATTAAAAGGTAAATAATTATTAGTTTAATCTTAAAACTTAATTTTTAGAGTTTTTATAATTTTTTAGGATTCCTGTAATGGTTAAGTAATTTTATAAATTTTATTGTAATTTTCTAAGTTAATTTAGTATTAATATTAATTAAAAGTAGTTTAAATAGTTTAATTAAGATATTTAGTTTTTAATTAATAACTAAACCACAAAAAGACAAAAATATTATTTTTAATTTTTTATACTTTCTTCAAGTTCTAATTTAGGTTTAGAAAATATTTTGGATAATTTTTAGTTTAATTTAAATCATTTGTCATTTTTAGTTTATTTGAATTAGGTTTTAATTTAGATTTTAAATAGTTTAATTAATTAAATAATAGTTTAATAGTATTTTAATCACTTTTATAATTTCTTTTTCATTTTTAATTTCAAGTTTTGAAAAGTGTCAAAAGCACCCCCTGTAGTTTGATAATTACCAAAACCCACTTTTTCAGTCCGATTGCGTAAATCTGAATTGTGAATACGTGTATATATCTGTTATCTGATTTTTGTGAATATTATATCTGTGTACAAATACCATAATAACAGTAGCAAAATCAATTCCATATCATCTGGGCTACTGTCCTCAGTCCCACTCACTCATAAACGATTCCAAAAGCACCATTTCAATCTCGTCGGGACTTTAACGACCCGGGAAAACACTACACTATCACCGGAGTATTGATTCTAGGCTGTCTTTGACTTGTTGACCTTGGTCAACAATAATCTGACGGTTCTGAACCAATCAAAATTTGGCGCCGCTGCCGGGGAGGTTGTTGCGTGTTTTAAAATCGTTTTAAGTTTAGTGGTTTTCAAAACCCTCCCTGTAAAAAGTTTTTGTAAAAACATAATCATATCAGAAAAAACGTTCATTAACACTTCTCCTGAAGTGTTGAAAACACCAAAAAAATTAAAAAACAATCAAAAACAAACTGTGAAGTTAAATTACTTCGTGTTCTTTAAGATTACAACCTGAAACAGTTGGTTTAAGGTAAGTTCTGACATTAAATTGCGAACTGAAGAGGAAACCTATTTACTTCCTCCCGCCAGCCTGCGAGTAATCTTAAAGGGACGATTTCGGTTAACGAATCAGTTCCAAAAATATTTCCCAAGTTTTCTGCACACACACCCATAAGCCTAAATCAGTTTTTCAAATTAATTAATAAACCCATAATAAGTTCCCAAACTTAAGATTAAAACTTGCCTTTATATCCCTGTGAGTGGTGTACCTTTTTCAAAGAAGCCATTCACTTGTGATTTCTGGTTTAAGTTCACTGTGGTTTTGCCTCAAATTGGTTTTGAAAAATTGGTTTTGGTGCATGTGCACTAAACATGCTTCTCGAAAATACCAAAAATATTCACCTTTACCCTCTCACCTCTTTGATTCTTCATCCCTTTACCCTCTATCTTTTTGATTCTCACTTCTTCCACTTATCCCGTAATTGATTCAAATGACATCTCTCGATGACGATTTCTTTGAACGAAGGGCCTATGAGAGCAACATTGAAAAACTTATGGCCTTGTCAAAAATATCGAGATGTCGTGTTGATTATGATGAACCTTCGATTCCTATTCCCTCTCCAATGAGGGAAATGGAACGAGAAACCGAGGTGACAAAGGACCCTGTACTTTCCTCTGACTATGAAAGTGCTAAATACGTCCAACCTTCGGTTTCCCAAAAATCTAAGCTCACAATTGCTCCTAATCTTTCACGATACACGGTTATACACAAAAACCAAGAGCTTAGAGCTGTGACTGAAAATAACGGCTTACCTAATCTTCACATTCAAAAACCCGAGACCATAACGGAAGTGGTGGATATTGCTAGCTCTAAGAGCACACCATTTGTCCCACCTCCGGATTTTGTTCCTTGTGTAGGTTGTGGTGAGCCGCTTGTCGGTTTTCCATGTCGTTGGTGTACATGTGTACAATGTGGTAACGATATTCGAGACGGGAGTTGTTTGTTCTGTGGATCGAGTAATTCATTTGCTTATGATCCTAATCAAAACTCATTCAAAAACTCCTCAAATTTTTCCGACTACCCATCACATTCATACGAGCAAGAATCATATTATCTAAATCTCAATAATGCTTCGTATCAAAATACACCAAGTCAGGCTCAACAGTTTTACTGTTGTGAGTATTGTGGTGGCCCTCACTACAGCTCTGATTGTCAACTTAGGGATCAGTTTGTCTATGAACAGGTTCCTTGTAATGATCATGAATTTGGTTTTAACCAGCCCTCACAATACACAAACCCTCAACCACCGTCTCAGGACGAGTTAACTAGAGCTGAATTTATTATGAATCAAACTCAATTCAACAAAACCATTCAAGATAGTATAAACTGTCTTCAGGATTTGATTCTTAGAAAACAAAAGCCTCCTGTTAACTCATTTTATTATGAGGATGAAAGTGATGAGGATGAGCCATTTCAAGAGGTAAAACCTAAGAAAACTTCAGATATCTTGCCAATGGGGGACAAGGAAGTCAAAAGCAATCCTCTTGAGGAGATTGATAACCTTGTTCCAATCCCAAAGGTATCTGAGAAACCTCTTGAAACCACTTCAGTAGAAATACAGGGAGAAAAGATTATGATTGAATCTCTAGCAGTAGAAATCATGGAACTTGTAGAAACCATGACTGCTAGTCCTTCTCAACTCCCTCAGTCTGCTGTTATCACACCCGAAGTTCACACTCACTCTCTAATCATGGGGGATGAGCATCTTAGCACTGTTCCTAATAAGGAATCGGACGAATTAATAAAGTCTAGTGCTGAGATCCTTGTCCCAATCCCAAGAGAGTCACAGGGAACTTTGGATCATGTGTGTGATCTACCTGCTCACCCTGAAAATCCAAAAGATCATTTTGAAACTTTCTCCGACTTTAATGATGATTGTACATCTTATGGAGAAGTTGAGTATGATGATCTACTTGACCTTGAAGCCGATGTGGGAGAAACTGAAAATCTTTTAAACTCTAATCCCAACATCGAGCTTAGTACTTCACATGCTGATGAAAACTCTTTATCTTCTGGAGACAGCAGTCATGTGGAAGGATTTCTTTCTGAGCTAGTTAGCTTAGAAGAAGAGAATGATGAGATTGACACTGAAATCAAAGATGAAGCACTTCGTGCAACATTAGTGAAAGTCAATCTCCTCATTTCTAAAATCGAGGCTTTCAAAGAGAAACCTATTTCATCTCCTATCCCCATAAAGGATAGTGACATTCTCTCCGATGACCCTATACCGGAATTTGAAGCCTTTACTTTTGATCCTATGGGAGAGAAGATTAGTGGCATTACCACTTCTCATTCTCATAATTCTCTCCCCGATTATGAATCATTTACCTTCGATGAGTTCTCCTGTGAACTCACGCACATCAATCCAGAGTATGATTCATTCACATTTGATGAGTTCTCCTGTGAACTCACTCATATCATGACTCCTCTGGAGTATGATGACCCGGGGGGAGATGCACTCAATCATGAGAATTTGCAAATTCCCACCCACCCTCCCGGGATGTTTTCGAGCTTACCCTTTGAAATCCAAAATCAGGCTAATGAGCCTGCCTTCGAGGAAGAAGATATTATCATGATTTTCATCATGGTTTTCTTCCTTTTCTTCACCTACAGGGTGACATCTCCTGTTCTTCACTCCTTCGGGAATGAAGACATTATCTTTGATCCCGGCATTTTCATGTATCATTATCTTGAGCCGGGACTATGTCTCATCGGTGTGGAACTTTCACGTGCTTCAAATGTTTATCCAAACATTTTGAATGAAAGTTTTTCCACATCCTGCTTCCCCAAGGAATAATAAATTCGGGGTCGAGTCAAGCTAGCGACTCGGTAAACAAAAACAGTAGCATGCTTATAGGGTTTTCACCCTAAGTGTGGGGGAGTCCCCCATGCTATGATTACAGAAGTGAAAAACAAAAATGATGTTTTCCACGCTTAGCTTGTAATATTGCCCTTTACGTTCAAAGAGTCGGCATAATAGCCGGGACTTTGAATATCGAGGACAATATTCATGCTTAGTGTGGGGGGGTATTCGCTATTCTAGCGAATTTTATCACATTTTACTATCTTATACCCCCGTTTTTGACCAAAAATTTAAAAAAAAAAATTTTACTTGAGCTTCAAAATTTTTGTGGTAATCAGTCCGCCGAAGTCTAAACGACAAATGGATTGACTAGTCCAGGAGCAAACGGCTCTTGGTAAAGACATCTCAAATCCGTTGATGGCTGGCAATTTGCCAAAAATTGTATGGTTCCTCAGCTCCCCCGCATCCTCATAAGCAAATGAGCTGGCTAGCCCGCAAGATTAAGGCTTGTGGTAAAGGCCGTGGAAAATCCATAATTGGTAATCAGCTCACCAAGATGTTGACTATTCCATCAAGAGTTGGCTAGTCCAGAAGCAAACGGCTTTTGGTAAAGACTAATCAAATCCGTTGACAGCTGGTGGTTTGCTCAAAATCACACGGTTATCAGGTGTGCCACAGTTCTTACACCTGGCTACTCCAGAAGTGATGGCTTTTGGTAAAGATTTTCAAATCCATTAATTTTTCTCAAAAGATTGCTAGGGACTAGCAATAGTTTAGTGTGGGGGATTGATGAGTGTGTAAATACTCATCATTTTTGTCTTATATGAGCTGCCAAAACATACAAAAACACCCAAATATGTATCAAAATACTTAAAATATCTTAGAGGTGTGTTTTATATGTTTCAAACACAAAATATGCAAAAACAAATGAAAAACGTACAAAGTTTGCATAATTGGCAGTTTCAGTCCCTCAAGTTTCATAAATTGGCAAAACTAGTCCCTGGTCACTCAAATCTTGTTCAAATATCATAAAGGTCCTTGGGGATTCACAAGTTGTCATAAATAGTCCTTTAAAGTTTAAAATTGTGAAATTACAACTTTGGTCCCCCAAGTTTCAAAAATGTCAAAGTTAGTCCTCAGGTTTTTAAAATGGAAAAATATTAAATATAACCCTTGTACTATTATATAATGGCATATTTGGTCCTTTTTGTTAATGTTTGATATTTACAGGTTTAGCCCTTCAATTATCAGAAAATTACAAATCAGTCCCTGAAGTTTGGTGAATTGGCAAAAATAGTCCCCGGGTATTTTAAAAGTGAAAAATATCAAATATACCCTTGTACTATTCATCTATGGCAAATTAGGTCCTTGTGAACACTTTGGGAAAATTACAATATCAGTCCCTATACTTTGCACAAATTACAATTTTGGACCTTGTTAAACCATAAATAACCAAACGGATCCTTTTACTCCCTTTAATCCAAATAACTAACACTTCAACAGCCCACTCATTTTCTTAGCCCAACCTTAGCCCAACACTTAACCCAGTCCAAAACCCGGTCAACCCCAGGGTCAACTTTGACCCCTCGGTCAAAGTTTAGCCAAAAACCACCCTCACCCTCTATTTCCCTCTTCCCTTGCTACTCCACCAAAACCACCATACCAGGTGGTATTCCATCACCACTTGCCTCTGCCACCCCATCCCTTATCCCAATTACACCTCCCAAGGGCAATTAATGCCACCCCCTCCTAGTCTAGCTTCTCAGTCCCAATTGCTTAAAAAGTCCCTTTCCCGCCAAAATTGCAAGTAGAGCTAAGGTGATCCAATTGGCTATATTATTGGTGGGATTTGACAAGTGGGACCCACACAAGACCCTGGGATTCTATAAAGATGAAGAGGAGCAGAGGAGAAGATCAAGTAGTGTAGTTTAGATTTAGTTTAATCGTAGGTAGTGATTCTCTCTTTTCAAATGTAATTTTCAGTTCAATTAAGTTGTACTCACTTCTATTAATGTAATTCAAGCTTTATTTAACCTTTAATCTCAGCTTTCCTTACTAAATTCATAGTTAGCAAAATTCATATGAAATTGACAAATTCATGTGAGCATTGTTAATTATTGTTATTTCATATTGTTTAAGCTCAATTCAGTCCCATATAAGCTTTTTAAAGTTTTCAAATAGTTGGAGATAGTTTAAGTTTAGAATTACAAAAAAAAAAAAAAAAAAAAAGAAAAAAAAATATATAATATATAAAAATCACTCAAGAAAGAAGAAGATGCTTGGACTTCTGTGTATAAAGGAATGCAGTGGTGTTTAGAACTCTATGGAGAGTGAATAGGTTGTTTTCATTGTCCTTGGATTCTCAGTTTGTGGAACTTGATCAATCATAGGTAAATTTCTGAATTATTAGTCTTATATTGTAGACATACTTATTAGTTAATTAATGTTGTATTTGTATGTTTAGTTGGTACTCAGTAGTCAAGTTTTTAGATAATCTTTCATGCTTGTGTATTAGGATCAATTGTTGTTTAGTTTTACTTCAAACTGTCAAAAGTTTCTTTTGTTGTATCTGTGCTTCTTTGCTTCTGGTGTTCATTGTCACTTATTTATGTTCCTTTGAGTTTATTTTAACTTAGATTAAGTTTACTTCTCAGTATCATAGTTAAGTCTTTGATTTGCTTCATTAATCTGTCATTTCAGTGTTTTAAGGGTGTGTTTGGATTGAGTGAGTAATCTGAGTCTTGATTGTTCTCTTGGTGATTCTCTGGTTCACATAAGTTGGTTTAGTGCTAAATAGGTCAATACAAGCCTCAGTTTCATAAGTCTCACTTGAAAAGTCAATATCATCAATTCACCACCACCACAGTTAACTGTGGTGGTATTTAAGATTCTCAAATAACCACATTAGCTCATAAATGGTAGATTTAGGGTAGAGTAACTTAGTTTTAGTCTATAATCATGTTTTAAGTTCATTAGAATCATTCTAAATTCACAAAAGTCAAACTAGAGTGTATTTCAAAAAGTCAAACTGTCACATGATCAGATTTTTATCAAAATAGAAAGATTTGTTTTGATTTTTCTAAGAAGAGTTAGAGCTTAATATTTTCAGAATTGTTTGTCTCCCACCTCAGATTTAAGGTCCCCTTGTCCTTTGATTTTTGTTAATTTTCTGCTGGGCCCCACAGCCCCTTGAAGTAGGCTGCAGGGCAACTGTATCCCCTGCATCAGCAGGTTTGTGCCCAAACACCACCCTTTGGTGGTGGTTTGTGGCCATCATGGTGGTCCCCAGCCCTAAACTTTTGTTCATCCCAACCCCCTCCTACCAGGGAACTCCCTTTGACCCTTTGTTTGACCCCAAACCCAGTGGACCCCACTTGAATTCAGGCCAAAAGTCTGTCCCCTTTCTGTGTTGGAATTCAATTTCCTTAAGTGCTTATTAGGTTTTATTTAGCTTATTTGTGTTGTATAATTGTTGTTTCTGGCTTATTGGAGTTTAGTTAGCTTATTTGTATCAAGCTTTGACATTGTGGACCCCACCTTCACTGTTTTGACCTCATTTGACCAAACAGTCAAACAAAGTCAACTGTATAAGCCAAAGGGGTGTGCACAGCTTATTTTGAAGTTTTAAAATAGTTGTTTTCATAAAAAGTATGTGTTTTTAGATGTAAATTAAGTTTGTAAAAGAAAAATTCAAAAAAGTTAGTTTTAAATTAAGTGATAGTTTCTATTTAATTCCATTTAAGTTTAATTTTCATTTTTAAATTTTAATTAAGTCTCTAGTGTTTTTATATTTTTATTAATTATCTTATTTAGTAAAGTAATTTAGGTAAAATTTTCAGATTTTTATATTACCATTTAGTATTTATTAGATTTAATTTTAATTTTCTTTATTATTAATTAATATCAAGTATTAAATAGTTTATTTAGTTTTTATAAGGTTAAATTTAGTTTTTATATTTTTCCTAGCTCTAATATAGTCTAATAAGTTTTTAGAAAATATAATTTTGAATTCTACTGTTCATTTTATATTTTTCTTATTTTAATTGTTTAAATTAGTATTAAGTTAATTAAAAGGTAAATAATTATTAGTTTAATCTTAAAACTTAATTTTTAGAGTTTTTATAATTTTTTAGGATTCCTGTAATGGTTAAGTAATTTTATAAATTTTATTGTAATTTTCTAAGTTAATTTAGTATTAATATTAATTAAAAGTAGTTTAAATAGTTTAATTAAGATATTTAGTTTTTAATTAATAACTAAACCACAAAAAGACAAAAATATTATTTTTAATTTTTTATACTTTCTTCAAGTTCTAATTTAGGTTTAGAAAATATTTTGGATAATTTTTAGTTTAATTTAAATCATTTGTCATTTTTAGTTTATTTGAATTAGGTTTTAATTTAGATTTTAAATAGTTTAATTAATTAAATAATAGTTTAATAGTATTTTAATCACTTTTATAATTTCTTTTTCATTTTTAATTTCAAGTTTTGAAAAGTGTCAAAAGCACCCCCTGTAGTTTGATAATTACCAAAACCCACTTTTTCAGTCCGATTGCGTAAATCTGAATTGTGAATACGTGTATATATCTGTTATCTGATTTTTGTGAATATTATATCTGTGTACAAATACCATAATAACAGTAGCAAAATCAATTCCATATCATCTGGGCTACTGTCCTCAGTCCCACTCACTCATAAACGATTCCAAAAGCACCATTTCAATCTCGCTGGGACTTTAACGACCCGGGAAAACACTATACTATCACCGGAGTATTGATTCTAGGCTGTCTTTGACTTGTTGACCTTGGTCAATAATAATAAGACGGTTTAGGCTCAATCATTAGGTCTACTTGCTAGATTCCTTTCTAGTAGGATTTTATTTTTATTTTTAGGTTTTGTTTAGTCTATCTTATTTCTTCGTGTATTTGTTCGTAACTTTTCACCACCCGACATCATGGACGATGGGAATATCTTTGAACCCGTCATCCCACCACAACAAAACCCACCACTAGAACCTCTTAGGCCCCGAACCTTAGGAGAGTATTCCCGACCTAGCCACCAAGGCTATCGAAACACCATTGAGCCCACCGGAGCCAATGTGACCCCCTTGCGATCCGACACCATCCGGTTGGTGCAAAGCGGATGTGCATTCCATGGACTTCGTTCCGAAGATCGAAATCAACATCTCAAGGACTTCCTTAAAATCGTAGATTCCATAGACCTAGATGTTGCAACTAGAGAGACAACCCGATTACGCCTATTCCAATTCTCTCTACGTGATCAAGCTAGTTAATGGCCTGAGCGTTTACCCACGGGATCCATCACCACATGGGATGATCTCACCACTCGTTTCCTTGCTCAATTTTTCCCACCGGGGAGAACTACCAAGCTTAGTCCTTTGGTGCAAAGTTTTACAAAATTATAAGTTTAGTCCCTGTACTTTGGAAATTGACATAAATGGTCCCTGGGATGTAAAACCTTTGAGAAAAATAAATTTTGGTCCTTATACTGATAATATTTTGCAGGAATGGTCCTTGGTGTGAAGTTTGGTGAATTTACATAATTGATCCCTCAAGTTTGGCAGTTTGGCAAAAATAGTCCCCGGGTATTTAAAAAATGAAAAATATCAAAAATACCCGTGTACTATCCATTTATGGGAAAATAGGTCCTTATGATTACTTATGGGAATTTACATTTTCAGTCCCTATAATTTTCCCAAATTACAAAATTGGTCCTTATGTTACATAAACCAAACGGATCCTTATTAATATTAAACCCAAAAACAAATCCATACCACACAAACCTCAGCCCACCCTTTCTATTTAAAACCCAAGCCCAAGATCCACAGGCCCATACCACCCTTTTGTTTAAATAAATAAACCCGGCAAACCATGGTTACTGTTCACCTTCCCTCACAAGCCAATACCACCATTTCCACCTCACCTGTTTTACCCCAACTTGCTACCTCTACCTCTCCACGCAATCCCTCCACATCCACAAGCTCCCAAGCCGCATTTAATGCCCTTGAAAACCTCTCCACGCAATCCACAGTTGCCCCACGACTTTTGGCGCGAAAAAGCGTTTTAAACGGCTATGATCAAACAGACAATATCAAGGGCATAGATGTAGTGGGAAATGACACAGTGGGTCCCACAAAGCCTTAGAAGTCATTATAAAGAAGCAAGGAAGCAGAGATAAAGAGTATTAGTGTAATTTAGGATTAGTATAATCGTAGTTAGTAAAAACTCCAAACTAGTTGTAATTTTCAATTTCAAAAGCTTGTATCCTGTTATCTTATTGTAATTTAAACTGTATTCAATCTCAATTTCAAGTTTCATTGTGTATCTCAGTTATGCAATTTTTCCTTATTTCAAAGATCACAAAAAAGTTCAAGTGTTATTGTTAGTTGTTGTTAAGGCAATTCATAAGCTAATATAAGCTCTGACAAAGCTTAAATAAGTTTTAGAAAAACCTTAATTGTCTGTTTAGCAATAAATAAAAAAATTACCAAAAATAAGAAATTAAATAGAGAAAAATAAAAAAATAGAGGGAAGAGAGGAAGAAGGGCTGAGCAAGGTGTGATTTGGATTGTTCTGGTATTAGAAACCTTGTGGAAGGTTGTTAGGGTAGGTCTTGGTTCCTGGTTAACTCTTTCTCAGCTTGGTCAGTTTTGTAAGCTCTTTTATCAATTTTGGCAATTTACTGTTTCAGGGTATTATTTGCTTTAGTCTCTTTGTTGTTATGTTCATTTGTTGTTGTTAAGTAACATTATAGTTTAAATCTAGTTAGTTGTGTTTTGGATTTCTAAGTTGCCATATATTTCATTTTAACTGTGAAATTGTCATACTAAGCAATCTATCTGTGTTGTTGTTATAATTGTTGTTTAAGTGTTTATGTTAGCCTAATATAGCATAATATGTTATTTTATTTCAGTCTCATGGCCTTAATCAACCTTATGCATTGAAAATCTTCATAATCAGTCTTTTAAAAGGGTGTTTGGATCAGTAGATTTCATCACTGAGTCCTATGTTTCAGTCGTTATTTATGGTATAAACATATTAGCTTAGGCCATATCAACTCATATAAACCATAAAAACCTAATCTCTTTTAAGCAAAAGTCAAAATCTCATATTCCACACCTACACAGTTAACTGTGTAGGATTTAGGATCAAATAATCTTCATATCATTGCATAAACTCTTGTTCTAGTATAATTTAGCTTCATTTTAGCTTATTATAATCATATCAGTCAATAAATCTAGAACAAATCTCACCAAAGTCAATTTAGCCTAAAAACTTGAAAAGTCAAAAGTTAGTTTCTCAGAAAAAACCAAAAATAGTAGGATTTATTTAGAATTTAGTAGAAGGATTTAAGCTTTGAGCTTTTGTGGACTTGTAGTCTACCAGCTTATCTTTAAGTTCCCACATAGCTTATATTTTTAGCAATTTTTCCCTAGGCCCCACTCACCCTCAAAGTCACTTGCAGGGCAAAGTGGTTGTCCTGCACCAGCAGATATCAGGCCACCACCACTACTTAGTGGTAGTTTTGTGGCCACCTCAGTGGGCCCCACTTGTCAAAACTTGGACCTTTGAACCCCCTCCTAGTAGGCTTTCAGTATTGACCCTTAGTTTGACCTAGTACCCTGTGAACCCCACCTAAATCAGACCCTAAAGTTTGTCCCATAATCTGTCTCAGGAAACCAATAAGCAAAAGCTTATTGTGGCTTATTGGCTTATTCTGTGTACCACATGTGCTTATTCTTGCTTCAACATGTTTACTTAACTAATTGGAACTTGATTCAGCCATTGTGGGTCCCACATAAGCTCAGTTGAGCTTATTTGCTTAGTTGGTCAAACTAAGTCAACTGTTAAGCTTAGTAGCTTATTAACAGCTTATTATTAAGTTATAAAAATATTGTTTTTACAAAAGTTAGTTATTTTTAGGTATAAAATAGATTGGTAAAAGAAAAATCCAGAAAAAACAATATAAAAATAAGTGATAGTTTCTATTTAATATAATTTAATTTTAATTTTCATTTTTAGATTTTTATTAAGTAACCTACCTTTTTTATATTTTTATTAATTACTTCTTATATTAAAGCATTTTTAGTAATTTTATTAGATTTTTATATTGTCATTTAGTATTTATTAGAATTTAAATTAGTTTTATTTATAATTAATCAATAAATAAGTTTTAAATAGCATAATTAGTTTTTATAAAGTAACACCTAGTTTTTATATTTTTCCTAGCTTTTATATAACATAATATAATTTTAGTAATTTTTCTAGAATTTTTACTGTTCATTTACTAGTTTTCATAATTTAAATAGTTTAATTGGTAATTAATTAATAAATAGAATAATAATAAGTAAACTAGTTTAAAAATAGATAAAATAAAGTTTTTATAATTTTTTAGGATTCCTGTGATGTTTAATTAGATTTATAAAAATCTTCTTAACTATCCAAGTCTTTTTAGTATTTTTAATAATTTAAAACATATAAATAGTTAAATAATAATTAAATAGTTATTAATTAATAATAATTAGATAAATAGTAAGAAAAATATAATTTTATTTTTAAAATAAGTTTTATAATATTTTAGACTTTTACAAATTTTAATTTTATATTTCCAAGACTTATTTTACATTTTCTTATTTATTAGTTAATTATTAGATAATTAATAATAGTTATTAAATAATAAATTAATTAAATAGTTAGTAATTATAAAATAAATATTTTAAAGTTTATTTAATTTGCATTTAAGCCCCTAAGGTTTGCAAATTACTACTTTAGTTAAAACCGTTTTTGTTTCGTACGTTTACCTAGAATTAAATTAAACGTACGCGTTTTTAGTTATTAAACGTTTTTAAATACCTAGCTTTTACGTAATCATTAAAATAGTTTATTTAAGTTATTTTATTTTATAAAACCCTAGTGTAATCACACACAGAGACTTTATACCCTTTCCTGTTCATTTTCACTCGATCACAGATTCATTTTTAATAAAACATCGCACACCTCGTTGGGACATTACGACCTGAGGAAACACTGTATTACCCGGAAGCATTTGTCTTAGAAGTTTGACTTGGTTGACCATCACCTGGTAAACTTAGTTCACCGTTTGGGACGAATCAAAATTTGGCGCCGCTGCCGGGGAGGTTGTGCGCTTATTCTAAACGATTTTGCGTATTAGTGAACCTGAATACACGCTCATTGTATATTTATCCATCCTTGTTCATATTATTATCATATAAAATCAAAATTGTTCCCGAAAACTTTTTAAAATCAGTTTTCAACGAACACAAAAAACCAAAAATATTTTCCTTATTATTATTATTACAAAATTTTTCAAAAATACCAAAAATATTCACCTTTACACTCCTACCTATTTGATTCTTCATTTCTCATCCCCTAAACCCTTTGATTCTTTCTATGTCTTATTCCCACCCTCTTGTCTGTCAATGGTGTGGTAGTCCTTATAATGGTGGTAATTGCCCTAGTTGTGGCATGGTAGAGTCAGGAAACGGGTCTGTCTATAACCAGAATCCCTATTCCTACTATGACACGACTGATTCATTCCATCAGCTTCCATACCATGAGACCCAACAGTTTGACTGTTGTGAGTATTGTGGAGGCCCTCACTACAGCTCTGATTGTCAAACTAGGAATCAGTTTGTCTATGAACAGGTTCCTTGTAACAATCATGCATTTGGTTTTAACCAGCCTTCACAGTACACAAACCCTTAACCACTTCCTCAGAACGAGTTAGCTAAAGCTGAATTGATTACTAAAATGATGATCAATCAAACTCAATTCAACCAAACCATTCAAGATGGAACAAACAGTCTTAAGGATCAGATTCTTAGGAAGCAAAAACCTCTTGTTAACTCATTACATCTTGAGGATGAAAGTGACGAGGATGAACCAATTGAAGACAAAAACTCAAAGGACCCTTCAGATATCTTAATAATGGGGGACAAACAATTCAAAGTTACTACTCTTAAGGAAATAAATGTCCTTGTTCCAATCCCAAAGATATCTTAGAAACCTTTTGATTCAACTTCAGTTGAAGCTACTTCAGTAGAAATACAGGGAGAAAAGAATATAACTGAATCACTAGCAGTAGAAATTATGGAACTTGTAGAAACCATAATTGCTAGTCCTTCTCAGCTCCCTGAGTCTGCTGTTATCACACCCGAGGTTCCCACTCACTCTCTCAGCATGGGGGACGAGCATCTTGACACTATTCCTGCTAAGGAATCGGACGAATTCATAAAGTCTAGTGTTGAGAACCTTGTCTCAATCCCAAGTGAGTCACAGGGAATTCTTGATTATATGTGTGATATCCCTCCCCCTATTGTCTTCCAAAATGATCATATTGAGATGTTCTCTGATTCTGATGAGGACTATTCTTTATCTTGTGGAGACATAAGTTATGTGGGGGAATTACCTTCTGAGCTTGTCAACTCAGAAGAAGAGAATGATGAAGAAATAATCCAAGACGAATCTCTTCGTCTTACATTATTAAATGCTAATCTTCTCATTTCTAGAATCGAGGCTTTTAATGAAAAGCCTATTTCATCTCCTATCCCCCGTCAAGGATAGTGAGGTTTTGATCAAAGATTCTATTCCGGAATTGCAAACGTTCCATTTTGATCAAACGGGAGAGAAGATAAGTGGTATCACCACTTCTCATTCGTATAATTCTCTTCCCGTTTATGAATCATTTACTATTGAGGAGTTCCCCAGTGAACTCACTCAAATCAATCCCGAATACGAATCATTCTCCTTTGAGGAGTTCTTCTGTGAACTCACTCATATCATATCTCCACCGGAGTATGATAACTTCTATTTTGATCTAGACATACCCATAATATGTCTTGATCAAACGAGCTTAAAAGAGGAGATTCATGAAACAATGAATTCTCCTATTGAAGATGAGGAGTTAGTTATGATTTTCATCATGACTTTCTTTCTTTTCTTCATATATCTCGTGGCTTCTCCTGTTCTTCACTCCTTAGGGAGTGAGGACATTATCTTTGACCCCGACATTCTCATTTATAAATTATGAGCTAGGGTCTCTCTGTATATCTCATCGGTGTGGAACTTTCACGTGCTTCAATGTTTATCCAAACCTCTTGAATGAAAGTCCGATGCTGATTATCTCTTCCACATCATGCTCCCCCATGGACAAATGAATTCGGGGTCGAGTCAAGCTAGCGACTCGGTAAATAAAAACAGTAGCATTTACTTAGGGTTTTCACCCTAAGTGTGGGGGAAATACTAACCCACATGTTGTATATATGTATATATCCTCTAAAAAAAATGTGTGTACATAAACTTAAATAAAGGCTATAGAGTATTTTCTTCTTACGTTCTAAGTATTGGTTTAACCCGGTACTTTGAATATTGAGGACAATATTCAGTTCTAAGTGTGGGGGGAGATTCGTTATTCTAACGAATTTAAACACATGTTCCATCAAGAACCCCCATTTTAGCCCAAATTTTAAAATTTTTTCTCACTTAGAACGCAATAAATGGTTATCAGTCCGCCATGTCTAACCCACATAAGGATTGGCTAATCCAGGAGCAAACGGTTCTTGGTAAAGATATCTCAAATCCGTTTATGGCTTGCAATTTGCCCAAAATTGTATGGTACCTCAACTCGCCATATCCTAAAAAGCAAATGAGTTGGCTAGCCCGCAAGATTATGGCTTGTGGTAAAGGCAGTGGAAAAACCATAATTGGTAATAAGCTCACCAAGATGTTGACTATTCCATCAAGAGTTGGCTAGTCCAGAAGCAAACGGCTTTTGGTAAAGACAAATCAAATTCGTTGACAGCTGATGGTTTGCTCAAAATCACACGGTTATCAGGTGTGCCACAATTCTTACATCTGGCTACTCCAGAAGTGATGGCTTTTGGTAAAGAGTTTTTCAAATCCATTAAGTTTTTCTCAAAAGATTGCTAGGGACTAGCAATAGTTTAGTGTGGGGGATTGATGAGTGTCTAAATACTCATCATTTTATACTAATCTGAACTGCCAAAACATCCAAAAACACTCAAATATGCATCAAAATACTTAGAATATCTTATAAGTGTGTTTTATATGTTTCAAATGCAAAATATGCAAAAACAGATGAAAAACGTACAAAGTTTGCATAATTGGCACTTTCAGTCCCTCAAGTTTCAAAAGTTGTCAAAACTAGTCCCTGGTTATTCTAAAAACATGAAAAAGTCACCAAAGGTCCTTTTTAATCATAAAGTTACATATTTAGTCCTTTGGTGCAAAGTTTTACAAAATTACAAGTTTAGTCCCTGTACTTTGGAAATTGACATAAATGGTCCCTGGGATGTAAAAACTTTGAGAAAAATAAATTTTGGTCCTTATACTAATAATATTTTGCAGGAATGGTCCTTGGTGTGAAGTTTGGTGAATTTACATAATTGATCCCTCAAGTTTGGCAGTTTGGCAAAAATAGTCCCCGGGTATTTAAAAAATGAAAAATATCAAAAATACCCGTATACTATCCATTTATGGCAAAATAGGTCCTTATGATTACTTATGGGAATTTACATTTTCAGTCCCTATAATTTTCCCAAATTACAAAATTGGTCCATATGTTACATAAACCAAACGGATCCTTATTAATATTAAACCCAAAAACAAATCCATACCACACAAACCTCAGCCCACCCTTTTTATTTAAAACCCAAGCCCAAGATCCACAGGCCCATACCACCCTTTTGTTTAAATAAATAAAACCGGCAAACCATGGTTACTGTTCACCTTCCCTCACAAGCCAATACCACCATTTCCACCTCACCTGTTTCACCCCAACTTGCTACCTCTACCTCTCCACGCAATCCCTCCAAATCCACAAGCTCCCAAGCCGCATTTAATGCCTTTGAAAACCTCTCCACACAATCCACAGTTGCCCCACGACTTTTGGCGCGAAAAAGCGTTTTAAACGGCTATGATCAAACAGACAATATCAAGGGCATAGATGTGGTGGGAAATGACACAGTGGGTCCCACAAAGCCTTAGAAGTCATTATAAAGAAGCAAGGAAGCAGAGATAAAGAGTATTAGTGTAATTTAGGATTACTATAATCGTAGTTAGTAAAAACTCCAAACTAGTTGTAATTTTCAATTTCAAAAGCTTGTATCCTATTATCTTATTGTAATTTAAACTGTATTCAATCTCAATTTCAAGTTTCATTGTGTATCTCAGTTATGCAATTTTTCCTTATTTCAAAGATCACAAAAAAGTTCAAGTGTTATTGTTAGTTTTTGTTAAGGCAATTCATAAGCTAATATAAGCTCTGACAAAGCTTAAATAAGTTTTAGAAAAACCTTAATTGTCTGTTTAGCAATAAATAAAAAAATTACCAAAAATAATAAATTAAATAGAGAAAAATAAAAAAATAGAGGGAAGAGAGGAAGAAGGGCTGAGCAAGGTGTGATTTGGATTGTTCTGGTATTAGAAACCTTGTGGAAGGTTGTTAGGGTAGGTCTTGGTTCCTGGTTCACTCTTTCTCAGCTTGGTTAGTTTTGTAAGCTCTTTTATCAATTATGGCAATTTACTGTTTCAGGGTATTATTTGCTTTAGTCTCTTTGTTGTTATGTTCATTTGTTGTTGTTAAGTAACATTATAGTTTAAATCTAGTTAGTTGTGTTTTGGATTTCTAAGTTGCCTTATATTTCATTTTAACTGTGAAATTGTCATACTATGCAATCTATCTGTGTTGTTGTTATAATTGTTGTTTAAGTGTTTATGTTAGCTTAATATAGCATAATATGTTATTTTATTTCAGTCTCATGGCCTTAATCAACCTTATGCATTGAAAATCTTCATAATCAGTCTTTTAAAAGGGTGTCTGGATCAGTAGATTTCATCACTGAGTCCTATGTTTCAGTTGTTATTTATGGTATAAACATATTAGCTTAGGCCATATCAACTCATATAAACCATAAAAACCTAGTCTCTTTTAAGCAAAAGTCAAAATCTCATATTCCACACCTACACAGTTAACTGTGTAGGATTTAGGATCAAATAATCTTCATATCATTGCATAAACTCTTGTTCTAGTATAATTTAGCTTCATTTTAGCTTATTATAATCATATCAGTCAATAAATCTAGAACAAATCTCACCAAAGTCAATTTAGCCTAAAAACTTGAAAAGTCAAAAGTTAGTTTCTCAGAAAAAACCAAAAATAGTAGGATTTATTTAGAATTTAGTAGAAGGATTTAGGCTTTGAGCTTTTGGGGACTTGTATTCTACCAGCTTATCTTTAAGTTCCCACATAGCTTATATTTTTAGCAATTTTTCCCTAGGCCCCACTCACCCTCAAAGTCACTTGCAGGGCAAAGTGGTTGTCCTGCACCAGCAGATATCAGGCCACCACCACAACTTAGTGGTAGTTTTGTGGCCACGTCAGTGGGCCCCACTTCTCAAAACTTGGACCTTTGAACCCCCCTCCTAGTAGGCTTTCAGTATTGACCCTTAGTTTGACCTAGTACCCTGTGAACCCCACCTAAATCAGACCCTAAAGTTTGTCCCATAATCTGTCTCAGGAAACCAATAAGCAAAAGCTTATTGTGGCTTATTGGCTTATTCAGTGTACCACATGTGCTTATTCTTGCTTCAACATGTTTACTTAACTAATTGGAACTTGATTCAGCCATTGTGGGTCCCACATAAGCTCAGTTGAGCTTATTTGCTTAGTTGGTCAAACTAAGTCAACTGTTAAGCTTAGTAGCTTATTAACAGCTTATTATTAAGTTATAAAAATATTGTTTTTACAAAAGTTAGTTATTTTTAGGTATAAAATAGATTGGTAAAAGAAAAATCCAGAAAAAACAATATAAAAATAAGTGATAGTTTCTTTTTAATATAATTTAATTTTAATTTTCATTTTTAGATTTTTATTAAGTAACCTACCTTTTTTATATTTTATTTAATTATTTCTTATATTAAAGTATTTTTAGTAATTTTATTAGATTTTTATATTGTCATTTAGTATTTATTAGAATTTAAATTAGTTTTATTAATAATTAATCAATAAATAAGTTTTAAATAGCATAATTAGTTTTTATAAAGTAACACCTAGTTTTTATATTTTTCCTAGATTTTATATAACATAATATAATTTTAGTAATTTTTCTAGAATTTTTACTGTTCATTTACTAGTTTTCATAATTTAAATAGTTTAATTGGTAATTAATTAATAAATAGAATAATAATTAGTAAACTAGTTTAAAAATAGATAAAATAAAGTTTTTATAATTTTTTAGGATTCCTGTGATGGTTAATTAGATTTATAAAAATCTTCTTAATTATCCAAGTCTTTTTAGTATTTTTAATAATTTAAAACATATAAATAGTTAAATAATAATTAAATAGTTATTAATTAATAATAATTAGATAAATAGTAAGAAAAATATAATTTTATTTTTAAAATAAGTTTTATAATATTTTAGACTTTTACAAATTTTAATTTTATATTTCCAAGACTTATTTTACATTTTCTTATTTATTAGTTAATTATTAGATAATTAATAATAGTTATTAAATAATAAATTAATTAAATAGTTAGTAATTATAAAATAAATATTTTAAAGTTTATTTAATTTGCATTTAAGCCCCTAAGGTTTGCAAATTACTACTTTAGTTAAAACCGTTTTTGTTTCGTACGTTTACGTAGAATTAAATTAAACGTACGCGTTTTTAGTTATTAAACGTTTTTAAATACCTAGCTTTTACGTAATCATTAAAATAGTTTATTTAAGTTATTTTATTTTATAAAACCCTTGTGTAATCACACACACACACACTTTATACCCTTTCCTGTTCATTTTCACTCGATCACAGATTCGTTTTTAATAAAACATCGCACACCTCGTTGGGACATTACGACCCGGGGAAACACTGTATTACCCGGAAGCATTTGTCTTAGACGTTTGACTTGGTTGACCATCACCTGGTAAACTTAGTGGACCGTTTGGGACGAATCACAACCCCTCTTGGAAAAATCACCCAAACCTTAGGTGGAAACAAAATCAAGCCAATTCTTCCAATCCGCCTAATCGTTACCAACCAAACGGTCCACCCTCCAACCGTACTTTCAACAACAATCCTTCTAACAACTATGGTAGTACCAACAATCTTGAAGGATTTATGTCTAAGTTTATGGCATCTCAAGAAGCTCGCATATCTAAGTTTGAAGCCGATTTCAAACAAAAGCAAAGCGAGATGACCACCAAAATTGACACATTGTTGAAAGTCCTCAATGACCGAGAAATGGGAGCACTCCCAAGCGACACGGTCAAGAACCCGAAACTAAACGTTAATTCAATATCATCAGTTTCGTCACCCACTTCGTGTCCACAATACTACTCGGTTAAATCAATGAGCACGTGTTTCAAACAAAACCAAATTCTTCAAAAGGACCAATCAAGTAAAACACCCGATATAAAACCGGTCAAAAGTATAGTTGAAACACCTCCTGCGCAAGACCTTGACGATGAATTCAAGGAACTTCACCTTGAACGCCCCGTCATTGATGTCTTAGCCTGTGCTCCCTACTATAGTGCCCTCCTAGAAAAGTATGAGAAGTTTAAACTAGGTAAAAATGGGACCGCCTTCGTTCAAAACAAGTTGCCTAAAAAGCTCGATGATCCGGGTATATTTGTTTTGCCTTGTAGGATAGGAAGATCCGAAGCTTTCGACACACTAGCCGATTTAGGGTCAAGCCTCAACTTGATTCCCTTATCCCTTTTTACCACTCTTAAGCTAGGAAAGTTAGAAGAGACGGAGGTATTGATAGGTCTAGCGGATGGAAGTATTGCCCACCTGGTTGGAATGATTAAGGATGTAGTTGTTCACGTAGGAAAGTTAACTATCTTAGCGGATTTTCACGTCCTAGACATGGTTAGTGACACTACATGCCCATTGTTGGTAGGAAGAGGATTTTTAGCAACCGCTAGCGCCATGATAGATTGTAAGGAGTCTAAGATAGCGGTAGGTGAAGGCGACACTTGGTCGGTGTACGATGTTAAGAAACATAGCTATGATTGTGATGATGAACCGACACCACATTGGGTAGAGATGAATAGGAGACCATCTAGATATGGACCTTGGATAGAAAAGAACTTTATAAGACCTCAACGCTCATTCTATCTAGAAAAAGACTTCATCGAAAAGACACATTCGGCGGAACAACTCATAGCTAGAGATGAAGAGCTAGATCCTTTTGAGGACCCCTTAGTTTTTAGGAAGATGATTGAGTTCTTGAGTGTAATGCCTATTAATATAGAAATGAATAAGTGGAAAAGAGAGAGAGATAAGTGTAAATGGAGGTGGGCCAAGCCACCTAAAGAAGGTGACGGATCATGGCATATGAAGATGACTTTATATGATCCGGATGGAGAAAAGTTTGAAAGGTCATACCGTACTAAGAAAACCGATAGGAAGCTAAAACCTAAGTTTGATCCCAAGGATGTCCTCAATGAGGAACTCACCCGTATCACGTAGTAACCCATGACCTTGAGTCTAGCTACAAGACTCGTAAATAAAGAAAAGCGCTTCTTGGGAGGCAACCCATGTTTTGTGTGATTTTTATTTTGTTTGTTTGTTATTTGCTTCCGTATGCATGCTTTATTTTTATTGTTGGTAGATCATGTTTCTAAACTAAATAGTGAAAATACTTTACTTTGTTGTTTGGCTTAGTCTTAACTTCATCCAAAGGTATTTTTTGCAAAAGATAAGTGTAAGGGGAAACGCCAAATATGTTTTTAAGAAACAAACCGATCATGATCCTCCACAATATTAAATGAACATGTGTATTCGTATTTGTTAGAGTCAAATGCTTGTATCGAGTCATAATGAAGTTTTGCAGGATTTTCCAGGAAGTAGGACGAAGTTTTTCCAGAAATTTTCCGGAAACTTAACATAAGAATTTCTGCAGGTCACTTTTGACGGCGTCATGAGTTTACTCTAGACGGCGTCACGTGTAAAAATCTGGAAATTTTACCGGTTTTGTTTTTCTAACGGAGTCTTAAAGTTTTTGTTGAATTATTAGTTTTATAATCTCCAGGAAATCTGCAAACTTCATTCCACAAGCATTATATCTTATTTTGTTTTCTAGGATTTAGTAACTTATGTAGATTGCCGCCGATTTTATGCGAGGTTGCCTTGTCTGTTTTCTCAGGATTTACATGTTATGTATGACAAGAAGATGATTATTTTTCTGGAAGGGAAGCTTTGATTGTTCATTTTCTTGGAGGAAGATTTAACCTAGCCACCTATTATCCATACCGAGCGAATCAGGGGAGTATTTGATTTCATTTGTTTTACTTATTTCACTTTTACATTCTTTACTTGAACATTGGGGACAATGTTCATCTTAAGTGTAAGGGGAGGGTAAAATGATGATACCTTACAAATACACTTTCGCTTGAGTTTGTTTGTTTGATAGTAGATGTGTAATAAAACTATGAGAAATACTTGTTAGTGCAATTTTAGCGCCAAATTTAAATTTTTTTACAACATTTAGGAGTGAAACTTTAGCCATAGCAAGCGTCTCATGGATAGGAGATTGTATGACTAGCACATAACCGTATCATTTAGAAAAATTTTCCACCCAAATATGTGAGGTTCGCCTTTAGATTTGATAGGAAAAGCATTTACTATTACTGCTTATGAGTGTACCGGTAGCATTTAGATTCTAGAACTTGCGTTAGTGATGCATCCCGAGACCGCTAGTGAGACTACATTCGTGTAGTAGGATTAACTACTTGATAAGAGGCATTAGGATCACCCTTGTGTTAAACCCGTATTATAATTACTTGACCATTTAAGTCATATTACTTGGCTAGTTAAGTCAACTAATTTTTCCCACACCTTAGCGTTGTACTCATTTTTAGTACACGAAACCCCTAGTACACCCCTCCGAGCCTATCTTTTCGTTTCTAACTTTAAGCATCTTACTTAAAGGAAGAATTTGTTACACCCCACTTAAATGTACACCCAAATCGCCTTAGCCTTCCGTGTATGCGCTCATCTTTAGTGCATTATTGTTATTTGTTAAACCCTAAGTTAATTATCTAATTGATTACATGGCTGCTAAGTCGAGTCGTATCCTTGTACATATTGTTTTGGGATGATTGGGACTCATGGGTAAAGTACTTATTTTATGGAGTAATGGGGAAGAACATCATTTATTACCCCCATATGTGCATTAATCTTAAAAGTACCCCAAGTGTTTTGATTTTTTTAATTCGAGTCATTAGATTAGTTTATTGTAAAGTATGTAAAAATTCAGGTGTAAGGGGAATTTTTATTCCCTATGATGTATTATTTTGGATGGTAGGGTAAGAGTGTATGCAAAAAAAAAAAAAAAAAAAAAAAAAAAAAAAAAAAAAAAAATTTGAAAAAAAAACAAGAAAAAAAAATAGAAAAAGAAAAAAAAAAGAAAAAGAAAAGAGAAAAACATACGGACTACCATCCCTTTTTATTCTATGTTCATTTTATGTTTTTGTTATTTTTCATTCATTAGCTTAAGTCGAGTCGAGTCTTGGCTTAGCATCGCCATATTGTACATGTAATTAACCAAGATTGTTAACTCGCCACCAGTAAAGACTGCCTATATCCAACAAAACCGTGTATTTCATATCCCTACACCTACCGTTACAACCCTTTAAAAGACCTCTTTGATAGTTTATCCTAGGTGCTTACGCCATGTGGTGGAGGTTTGATCTTTTCCCAAGCCTATGGTAATCTATTTTGCTATGACAGGTAGTGAGAGATATCTTCCGTTTCCATATTGTAATTTATACTTTATTACACCCGAGAGATGTGAGTATCTAAACACTATTTGTGAGGTGCTAGTATATGACCTCCGTGCTTGTCTTTGGTCTTTAGTGGAATGATTATTTGTTGTAATTACTTTTATATTAGTGTTAAATGACCCCTAACTTGTATTTTGATTAGAATAAAAGCTCATTTGCTTGAGGACAAGCAAATCTCAAGTGTAAGGGTATATGATGAGGCGAAAAATGAACCACTTTTACGGGGTCATTTAAGCCCGGAATTGAATTTATTTGATCAAATATTGCCCTAAATCGTTCCTTTTGTGATTTTAGGTACTTTGGGAGTGAAATCTGGAAAAGGAAGCAATTCGGACGTTTTTGGAGCATAAAAGTGAAGAAAATGCCAAAGACTTAATTTTTCAAGCTGAGAACAGTGTATGACGGCGTCAAGAGGAAATATATGACGGCATCAAGAGTAAAATCCATGATGACCCAGAAGAAACCCGAAGGCGTCATAACAAGAGCGTCAAGAGTTAATTTTGTGACGGCCTGCATAAGGAGTACACATGACGGCGTCAGACCCAGATCTAGGTAGTCCGAGGAATTATTTGGCGGCGAGATGACGGCGTCAGACATTTGTTCTTGACGCCGTCACCTTCCAAAATCTATATATAGTTTTCTAATTTTCATTCATTGGGAGGAACTTGTGTGGAGAAACCCTAGGGCCGAACTTTGTACGAATTTTACAGTATATTCAAGGGTTTTAACCCCTTGAATACTTTCATGTGCTATTGAGATATGTCTTCTCTTAATTCAATCAATATGTCTATGTGTTGGTTGTCTATATCTCGTGCTTGTCTTGATTTCAACATGCTAGGCTAGATCTATCTTTTGTTTGCTTAGATCTAATGAAACCTAGATGTTAATTATGTGTTGATTACTTGTTTATGGTTGTATTGGATGAATGATTTCAATGTTAGGCTTAAGAAAACTGGCAGATCTCCATTTGGTAACATGCTTGAACGTTTTAGGAAACATGAACCGATGTGTACTAGGTTTTATTGGTTGTTTTTAATGCATGAGTAAATTCTAATGATCCCATGTTAGGAGCTTCTTAGCTAGCTCGACATAGAAGTGAAGTAGGCACTCATAGGATTGGGGAAGTAAGTACGCCACTGATGAGGCGAAAAATGAACCACTTTTAGGGGGTCATTTAAGCCCGGAATTGAATTTATTTGATCAAATATTGCCCTAAATCGTTCCTTTTGTGATTTTAGGTACTTTGGGAGTGAAATCTGGAAAAGGAAGCAATTCGGACGTTTTTGGAGCATAAAAGTGAAGAAAACGCCAAAGACTTAATTTTTCAAGCTGGGAACAGTGTGTGACGGCGTCAAGAGCATTTTGGTGACGGCGTCAAGAGTAAAAGTGGTGACGGCCCAGAGAGAACGTGAAGGCTTCACTCAAGGCCGTCACGTGTTAACTTGTCAAAACTTGCGCGCGGAGTAGCTGATATTGTTTTGGTCATAACTTTTGCATACGAACTCGAATTGAGGTGATTCAAAAGCCCACGCGAAGAGGACGAAGAGATCTACAATTTGGTGAAAAAATGGTCGTGACGGCATCAAGAGTAACGGGCTGACGCCAACAAGAAGGGCCGACAAAAAACATGCCTATAAATATAACATCATAACTTCACTTTTTGTAAGCCCTAAACCCTAAGGTCGATTCCTGGGTTTAGGTGGGTGTTTTTCCAGCAACTTAGAGGGTTTCAATCACTCCATAAACATCATGTATTGGTTTGATGATTCTATCTTAATTATGTTTTCCATTATCATTGTGGTTTGCTCTTCTTTGACGATGATTTGTTAATTCACCTTGTGTCTACTTATGATTATGTGAAACTTGTATATAATTGATTAGATCTCATTGATTTCTTGTTGATGTTGTGTCTATCTCCATCAATGAGGGGCTTGTTGATGTGTGTGTCTATCTCCATCAATTAAGGCGTGACAACTTCAATAGATCTAGTTGGTTTAGTTTATAATTCTTGTTTCCTATTGATTCTTGTTTTGATTGAATGAATTCGATGTTAGGCTTAAGAAAACTGGCAGACTTCCATAGGGTAACATGCTTGAACGTCTTAAGAAACACGAACCGATGTGTACTAGGTTTTTATGGTTGTATTTAATGCATGAGCGAATTCTACTGATCCCATGTTAGGAGCTTCTTAGCCGGCTCGACATAGGAGTGAAGTAGAAGCTTATAGGATTGGGGAAGTAAGTACGCCACCCCATGAATGGTATTAAGGAATACAACCCGTCAATTAAAACAAGGTTTAACAATTCAATAGATAAGATTGGATAGCTAGCAAGGAGTAACATATCATGGGTACACATGCTTCACTTATCTTGTAGAACCCTAGTTTATTTTTCTTGTTTATTAGTTTAATTAGTAGCTTTTGGGTTAGTTGATTAGCAACTAATTCCGCCCACTCTCCCAATACCCGAGATTTTTACTTGCTTTTCATAAAATATAAAAACATAAAAAGAATCATCCTTCACCTTTAGACCTAGTTAGATTAATTTCAATCCTAACGACACTATTCCTAGCTGAACGATCAATCCCCCGGTACTTGTCACTATACTATACTACAACGATCAGGTACACTGCCTGGTGGGGGTTGTAAGCTTCTCGAGATCCCTCGAGAGGTAAAGCCTGGTGCAATTCCCACGCATTAGCCACCCCATGAATGGTATTAAGGAATACAATCCGTCATCCACGCAACTATAACAAGTAATTAACGTGTAAAAGATATCTAGGGAGTAGTGAAATCTAAGTAAACACATTTCTCCCACATATTGCTCACAACTTTAGTTTAATTTAGTTTATTTTTATTTCTAGTATTTTATTTTGATTGCATCTTTAGTATTGGGTTAGTTGATTAGCAACTAATTCTACCCATATCCTTCAAAACCCGAGATTTTTACTTGCTTTCTTAAAATTATAAAAATACAAAAAGAATCATCCCTCATCTCTAGACCTAGTCTGTAGGTTTTCTAATCCTAGCGACACTATTCCTTGCTGAACGATCAATCCCCCGGTACTTGTCATTATACTATACTACATCGATCAGGTACACTGCCTGGTGGGGGTTGTAAGCTTCTCAAGATCCCTTGAGAGGTAAAGCCTGGTGCAATCCCTACGCATCACTAGGGTTTCTCTCCAAAGTTACACCCTAATTGTTACACACTAATGAATGAAAATTGCAAAACTATATATAGATTTTATAGGGTGACAGCGTCAAGAAGTAAATTCTGACGCCGTCAACTCGCCGTCCACAATGAAATCGGATTGCCTAGATCCACTTTTGACGCCGTCATGTGTAATTCTACTCTGGGCCGTCACTAACATTTGGACCATGACGGCCTATGGTGACGCCGCATCTCCATAGTACAAAACTCTTCTGGATCGTCACGGACTTTATCCACTTCTACCTCTTGCATTGCTCTTGACGCTGTCATTAAGAAACTTGTGACGCCGTCAGGTATTGTTCCCAGCAAGGAAAATTAAGACTTTGCCGTTTTCTTCACTTTTATGCTTCAAAAACGTCTAAAATGCTTTCTTTTCCAGAATTCACTCCAAAAGTACCTAAAATGAGAAACGGAATGATTTAGGGCATTATTTGATCAAATAAATTCAAATCCGGGCTAAAATGACCCCCTAAAAACGGTTTATTTTTCGTCTCATCACAAAGTCAATTAGGTCTAAAGGTGAAGGATGATTCTTTTTGTACTTTATATTTTATGAAAGCAGTAAAATCTCAGTTTTGAAAGAGTGGGCAGAATTAGTTGTTAATCAACTAACCCAAAAGCTACTAATTAAACTAATGTACAAGAAAAGTAAATTAGGGTTCTACAAGGGAAGTGAAGCGTATCTACCTATGATGTATTACTCCTTGCTAGCTATCCAATTCTACCTATTGAATGTTAACCTTGTTGTAACTGAAGGGTTATAGTCCATAATACCATTCGTGGGGCCATGTACGATCTTCCCCAACTCTATAAGCTTCTATCTCTTCTTATGGCGATACGTTTAGTATATATTCAAACCATGGCCTCATTAATAGTCACTTATGCATTAAACGCAACCAATAAAATCGTAGTACACATTTGATTCATGTTTCTTAAGACGTTCAAGCAAGTTACCTCACAGGAGATTAGCCAGTTTTCTTAAGCCTAACATCGATATATCATTCAATTAAACAAGAGACAATAGGAAGCAAGAATTATAAACTAAATCAACTAGACCTATTGAAGTTGTCACACATTAATTGATGAAGATAGACATAACATCAACAAGGAATCAATAAGATCTAATTAATTATAAACAAGTTTCACACAATCATAGGTAAACACAAGGTGAATTAGCCAAGCATAATTAATAAAGAACAAGCAACAATAATGATAATTGAAGACATGAATTAAGGTAGAATCAACAAACCATTACAAGATGTTTATGGAGTGATTAAGACCCTCTAAGTTGCTGGAAAAACACCTACCCTAACCCTAGAATTGGACTTAGGGTTTGGGGCTTACAAATAATGAAGTTATAAGGTTGTATTTATAGGCACTTTTCTGCCCGACCAAACTTGATGGCATCACCCCGTATAAGGTGACAGTGTCAAGACCAATCTTTCTTCACCAAATTGTAGATCTTTTTGTCCTCTTCGCGTGGGCTTTTGAATCACCTAAATCCGAGTTCGTATGCAAAAGATATGGCGAAAATAGTAACAGCTACCGCGCGCGCAAGTTGTGACTAGTTAACATGTGATGGCCTACGTGACCCCCTTCAGGTTATAAGTCTTCTAGGC
Source organism: Artemisia argyi (assembly GCA_030686995.1). Taxonomy (NCBI): domain Eukaryota; kingdom Viridiplantae; phylum Streptophyta; class Magnoliopsida; order Asterales; family Asteraceae; genus Artemisia; species Artemisia argyi. The sequence goes on along the minus strand of JARVZY010001828.1, from coordinate 412,755 downwards.
CATCACTCTTTAGTTTAACACGTGATGGCCTACCTCCATTAACACGTGACGCCGTCACGTGTAATTCCACCAAAAGTTTTCTGGAGCGTCAATTGTTAATTTCCCTCAGCTCCAATCATCAAGTGACGGCGTCAGCATCCAAAACGTGACGCCGTCAGGTGTAAAAACCTAACTTTTCTTGGTTTTCTTGTTCTCTTCATTCTTGAGCATAAAAACGTCTAAAAAGCTCCAAAATGCTTCATTTTCCATAAATCACGTCCCAAGTACTTAAAAATGAGAAAAGAAACGATTTGAGGCAATATTTGATCATAAAATCACGATTTAGGGCTTAAATGACCCGCTAAAAGCGTAACAAATTTCACTTCATCAAATATCCCTACACTTGGGTTTGCTTGTCCTCAAGCAAATGAGCTTTTCCACCAATAAAAATACAAGTTAGGGGTCATTTAACATAAATAAAAAAGTAATTACAACAAATGATCGTTCCACCTTAGTCAAAACAAGCACGGAAATTAAACACCAGCACCTCACATTAAGTGTTTGGATACTCTCATCTCTCGGGTGTTGTAAATTTATATATCATAACTGGAAATGGAGAAATATCACTAACTACCTGTCATAGCAAATAGATTAGCATAGGCTTGGGAAAGGATCAAAACCTCTACCACTTCGGCGTAAGCACCTAGGATAAACTATCAAATAGGTCTTCTAAAGGGTTATAACTTTAGGTGTAGGGGATATGGAAAACACGGTTTGTTGGATAATGGATATTTTTACTGGTGGCAAGTTAATCATCTTGGTCAATTACATGTACAATGTGGCGTTGCTAAGCCAAGACTCGACTCAACTTAAGTTGATCACAAACTAATGAAAATATAAAATAAACATAAAAGGAAATGGGATGGTAGTCCGTATGTTTTTTCTACTTTTCTTTTTCTCCTTTTTTTCGTTTTTCTAGTTCCTTTTTCACGAATTTTTTTTCGACTTTTTTATTTTTTTTATTATTTTTTTTGCATACACTCTTGCCCTACCATCCAAAATAATACATCGTCGGGAGCTCGTTTCCTCCCTACACTTGATCTTTTACATGAATCAATATAAAGACTCGAATCAAGATAATCGAAACATTTGTAGTACTTTAAAACATTAATGCACATATGGGGTTAATAAATGATGTTCTTCCCCATTACTCCATTACACTAGTACTTTACCCATAAGTCCCAATCGTCCCAAAACAATATGTACAAGATATGACTTGACTTAGCAACCATGTAATCAATTAGACAATTAACAAAGGGTTAAAACAAATGTTGTAACAATAATGCACTAAAGATGAGTGCATACAAGGAAGGCTAAGACAATTTAGGTGTACATTTGGGGGTGGATTGTAAACAAATTCTATCTTTAAGTAAAATGCTTAAAGTTAGAAACGAAAAAGATAGGCTCTGAGAGGTATACTAGAGGTATCGTGTACTAAAAATGAGTACATCGCAAAGGTGTCGGAGAATTACTTGACCAATGAAGTCAATGTAATTATATAAAACACAGGTGTAAAAACATGGGTTATCCTAATGCCTCTTATCATGTAGTAAATCTAACTACACGAACGTAGTCTCATTTGTGGTCTCGGAATGAATCACTAACGCAAGTTCTAGAATCTAAGTGCTACCGGTATACTCATAAGCACTAAGGCTTTTCCTAACAAGTCTAGGGGCAAACCTCACCTGTATAAATTTAGTAGATCGCTGGCACGAGTCTTTGATGCTTCAACTAACGGATGGTCACTAGTGCACTTCTTGGATCGCTGGCGCGTTATTTGCATAATGGATTGTCACCAAATCATATACTAGATCTCTGGCATGTTAGTCAATTAATCTAATACTCGGATGGTCACTACCTTATTCATAAATTTTGAGTGGCACGTTTTTTTTTTCTTTCTTTTTTTTTTTTTTTTTTTTGGTGCTAGTCATATAACTCCTATCCATGAGACACTTATTAATACTAAAGTTTCACTCTTATATGTCGTAAAAAATTTTAAATTTGGTGCTAAAATTGCCCTAACAAATATTTCTCTTAGCTTTATTACACATTTACTTTCAAACAAAACAAAAATCAAGTGGAGTTATAGTTTCTAAGGCATCCTAATTTACCCTCCCTACACTTAAACCGAACATTGTCCCCAATGTTCTAAATAAAAGATGTAAAAGTAAAAATAAATGAGAATGAAATAAACTAATACTCTTTTGATTCGCTTGGTATGGACGATGTGATAATCTTGGTTAAATCTTCCTCCAAGAGAATGAACATGATAAGCTCCACTCCAGAAATATAATCATCCTCTTATCCAATATAACCTGTAATCAACAAACACAAAAACCGAAGCATCAAACCGAACAAAAATCACAACTAGGTGTAGTTCCAGACTTAGAAGTAGAAACAAAACAATTAAAGGATAGGATACTTGTGGAATGAATTACAAATAGGAACTCATAAAACATATCCACAAGTATTGACACACAAACAAGTTAGAATATATGCTAATCATGAACTGTGAATTTTTCATGTTCGAATTTCGTTCTTTTTAACAAAATATAAACTTCCCTACACTTATCTATTTGTAAAATACCTTTATATGCAATTAAGACGAGATTAAAAAAAAATAAAGCATTTTCACAAATTATTCAAAACATGAAAATTAAAAAACTATGATTAAGCATATATGACACAAACAAACAAATAAAATAAAAACATCAAACAATTAAAAACATGGGTTGCCTCCCAAGAAGCGCTTGTTTTTGTTCGAGTCACGAGCTTGACTCTACCCTTATTTAACGAAAATAAGGGAGGTTTTCCCTACACTTAGGATTAAGTGCAGGTGAAAGTAGTGATACATACCCTTAGGGTGGAAATATGCCACGTGAGGTGAAGGGGGGGGGGGGGGGGGGGTAAGTGAATGGCTTCCTTCATCCTAAAACTACCCAGATAATATGGGTTGATGGGTGGGTCGGTTCCTCTTTTGTCTCCTAGATGTAAATCTAATGATGTAAAGTTATGTAAAGATTGAGGTTCCGGTTCATCAACACTAGGAAATTCCCTAGAACCAAGAGTAAGGTTATGGCTACAAGTATTCAAACTTATATCCTCCAGTTGTGTTTGTTTTAAAGGTTCTACCTCCATTGGGATTCCTAAAGTCTCGTCTACTTCTTCCGGGTATGTCACGGGAGGTGTGTATGCCTCAAACGGTGGTAGGACTTTTGGGGTACTCGGTGGGCTTGCGTTATTTTCCTCATCATTCCTCTTGTCAAGATCACCTATATCATCATCATCATCATGTGTTTAGTAGAATCTAACCTAAGCATCTTCCTAAGTATCTTTAATACTTCTTTAGGCATCTCAACTTCTAAGTCCAATTCATAAGAATCTTCCTCAATAATCTGACTACTATGTTCAAATTGCCTAAAGGACTCATCATGTGTTCCTTGGGATTCAAGGTCCTTGATTTTATAAACTAGGTCTTTTTGCTCAATGTGCTCATGTTCGGCTAAATCCTCCTCAATTGGTTTCCTAGGTAGTGATAAAAGCAAACCTAATGCTTCATCCAACTTATGGTTTATTGCTACGGATTTATCCATAATTCCTTGGTAAACTTGGTCGCTTTTCCTAAGGGCATCACTAAAACGAGTTGATCCTAAACATGGAGGTTGTTCATAAGAATCTACCCTAGGCGAAGGCTCACATGATTCATAGGTGTCCCTAAATAAGGTATTTTGAGGGTTTGATGGAGCTCTTGAGGTGATTTTTTCAAAAATTTTATGCACTTGGTCTCTTTTCATAAGGTACTCACTAAAATCAATGCAAGATCCTATCCTCTTCATTTCACTCCTCCATCTTTATATATCCAAATTAGTATAAGTACATTTCATCATGTAAAACTCTAGTGTCGGATTTGGTGGATTCACGTTCTCCATAATGGTGAACGGAAGAGTCAATGGAAAAAATTTACGAACAAAAGCATAAAGAAGAGATAGACTATGAGAAAGCTAATAAGAAGAAAAAAAAATTTTCACTTGATAGGAATCTAATGAGTAGACCTAGTAAAGCTACGATTCAACCTAAGCAATAACTATTCCCCGGCAGCGGTGCCAAAAACTTGAGGCGTGGTTTTACAACCTTGCAAAAGGTTTTACTTCTCAAGGGATCTTGAGAAGCTTGCAATCCCCACCAGGCAGTGTTCCTGACCGATGTAGTATAGTGAGTGGCAAGTACCGGGGGATTGATCGTTCTCTCCGGGAATAGTACGTGTTCGTTAGGATTGAAACTAAGTCAATTAGGTCTAAAGTGAAGGATGATTCTTTTTGTATTTTATATTTTATGAAAGCTGTAAAATCTCAGTTTTGGAAGAGTGGGCGGAATTAGTTGTTAATCAACTAATCCAAAAGCTACTAATTACACTAATGTACAAGAAAAGTAAATTAGGGTTCTACAAGGGAAGTGAAGCGCATCTACCTATGATGTATTACTCCTTGCTAGCTATCCAATTCTACCTATTGAAAGTTAACCTTGTTGTAACTGAAGGGTTATAGTCCTTAATACCATTCGCGGGGCCGTGTTCGATCTTCCCCAACTCTATAAGCTTCTATCTCTTCCTATGGCGACACGTTTAGTTTCCAAACCATGGCCTCATTAATAGTCACTTATGCATTAAACGCAACCAACAAAATCGTAGTACACATCCGATTCATGTTTCTTAAGACGTCCAAGCAAGTTACCTTATAGGAGATTAGCCATTTTTCTTAAGCCTAACATCGATATATCATTCAATTAAACAAGAGACAATAGGAAGCAAGAATTATAAACTAAATCAACTAGACCTATTGAAGTTGTCACACCTTAATTGATGAAGGTAGAAATAAACATCAACAAGGAATCAATAAGATCTAATCAATTATAAACAAGTTTAACACAATTGTAGGTAAACACAAGGTGAATTAGCCAAGCATAATTAATGAAGAACAAGCAACAATAATGATAATTGAAGTCATGAATTAAGGTAGAATCAACAAACCATTACACGATGTTTATGGAGTAATTAAGACCCTCTAAGTTGCTGGAAAAACACCTACCCTAACCCTAGAATCGGACTTAGGGTTTGGGGCTTACAAATAATGAAGTTATAAGGTTGTATTTATAGGCACTTTTCTGCCCGGCCCAACTTGATGGCGTCACCCCATATAAGGTGACAGTGTCAAGACCAATCTTTCTTCCCCAAATTATAGATCTTTTTGTCCTCTTCGCGTGGGCTTTTGAATCACCTAAATCCGAGTTCGTATGCAAAAGATATGGCCAAAACAGTAACAGCTACCGCGCATGCAACTTATGACTAGTTAACATGCGATGGCCTACGTGACCCCTTCAGGTTATATGTAAAATCCGGAAATTTTGAACATTTGAAATACCCAATTTACCCCTCAAATTCAAACTTTTGAAGAACGAGTAATGAGTATAACCTAAGTATTTAATATTTGAACAATTCGCGACATTTGGAACTTTAATACATGAACATTAAAGCTTTAAGACTTATGATAAATAAAAATTTACAAACTTACACTTATATATATATATACATCACACGTTAACAGTTGTAGGGGCCGAATTATATATGTTGGTCTTGCACAAAATAAATGGTAAAAGATATGTCTAGGTTCATTTGTTAATTTGGAAATTGATTTGCCTCTTAACTCCTTCCCTTAATCTCGATATTTACCAATTCTATTTCCTTTATCTCTTAACTATTTCCATCACATATTCACTCTTTTCTCCAAGACAAAAACACAGAAAACATTAAACCCTAAAACTAAACCAACAAAGTGGCGGCATGTTTCATTTTTTTTTCTCTCCATTCGATCATCATGAGGCTTCAAGGGGGAAAGTATTTTTTTTTGTTCGTGGTTAAGTGGTGCAAGGTGGTTCAATGGTCCAGGTCTTGGTGGTTCTATAGTGTACGAAGGTAGAGAATAGTGTGGTCTCGTCTTGGTTTGGCTCGACAGTAATTCTGTGTTTGTGGTCTCGTGTGGTTCTTGGCTTCGCGATCCTGTTTTGTTCCTTTCCATACGATCACACAAGGTTCGAACTTTCGTTCTTGTCTTTCTTCTCATCTGATCTATTATAAACATACATATCATGTATCATAACAAGTAAAAGAATCGGCTATATAGTATTTCATACAAGATACGAATCTTACTCACATAGGAGGATAAAAGTATACGCATGAACTTATGATTGGAGCAACTAATATATAAACCTAAATATGTTATTAGAAGAAACTAAAAAGGTTAGAAATCATGCATGAACATATACGTACAAGATTAAGTCAGAAAGGTTTTGGTTTGCATTTTATACGTGTGATGGCATGCATGGTGATTAGAGATCAATCATATCTCGTGTTGGCGTTTGCGTGTGTCTCCTTGTGTGCCCTTTTATTTGGATTGATTTGTGTCTCGTTAATATATACTTGTTTTGGTCTCGCGAGGGTCGATATGGTTTAATCCGGATTTAGAGTTTGAGTTGTGATTTTATGTGATTCGCATGCTTGGTACTTGGAGGTTAATCATGCCTCGTTGATCTTTGTGTTTGTGTTTGTTTCGCGTGCTTGATCCATCATTGCGTCGAAGTACATCTAAGGGTCGTATTTCGTTATATATAATCATAATCTAAATACGTTAATATGTGATAACCCGTTACGAAACTAGTCGATGTCATAACAGTAGTGATCTTCACTTAAATATTTTCATTAAAAAGATATGCTCATTTTTCTTATGTTTTAATACTTTTCTAAAAACACATCTTTGTTGGAGATTGTTCATCGCAATATATTTCGACTGATACGACTCGAATCTTACTTTTTGTCTCATTAAAATAAGGTGCGAATCGACTTCGAGTAAATTTCATACGAATGAGGTGATTAACATGCATGCGTGGTTGCTAAGTAAAGATGGGTTTTGGTTTCGAAATAAACAAGGTCGAAATTTTGCATGTGTATACGTATGAATTTCAAGAATGGGCAAACTTAAGGATTTTGGCATGTAATTACATAATATACATAATAGACCCTAAACCTTGATATACTGACAATTGAAATCCTAGACTTGTATTAATTACAATTAAAACCCTAGACTTTCATAAACTATCATATTAAACCCTAATCTATTGTAATTGACATTTTAAATACTTTAACTTGATTAATAGTAACTTTGACTATAAATGACTAATATTGCTAAATATGAAAACTTACTAAAACAGGAAACTTACTAATTATGGAAAGTATTATTTTTTGAAAGCTGCTATAAATGGAAAGTCACTAAAATTGGAAAGCCGACTAAATGAGTGATCTGACTTAAAACAAGTTATTAATAATAAGCCGATCATTAATTCGTGTAGATTTGCTGAAGAAGGAGTAACTTCCGATCTTTTGTGGTGTGTTTTGCATTTGCGGTTAAGGTACAGATATTCTAACCTTTTAGTAAGGTTTCTTATGACTCATGATCCGTTCTATTGCCACTATTATGATTTCTGATTTTTATACGCCTAATATCCTTGGTTCATTTGATACTATAATTTCGTACGAAGACCCTTTTAAAAATATAACTTGATGACTTTTGAGAAAAACTATTTTTGAAATGATTTATGTGATTATGATACAATGCTAGTTTTATATGAAGGTTTTATAACTTTTATGAAATGTGTTTTTAAAGGAATACTTTTACGATAAAAAGGTTTTAAATAATTTTATAAAGTCCTTAATCTGTTTTATTCTCTAAGAATTCTCATAAATTTCTTTGACATCTTTTGATTATTTAACTTCAAATTTTGAACCTTTACTATGAACCCTTTTGCTATTATGAACCTTTGATTCGAACCTCATGATATGAATCTTTGATTTGGACCTTTTGACTTGAACCATTGCTATAATCCCTTATATGATCCATATTTGATCGATTCATTTCATATTTGCTTGATTTTTGTTGCATGCTATAGTTCTTATTCTTATAGCATTCCTATGCCCTATTTGTTGCCCATTATTTGATTAATTTGTAGCCAGTCATGGGGAGTCCATGGCCTTGCCACTGATGCACCAGTGGTATTGACACTATCTGTGGAGGTGGGTTTTTGTCCACAACGTTCCCTATTATGCTATAGCTATTCAGGCCTATATTTATTATTGTATATGTCTACTTAGCCTAGAGCTTTGTGCATATATATCTGTTTTGCAGGGGGCGTATGGATGCATCCTAGGTACTTTGTTTTGTTTTGAATTTGGTGAATGGATATGTGTGTGCAATACACTCCATTTCACATTTGGTACATCGAGCTAGCTACTCTATGTACAATTTGATATATGATTGTTGGGCATTTCTGTTAGTTCTACTTTTATATGATCCTTATTATCTTGTCTTCTCCATTGTGATTGACTTATGTTTGCCTTATTTCAATTGCTTACACTTATGATCCGTTTCATTTTTCTTTGATTCGTTTGACATTCCATATTCATATTTCCTTTGATTATATTCTGTTAGTCCTACCATATGTTCCATATTCCTTGATCTTTGACTCAGCAGGTTTGCTTGGATTCATTTCGCATTCAATTATGTTTTCCTTTGTTTATCAGTTTTCATTTGTTTATATCTGTTCACTGGGCTTTTTAAGCTCAGCCGCATTTCTTTTCCTGCGGCAGGTTTTAGAAGGAAGCTGGGTTGGGTGAAGAGCGCTTAGGAGCTCTTAGTGGACTACACTTTAGATAGCTTCCCATGGATTAGAGAATAACCTTAGAGATTCCTTTTTGGTTCTTAGTTTGTAATTAGTTTTGAACTTATAATGTTTAGAATTAGTCCTTTATCTTTTCTTTAGAACTATTTTGTGAACCTTGTATTACTAATGTATTCCGCTTGCTTATGTTCTGATTTGACCCCATAATGTTACACTTTAGCCCTTTTCGGGTTGGGGTGTTACAATTATGGTATCAGAGACAGGTTTGATCAGCGGATTCAAAACCCGTAGAGCTTAGGCTATGACCTGTGAGTATTAGGCCTTTAAGTTCTGCACCATAGGAGCTATGAAACAACCTTTGAGAACTCGCTGTAGGATTTCCACTCTGAAACTTAAGTTTTGACCGGTGAGGATTGGGTAGACTATAGGGCATTTGTTTAAGTATCCTTTGTTTCCGCATCACTCTGATTCGTGCTTTGCTTTTAGTTAAGCCCTTTTTTTAGATTTCTCCTCCCGGAGATTTGAAACTTATGACTCTGCACAATATGAGATCAGTGACTAAGTAAGTTTATAACGCGATGAGAATTCTGCAGTAATGTTTTACATTACATAAACTTCATTCCAGTTTAATTTCAACCTCTGATTCATTTGTTAACCATTTAGATGCCTCTTCGAGCATTCTCAGAATTCGTATGACCATGGGGTTTTGACACATTCTGGATTTCTCTTACTATTGCTGAGCTTATCTAAGTCTCCCTACACTATTAGATTTTTGCGCTATTCATTTCAATTCCTATGTGAAATCTTGTGGTAATTAATCACGTGTATAGGAATGTTTCCCCTCACTCCTGAATGACAAGATTTGCTATGCTGATCTGTCTTTCCTTGGAAAGTTAAATCCGATGTTATTCTGGTATGGATTGGTTGACTGAACATCTAGATGCTAACTATTGTGATACTACGTCTCTCCTTTGACATTTTGAACCACTCTGATTTACATCTATCATGCTTTCTGATTGTTAAACTTTTGTTATCCTTGCTAACATGGAAACTCGTACGTTATTTTCGCGATTATAAAATTTTTCCTAGCATCTATTCTTGTTCCCGCGGGATGAATCTCACCTTGAGAGTCATTTTGTGATCTGAGATTTTCTGATATAATCCCTGAATGAACCACCGAGATTTTTTCACCGATTATGAATTTGATTTGACTTAGTACTAAGAAAATGTTTAGTCACGACTCGAGGTAGAATATGATTTCAATAAAGGCATGTTTATATGATGCAAGTATTATGACGCCTGGCTAACGTGATAATAATTACATCATATAACTTGAACTTATGGGGATCATAGGATATCTTTGAGGAGTGCCTGAGAACAGTAAAAGTTTGATGAGACAGAACCCTATCCGTATAAGAACGATGTTTTTCTCGATTTTGAACAGCACCAGCCAAATTGAGAGAACTGGAGGAGTGGCAACCAAAAGCTATGAAATGGTTTGTTTGTATTAGTGTATCTCTTTAGAGTGCTTCAGTTTTATTCGCAATGAAGAAGGATGAGAGTAGGAGACTTGTATTGACTTCTGAAAGTTGAACCGTATTTCTGTTAGAAACCATTATTCCCTACCTTGAATCGACGATATATCTGATCAATTTTAGTACGCGGATTTTTCCTTTAGATGGATTTATGGCTAGAAGTATTCTTAGAATTTCCTTTCATATTCGTAACGGCCCCTATGATTATTAATGATGCTAATAGTATTAGCTGATGCTTTGACTATTTTATGGACGTGATGAATCGTGTTTTCGTGAGTACTTAGACAAATTTGTCATAGTATTACATCTTATTACATTTAGAGACGAAGAAGAGACATGTGAATCATTTTCGTATTATGTGGAAATATAAGGATCATTTGTATATTCTGGAAGCATGAAATTGGTTGAAAGATGTTCACGACATGAGAACGGAGTTTTGGGAAGCTGAAATAGAAATTAGCCTCCATACCTTCAAGTGAGTATCAATTTTGAGATGATACAAGAAGGGACGTGGTTATGCCCTTATGCAACCTGGGGAAGTTATTGCTTATGCATTAAGACAACTAGAACCGTTTGAGGAGAATTATTCCATGTGTGACTGGAGTTGGCGGCAGTGGTGTTGCTCTCAAGATTTGGAGACATACCTTACGTGGAGATGGAATCCAATTACAGAGATTAGGAAGCTCAGAAGTAAGATGACGAACTATGATCTGTGAAGACTGGAAAGAAATATGTTATGATTGAGATACATTTCTACTTTTCTATACCCATTGGTTGTACTAAGATGTTTAAGGGATCTAAGAAGGATTAGAAATCATGAACCTAGTAACGAAATCTCTATGCATACTTAAAAAGAATGACATAATTTGAGTTATGGTAGAGTTAGTCAGCTCACTTTTGCCTATTAGAATGTGTATTCGGTTAGCAAGTTGGCATAAATCCTCCGACATAAGATTTCTTAATTAGTTAGCGCACCTGCAGTGATCGTGTCAGAGATTTGCGTTGCTACTTCATAATACCAAGGAGAACTACTGGAGGCTTGAGGGACCAGACTCAAGTATAGGAATGCTTTTCACTGACAAACTGATAGATAAGCAGAACAACTATTCGGACTTGGAAGAAGTGTTGAGCAGGAAGTTGACAAGTGTGTGGTCTGATTGTGTTTGCTCATTAAGATCGATTGGCATACAAGTGGAAAAGTTTGTCCTTTCAAATAGTGTGAACGGAAATGTAGAACACCTTCGGTTAAATTAAGTCGAGAAGCCGCTCATTGTATGTTTGGAGTTGATTACAATGACTGATGGATTTGTTGTCATTATGGAAGAGGAAGTTGAAAGTTTAGACTAGGATTTGTGCGTTCCAAATGATGTTTTCATACAGAAGAGCTAGACATTAAGAAGACTTGGTTCGTGATACGTTAGTCCTTAGATTCATTCTTATCCATACAGTTACCTACCTATCCAATTATATATTCTGATATGACTCGATACTTCGATATATGCTTACTTAATTGTCAATACGAATAGGTTACCAACCTCTTTAGCAAACACTGATTATGTTTGATAATTCAATTTGTGCTCCCTCGACTTTAGCAAATTCCTTTGTTCATTCAGAATTTGGTAGGAGTAGATGAAGATTTATCGTTTAGTACTATCGCTATGTTTGCTTCGTAGGGTTATGTGTTTAGTGTATCTCCTTGTAGGATTCCAATTATCGTCTATCATCTGTCATCCGTCATCTGATACGTATTTGTTTCACACTCGTTGGATCAGATTTGTTATGATATGTGTTCTATTGGAGAGCCTGAGGCTATCCAAGTTTATCGGGATCGAGTCATGAGAAACAATTTCGTTGTGAAGAATCTTTTAGAAGATCCTCTCCGAGCGTGAGGCTAACTTTCATGATTCCTTTTGTAATTGCTATGACTCCGTCTAATTTTTGCGACTTCAATTTTCGAGGACGAAAATTTTCTTTTTAGAGGGGAAGAATTGTAAAATCCGGAAATTTTGAACATTTGAAATACCCAATTTACCCCTCAAATTCAAACTTTTGAAGAACGAGTAATGAGTATAACCTAAGTATTTAATATTTGAACAATTCGCGACATTTGGAACTTTAATACATGAACATTAAAGCTTTAAGACTTATGATAAATAAAAATTTACAAACTTACACTTATATATATATACATCACACGTTAACAGTTGTAGGGGCCGAATTATATATGTTGGTCTTGCACAAAATAAATGGTAAAAGATATGTCTAGGTTCATTTGTTAATTTGGAAATTGATTTGCCTCTTAACTCCTTCCCTTAATCTCGATATTTACCAATTCTATTTCCTTTATCTCTTAACTATTTCCATCACATATTCACTCTTTTCTCCAAGACAAAAACACAGAAAACATTAAACCCTAAAACTAAACCAACAAAGTGGCGGCATGTTTCATTTTTTTTCTCTCCATTCGATCATCATGAGGCTTAAGGGGGAAAGTATTTTTTTTTTGTTCGTGGTTAAGTGGTGCAAGGTGGTTCAATGGTCCAGGTCTTGGTGGTTCTATAGTGTAAGAAGGTAGAGAATAGTGTGGTCTCGTCTTGGTTTGGCTCGACAGTAATTATGTGTTTGTGGTCTCGTGTGGTTCTTGGCTTCGCGATCCTGTTTTGTTCCTTTCCATACGATCACACAAGGTTCGAACTTTCGTTCTTGTCTTTCTTCTCATCTGATCTATTATAAACATACATATCATGTATCATAACAAGTAAAAGAATCGGCTATATAGTATTTCATACATGATACGAATCTTACTCACATAGGAGGATAAAAGTATACGCATGAACTTATGATTGGAGCAACTAATATATAAACCTAAATATGTTATTAGAAGAAACTAAAAAGGTTAGAAATCATGCATGAACATATACGTACAAGATTAAGTCAGAAAGGTTTTGGTTTGCATTTTATACGTGTGATGGCATGCATGGTGATTAGAGATTAATCATATCTCGTGTTGGCGTTTGCGTGTGTCTCCTTGTGTGCCCTTTTATTCGGATTGATTTGTGTCTCATTAATATATACTTGTTTTGGTCTCGCGAGGGTCGATATGGTTTAATCCGGATTTAGAGTTTGAGTTGTGATTTTATGTGATTCGCATGCTTTGTACTTGGAGGTTAATCATGCCTCGTTGATCTTTGTGTTTGTGTTTGTTTCGCGTGCTTGATCCATCATTGCGTCGAAGTACATCTAAGGGTCGTATTTCGTTATATATAATCATAATCTAAATACGTTAATATGTGATAACCCGTTACGAAACTAGTCGATGTCATAACAGTAGTGATCTTCACTTAAATATTTTCATTAAAAAGATATGCTCATTTTTCTTATGTTTTAATACTTTTCTAAAAACACATCTTTGTTGGAGATTGTTCATCGCAATATATTTCGACTGATACGACTCGAATCTTACTTTTTGTCTCATTAAAATAAGGTGCGAATCGACTTCGAGTAAATTTCATACGAATGAGGTGATTAACATGCATGCGTGGTTGCTAAGTAAAGATGGGTTTTGGTTTCGAAATAAACAAGGTCGAAATTTTGCATGTGTATACCTATGAATTTCAAGAATGGGCAAACTTAAGGATTTTGGCATGTAATTACATAATATACATAATAGACCCTAAACCTTGATATACTGACAATTGAAATCCTAGACTTGTATTAATTACAATTAAAACCCTAGACTTTCATAAACTATCATATTAAACCCTAATCTATTGTAATTGACATTTTAAATACTTTAACTTGATTAATAGTAACTTTGACTATAAATGACTAATATTGCTAAATATGAAAACTTACTAAAACAGGAAACTTACTAATTATGGAAAGTATTATTTTTGGAAAGTTGCTATAAATGGAAAGTTACTAAAATTGGAAAGCCGACTAAATGAGTAATCTGACTTAAAACAAGTTATTAATAATAAGCCGATCATTAATTCGTGTAGATTTGCTGAAGAAGGAGTAACTTCCGATCTTTTGTGGTGTGTTTTGCATTTGCGGTTAAGGTACATATATTCTAACCTTTCAGTAAGGTTTCTTATGACTCATGATCCGTTCTATTGCCACTATTATGATTTCTGATCTTTATACGCCTGATATCCTTGGTTCATTTGATACTATAATTTCGTACGAAGACCCTTTTAAAAATATAACTTGATGACTTTTGAGAAAAACTATTTTTGAAATGATTTATGTGATTACGATACGATGCTAGTTTTATATGAAGGTTTTATAACTTTTATGAAATGTGTTTTTAAAGGAATACTTTTACGATAAAAAGGTTTTAAATAATTTTATAAAGTCCTTAATCTGTTTTATTCTCTAAGAATTCTCATAAATTTTTTTGACATCTTTTGATTATTTAACTTCAAATTTTGAACCTTTACTATGAACCCTTTTGCTATTATGAACCCTTGATTCGAACCTCATGATATGAATCTTTGATTTGGACCTTTTGACTTGAACCATTGCTATGATCCCTTATATGATCCATATTTGATCGATCCATTTCTGTTATTATTTGCTTGATTTTTGTTGCATGCTATAGTTCTTATTCTTATAGCATTCCTATGCCCTATTTGTTGCCCATTATTTGATTAATTTGTAGCCAGTCATGGGGAGTCCATGGCCTTGCCACTGATGCACCAGTGGTATTGACACTATCTGTGGAGGTGGGTTTTTGTCCACAGCGTTCCCTATTATGCTATAGCTATTCAGGCCTATATTTATTATTGTATATGTCTACATAGCCTAAAGCTTTGTGCATATATATCTGTTTTGCAGGGGGCGTATGGATGCATCCTAGGTACTTTGTTTTGTTTTGAATTTGGTGAATGGATATGTGTGTGCAATACACTCCATTTCACATTTGGTACATCGAGCTAGCTACTTTATGTACAATTTGATATATGATTGTTGGGCATTTCTGTTAGTTCTACTTTTATATGATCCTTATTATCTTGTCTTCTCCATTGTGATTGACTTATGTTTGCCTTATTTCAATTGCTTACACTTATGATCCGTTTCATTTTTCTTTGATTCGTTTGACATTCCACATTCGTATTTCCTTTGATTATATTCTGTTAGTCCTACCATATGTTCCATATTCCTTGATCTTTGACTCAGCAGGTTTGCTTGGATTCATTTCGCATTCAATTATGTTTTCCTTTGTTTATTAGTTTTCATTTGTTTATATATGTTCACTGGGCTTTTTAAGCTCAGCCGCATTTCTTTTCCTGCGGCAGGTTTTAGAAGGAAGCTGGGTTGGGTGAAGAGTGCTTAGGAGCTCTTAGTGGACTACACTTTTGATAGCTTCCCATGGATTAGAGAATAACCTTAGAGATTCCTTTTTGGTTCTTAGTTTGTAATTAGTTTTGAACTTATAATGTTTAGAATTAGTCCTTTATCTTTTCTTTAGAACTATTTTGTGAACCTTGTATTACTAATGTATTCCGCTTGCTTATGTTCTGATTTGACCCCATAATGTTACACTTTAGCCCTTTTCGGGTTGGGGTGTTACATTATAAGTCTTCTGGGCCATCACTCTTTAATTTAACACGCGATGGCCTACCTCCATTAACACATGACGCCGTCACGTGTAATTCCACCAAAGGTTTTCTGGAGCGTCACTTATTAATTTCCCTCAGCTCCAATCTTCAAGTGACGACGTCAGCATCCAAAACGTGACGCCGTCAGGTGTAAAAACCTGACTTTTCTTGGTTTTCTTGTTCTCTTTATTCTTGAGCATAAAAATGTCCAAAAAGCTCCGAAATGCTTCATTTTCCAGAAATCACGTCCCAAAATCGCGATTTAGGGCTTAAATGACCCCCTAAAAGCGTAACAAATTTTGCTTCATCAACAAGGCTCGTTGCTTTGATCTTTGATGATTCCTTGAGGCTTTGATCTTTGATCCTCATGTCTTTTATCTTTCATTTGAGCCTTGTTGTGTAATAGTCATGCTAGTCCTTTTGTTCATTTCATGCTTTGTGATCTTTGTATAAAATTTCTATCCTTTCTAGCCTTTGATCAATATCTTCAAGTGTTTGTTCTTGCGTTCTCTCCAACATACCATACTACTTTTAAATCTTTAATTATCATACTTACGTCTTCCTCATATCTTTCTTGAACTTTGTTCGTGACATTCTTAATTTGTTCTTGACTTTGATGCATGTCACTTTGTCCTCATCTTGAACTTTTTTTATTTGGGCTTGTAGAGGATGAAACATATAAGTATGAGTATGTGGAGTTTGAAGTCATTGATGTATATGGTGGTGGTGCATCCAGAACGACTTTCATCATCAATACATGTACAATAAATGTAGATAATAATGATGTTGGACCAATCGATCATTGTGGACCTTATCTTAGAGAATAGTTCCACTGCCATTGTTTTTCTTATGAATGTCTTGATTCCATTCATCTTAGGCGGGTAGAATTTACCTTGTAGGATCTACTCTTGATAGATCTCGAGCCAATAGATCGTTAGTCTACTAATGTAATCACTAGCAAACTAAATAGACAATCTCTGTTAGCTTATACTTATTGCGGAATAAAATTATAAACTTGTATGCTAAACTTTGATCCTCTATGGATAGATATTATTCACTAATAATGTTTTTGAAACTCGTACGTAATACATCCTTGGGTTCCTTATATACTAGAGGAAACCCTAAATTCTTCTACAAGAAACGTATAACCATAATTCTCTAAAAGATATTCTACAAATCTTATCTATAAATAACTAACTTCTATCCACGGATTAACTATATCCGCAGAAATACTATTCTTCAGCAGGAACTATACTTCAGCAGTATCCAGTATGTGCTTCAGCAGAAACCTGTCAGTAGAATCTTCAGTAGTATCTGAATACTAACTTCACTAATTCCTTACAATCCTCCCCTAATCTTGAAGTAGACATGGTTAACTCCAAGATTCTTGATAGATCTTCAAAGGCAAAAAGCAGAGGATTGAGGATGAACTTCAGTAGCAAAGAATCTCTATCAGCAGAACCTCAAGGATCAACAACAATGTGAAAAGTACCATTCTTTGCAGCGACAAATGACCAAATGTACATCAAAACATATTACTTTCATACTATTCTCATCACATCCAGGTGTGTTAACTCCTGTGAGAGGTGAATCATTGAAAATAATGGATTTGATGTCTCTTTACCAATAGCCATTACTACTGAAGTAGCCAAATGTTTCAGTTCTCTAACTATGGTACACTGATGACCATATGATTTTTAGCAAATCATCAGCTAAAACGGATTTGAGATGTCTTTACCTGTAGCCGTTTGCTTAGGACTAGTCAATTATTTGATGAAAAATCATCTTGGTTAACTAATTACCAAATATGGTTTTCCACTGCCTTTACCACAAGCCATACTCTTGTGGGCTAGCCAATTATTGGGAATCCATAAAAGAAAAATCCAAGGTCAATTGACAACCATTCAACTCTCAGCTGCTAAGCATGGGTGTGTTGAGTACCCAATTGTTTTTAGCAAACTATTACAGCTAGCAACAGATTTGATGAAATAAAAGAAATAAATATACAACAAGATACCATACCAATCAATCCAAATAAGTTTCAATGTGAACACCATATTAGTATCCAGTTCCTGCTTAACCAAAATGCTCCTCTTGATGGCTCTAATCAACTGTTCAGCCATATGCATATCATTCCCAATCATATCCAAAGGAACAGTGAGTTTAACATCCAGCAATTGGTTCATAACTCCTATTGTGATTGGATTTGTCACATCTGCCCAGCAATATAAGGTTTTGCCAGTAGTAGTGATGCTCATATGAACATCAGGTAGAGGAAAGTATTTCCAAGTATCAACTATCCAATTCTTCTGTCCTTTCCACACATGAAAACTAGCACCAGTAAGCAGATGAGAATCACAAAGAATTTGTAAATCTCCCAGCAAAAACATTCCAATCCCTTCAGGTTGATGAGTTTGATAATAAGTTACAACCCAGCCACAGAGAGAAATAATATCTTGCCTATCCACCATATGTAAGATTTGACTTAGAAAAGTAAACTCCTTGGTGGAACCATCCTGTCTGTGAAGAACATTGACTTGTCCTTGACCAGATGGAGTATCAACAAGTTCCCATTTGACTACTTTCTCCCAAACAACAGGATTGTCATAATCAGAATCAAAATCAATAAAAGAACTATCCTTAGGTGATTCACCCTTAGAAGCCTTTCTCTTCTTAGCAATAGTCTTCTTTCTAGTGCCAGGGGTAGAAGGAGTAACAATTGAAGGATCACCAGAGATCTCATCAGTGGGAACTGGTTCTGAAGCATCAGGAGATCCACTCTGTGGTTCTTCAGAAGGAATAGATGCTGAAGCTTTAGGAGCATCTGCTGAAGCATCATGAGAGACATCTTTTTGATCTTCAGTAGATTCAGGATGAGGAGCTTCAGTAGAAACAGACATTGGAACAACATCTGAAGGTTCAGAAGGCTCCATATGAGTATCAACTGCAATATCAGGAGATGGTGAAGGACCAGCATCAGTAGATTCATCCACCTGAGTTAACACTGAAGGAGAGTGAATTTTCTCCTGAGCACCAAATGTGGACTCAATGGATTCTGTGGGCTGATCAGTAGAATCATCAAGCCTGATTCTCTTAGCAACATGCCTATCCAGAAGTCTGCCACGCTTTTCTAACACATCTAGGACATTGATACAAGAGGAATGAAGATTAGAGATGATCTTGTCATAGTAGTAAGTAAGCTGAGTGTCTGAAAATCCCCAAACTTTCTTCTGAGTCCATCCTGACCCAAACATAGAACACCCTTGATTCTTGACAAAATTCCTCATATATTTTTTAATTTCTCCTTTTGTCCATGGTCTTTCCCTTAGCTCTTTAGCTTTTCTCTCTTCCTCTGCTTGTCTTTGCAACTTACCTCGTTCTACCATCATCTTGGCAAAATCAGTCTCATGATAATCAACTCCAAGCACAGATTTAGCCAAAGCAGGCTTAGCAGAGACTTGGGAAGCCAAATTTACCCATTGCTCAGCAGATAACCTCTTAGCAATTTCATCTAACTCCTTTTTCCTTTCAGCAGGTAGTGTATGAGTGAGTGAAGGACCCATTGCATCTAAATCTGATTGTATCTTTCTAGCAAGATCCTTAGAAGCTTTCATATCCAATTCCCTCTTAGTCTTTTCAGCCTCTGCTTGTGCTTCCTCTTTTGCTTGCAATTGTGCTGCAAGTATTTCACTAAGCTTTTCATTAGCAAGTTCCTGTTTAGTTTTCTCTCTAGAAGGAATGTCTTGTACATCCAAAACAGACTTTCCTTTATCTTGTTGAGTGAGAATAACTTCAGGAGGAACAAAAGACTGAGTAGAAGTATCCACTACTGGAGAATCATCAACATGGAATTCTGCTGAGGCATCAGCAGGAACTTCCTTTGACATTGGATCAGCTGATGTTGCCTTATGAGACGAGACCACATATTCCTTTCCAGCAACAAAGAATGTATCTGCTGATGGAGAAGCAGCAGCAGTATTCATGGTAACAGGAACATCACTTGGTGGTTCATTCTCCTGAAGATTAGTAGCAGCATCTGTCATAAGAGTATCATCAGCACCAGACACTGTAGAAGATTAAGCAGCTTTCTTTGCCAAGTACTGTCTTCTACTTCTTCTGCTGAAGTGAAGTGTAGGTTTAGATTTGGAAACTTCAGCATCTTTGGGAGTATAAGCATGTGTCTATCTAGCCACCTCAGCCAAAATTTCAAAGCAATCCAAATTACCCTCCTGAGGCACTTCAGCAGAATCAATTACCACCTTTCTCTTCTTCTGTTGATTCAGTTGTGCCTCCAAATCCTGAACTTTGCTTTTCAGCTTCTCAATTTCACCTCCAAGAGTAGACTTGGTATCAACAAGCTCCTTTTGGAGATCATTAATCTTTCTCATATACCTGCAAAGCCAATCATATACAGAAGTGAGAGTAACAGGGTCCTCTGCTCCCCCAACAGATTGCTCAGTGGTAAAAGGAGCTTCATTGAACCTAGTAGGAGAAACAGAAAGATGTACAACATTGGGAGATCCTTCATTATTTGGCTCTCTCACAGGACTAGGTGTAGGTGATCTAGTAATCTCAGGCTCAAGAGGTGTAGGTACTTCTGTACCCAGAGACTGAAGTGTCTCTTCAATCTCAGGAGTAGGCTCATCAGGAGCAACCTGAGATGGTGATGGAACAGGACTAGGTGACATAAGTACAGGGGAAGGTGGAGGTTGGTCACGAGAAACAGGTAATGGTTCAGCAGTTGTAGCTGGCTCTTCCTCATTTACCACTGAAGGATTACCATCAGTAGCAACACCAGAAGATGATGGATTACCATCATCAGCAGCATTTGAAGAGGGCAAATTGCCAGCAGAATCACCCTCAACCACATCATCATTGCCATGCGGCAACATGGCAGCTAATAGAGGGCGATGTTCCCCATTATAGTTAGTTTTCATTAAGGCAAACAACTTAGAACCAAGACTCTTAATAGGCACATGAATCCTATCTTCAGTGGTAATGTCTAAAATAATTTGTAGAAACCTAGGGTACATTAAAAACTTATGATTTCGTTTCTCAATATTTTCTAGCATATTAGCAAAAATAAACTTTGAGAAATTATAAGTTAACCCTTTAGAGAGACAGACAATACCACATCCCAATTGTAAAGAGAACTGATCCCATCCTCCACACTTATTGCTTATACACTGGAGCAGCAAATGCACCAAATACCTCCACTTGGGACAAAACTGATTCTTCTGCCACTTAGTTGTATTAGTGCTTTGATATCCAGCTTCCCTCAACCCAGCAAGTATTTCTTCAGTGTTGGAGTGGTAAACACCATTCTCATCATCCAACTGAAGCTTAGTCCTGATCAAACCTTCAGTCACCACATGCTTATTACCATCAATATCAGCCACAATCTCTGTGTCAGATCTCTTCCTAGTAGATGCCCAAAATTGTTTCACCATAGATTCGTAAATCACATTGGGACAATGTGTCAAAGCATAATGAATCTTTGAACGCTGTAGAAACTCCACCATTGAATCGTATTCTTCATGACCCTTAGCCTTTTTCAAAATAGCATACTTGTTATGATCTTTCTTCATTTGAAGTTGTGCCATTTGAATTATTTTGCGTGAGATGGTTATGAATTACGAAAAGAGTGATGGGTTTAAATGGAGTGATGGGAGAATAATATAGCTTAGGCAAAGATATGCAAAGTAGGTTATATTTGGAAGTTCCCCAATCATGGTCAAAATTATCAGAACTAATTATTGACCAAGTCTGACGTGGAAAGTGGAATCCTCCAATTTAAAATTACCCTTCAGCAGAAATAGAAGTTAATCTGCTGATGGATGGTCAATCAGCAGAAACCAATTAAGAGTAAAAATATCTTCAAGAAATATCTTAATTTTACTGTGCCACCCAACTCGCATTAATGAACATTAAGCCTCGACTTTGCCTATTTAATAACCCCCAAATCACACTTCTCAGATATCAAATTAACCCTAAATCATATCAAAACCCTAATTTCACAATTGCCCCAAATTCAACACCAAACAATGTCTTCCGAGCCCATAATCATAGACCTGACCTCCTCCTCTTCCTCATCAGAAAGTCTTCCACCCTATCCTTCAGAAATAGATGATTCAGATTATGCAAGAGATATGAAAAGGTGTTGGAATGCTTTGGAGAAGGGGGAACCAAGCAATACCCCCATTCCTGCTGAGAGACAATATGTCTCTCCCTTCATCTTTACATCTGGTGAAGACTCTTCAGAGGATGAGGACGAAGATCCATTATTTCTTCCTCCTTCCACACCAGAGAGACCCCAATCAAGGCCAAGGAAGAGAAATCCATCTCTTCCAACATCACGGGGTGTGGTGTTGGGTCTTCCTGCTCCAGGATCTGGTTCATCTTACCATGGACGCAGGGGACAGGGCAAGAAGACAGATGTAGTGGGTAAGGGGAAGGGAAAAATGGAGTAGAAGATGATGGGATGTTGCCAAGGACCAAAGATATAAAACTCGGTTCTTAAGCATCTTCTTGCCTTGAACTGAAGTTATAAAACTAGGTACTTGAGCATGTTCATCGTCTTCCTCATCATTCTTCCTCCTCTTCTTTTTCCATTTTCACCTTCAGCTTCTTCATCATACTGGTCATGTATATCCACCAGTCCCTTTTGTAATGGATGACAGAAGCTTAGTCTAGATATGGTAGTCTTAGCATAGGAATTATCTTTGTAATCCTCTTTAAAGTTGGATGTAAGCTATAAAATGTTTCTTGAATGAATGAACTTTACTTATTTGTCAATGCTTGTGTATTACTTTAGTAGAAGCAATGTATATAAGTGTAAATGACTCTTCAGTAGAAACAAATCTCCGCAAACATGACCACATTCTTTTGCAAACAGCTCTTTGGTGAATAACAACTCAAGATAAACCACTACTCATAAGGACATTATGCAAAATAGACACAGAGGAACAAACGAACACAACTTACAGAAACATTAGTGGTTAAGAGTTAGTAAAAAGCAATTATAATATACAAACATATACAACATCAATAACAATCCTCCTCAAAGGCATATGCCTCCCCTCAAACATAGCATTCAAGGGTTAAACATCCCAATGTGGACCACTAAGTGATTAAACCTAGGTCCATCAAAAGCTTTTGTTAATAAATCAGCAACATTATCATCAGTATGAATCTTAAGCACCTGAATTAAATGTTTTTCATTTGCATCTCTAATAAAATGGTGCCTAATTTCAATATGTTTAGTCCTTTGATGAAAAACAGGATTTTTAACAATGGAAATGGTACTTTGATTATCAATATAGATTTTAGTGTTCATGAAGTTGAACCCATAATCCAACATTTGATTCTGAATCGAGAGTACCTGACCACAATAATTAGCAGCAGCAACATATTCTGCTTCAGTAGAAGAGATAGCCACTATGGTTTGTTTCTTGCACTGCCAAGAAATGAGTCTTCTACCAAGAAATTGACAACCTCCTGTTGTGGATTTCATGTCCAAATTAGCCCTAGCATAGTCTCTATCACTATATGCTTCCAGTACAAATGGTGAATCCCTTGGATACCAAAGACCTAGCTTAGGTTGGCCTTAAAGGTACTTGAAAATTTTCTTCACATCATTTAGATGGGAAGTCAATGGAGTGACCTGATCTCTTGAGCAAGCACTGACAACAAAAGTGATGTCAGG
The DNA here is from genome assembly GCA_030686995.1 of Artemisia argyi. NCBI lineage: Eukaryota > Viridiplantae > Streptophyta > Magnoliopsida > Asterales > Asteraceae > Artemisia > Artemisia argyi. Next base: position 389,149 of record JARVZY010001828.1, on the reverse strand, counting down.
CCTAGAAGCTGTGAGATACATGAGTGATCCAATCATGGATCTGTATAGATGCACATTAACAGCTTCATCTTGTTCATTTGGATTTTTCAGCTTGGGAGGTTCATAGGGAGTAGTTGGAGTCCTCAAAAGTTCAAAGTCAAACTTCTTCAAGATATCTTTCACATATTTCTCCTGATGGATAAAGATGCCATCAGGTTGTTGTTTGACTTGTAACCCCAAGAAAAATGTTAGTTCCCCCATTGCACTCATCTGAAAATTCACCTTTCATCAAATCTTCAAATTCCCTGCACCATGCTTCCTTGGTGGAGCCAAAAATAATATCATCCACATACACCTGTACTAGAATGATATCCCTGGAGTTTTTCTTGATGAAGAGAGTCTTGTCAATAGCTCCTCTTCTGTATCCATGTTCCAAAAGGAAGGTAGAGAGCCTAGCATACCAGGCTCTTGGTGCTTGATGAAGGCCATAGAGTGCTTTGACAACCTTGTACACCTTCTTAGGATTTTGTGGGTCTTCAAAGCCTTGTGGTTATGTAACATAGACTTCCTCCTCAATCTTACCATAGAGAAAGGCACTTTTGACATCCATCTGATATACCACAAATCCCATGTAAGAGGCAAAGGCCAAAAATAACCTAATTGCTTCCACCCTAGCAACAGGGGCAAAAACTTCAGTATAATCAATCCCTTCTTCTTGTCTGAAACCTTGAGCCACCAACCTTGAATTATTTCTTACCACAATACCTCTTGCATCCCTTTTTCATTTTTATATCCACTTGGTTCCAATGGCAATTTTACCTGCAGGTAGATCAACAAGGATTCAAACATCTTGATTCTTGAATTGTTGCATCTCTTCCTGCATAGCTTCAACCCAACTGGGTTCACTCAAAGCTTGTTTAATACTTGTTGGTTCAACTTGTGACAAGAAACAAGCAAACAGACAATGCTTCTGATCTGTGTGATTGTCTCTCTTCTGATTAGACACATATGTGAAAAAGGCACATTGACCAAACTGTATCTGTTTTACAGCACTTCTGGTTAGAACCATGGCATTAGGATCACCAAGGATATTCTCTTGAGAATGAATGGTGTTGATCCTCTTAGTGGGAACAGGATGGACACCAACAGAGGTTTCAAGATTAGTCAAAGTTGGAGCAAAGTCTTCATCATAAGAAGTTGATTGAAAAAGTCCAGCACTTTGTTCATGGTTGCCAAGATCTGAGGGGCTGGGGAACCTGCCAAATGGATCTTCTAAACTAGTTGATGTATCAGTGGAAACAGGTGTTGCAGCTGAAATGCCTTCAGAAGAATTGGCCGCAACAACATCAGCAAATTCATCAGCAGAAACAGAGTCCCTGCTGACATCAATAGCAGCTTGTTTCAAGAGTGCTTCAGTGTCTTGAGCAAATTCAAGACCAAGCCTTTTAGCTTCTTCAGCAGCTGCATGCTCTTGCTTCTTGAGTCTAGCAAGATCTTCTGCATAGGTTGAGTTTTCCACATCATCAGCAGTTTTGGCATCAGAGGCTTCTGTGTTAGTGGGACCTGCAACATGAATAGGGAGAGAAGATACAACAATAGGGGGTTCATCACATTCTGAATCACTATCTGAGTCAGCTTCCAAAGTACATGCATTGTTAGTAGGAGAGACTTCAATACCTGCACAAGGGTTAGTTTTAAATCTTGTATACCCCAGATGATCTGTCAAGTAATCAAGGTCAAAATACCATTCATGACCTTTACCCTGAGTGTTTTCATTGCCCTCCAGAAATTTTAGGTTAAAAGTCTCCTCTATTTTCTTTGCAGCCAAATTATATACCCTGTAAGCTTTGATGTGAGCTGAGTAACCAACAATGTAACCTTCAGCAGCTTTTTCTTCAAATTTGCCTAAGTGATCACTGGTATTCAAAATAGTCACTTGACATCCAAAAGGTTTCAAGTATGCAATGGTAGGTTTCTTCCCTGTCAAGAGCTCATAAGGTGTCTTATTGTGAGGTTTAGTAATCAACACCTTATTAAGCACATAACAAGCAGTGCCAACTGCTTCAGTCCAAAACATAGTGGGAAGTTTAGAGTCTGCAAGCATAGATCCTGCAGCCTCTATTAGGGTCCTATTCTTCCTTTCTGCAACTCCATTCTGTTGTGGAGTCCTGGGATTGCTGTAGTCCCTCTTTATACCCTTTAACCCACAGAGTTCAATAAGATTGGCATTCTTGAACTCTGTCCCATTGTCACACCTTATACCTTTAATCTTCTTGTTAATTTGGTTTTCAATGAGGGCCATAAATTCTTTAAGTGTCGGAAAGGTTTGATCTTTAGTCACTAAAAAGAATGTCCAACTAAATCTACTAAAAGCATCAGTGACTACCAAACAGAAGTACTTATCGTCAATACTTCTGATGGATGTTGGACCAAAAAGATCCATATGAAGCAACTGCAAAGGTTCTGAAATTGTGCTTACATCAGTAATAGCCTTATAGGAGGCTTTGTGTTGCTTTTATTTGTTACATGCAACACAGTTGTGTTCATTGGTGAAAATATTGGAAGGGAGTCCATGAACAAGTCCATCTTTTGCAAGCTTGTTAATCACTTTGAAGTTAACATGTGCCATCCGTCTGTACCATTTTGTAGATTTATCCAAGGATGCTTTAGCCACCAAGCATGCTAGATCACCTTCTGGTTTGATATCATTCAAATTTAAGGTGTATAGATTATGATTTCTTGGAACCTTTAGTAATACTTGACTTTCATCAGGCATTTTGAAGTTAGGTGAGAGAATGAGGCAGTCCTCATCAGTGAAAAGTACAGGAATCTTTTTGTTACAGATTTGTGAAACTAAGAACAAGTTGAAACCTTCTAGTTCCTTCACATAGTAGACATTCTCAAAATCTACCTTAGGAGTTCTAATGGTTCCTTTTCCAGTGATTTTTCCAATTCCACTTCCAAATCTCATTATGCCTCCATTGAAAGGTACAAAATTCTGTAGCTTCTCCTGATTCCCAGACATGCTTCTTGAACAACCATTATCTACAATACCTAAGTCTTTATACAAAAGAGGATGTCCCTACAACAACAACAAATTATACAACAATATAAGTACATTGATAGACTCAAGCCTTGAAAGACTTGAGCCTGCCTTGTGGATCTTTATTATGAAGCCATGTAGATTGGTTAGATCCACCATTGTTCCTGGAACCCCTATATACATATGGTCTATTAAACTTCCAAGAACAATCTGCTGAGGACTGTACAACAGAATTCCAAGTTGCCCTTCCCAAAAACATTGGGTCATAATAGCCAGGCCAATTACCATTTTGAAAATAATTGTGATTAAATCCAGAAAATGGTCTAGACATATATCTATTCCTATCAGCATATCTATCAGTAAAAACAGAGCCTTCAGCAGGAATAGAGCTTTCAGCAGAAACTGAATTGGTTCTGCTAGTAAAATGTGGAACATTGGTCCACATTGGTCTAGGTCTATTATGAACAGTAGAAACACCCATCCTCTTATCATGAAAAGCACAATCCTTAATCAAATGCAATTTGCTACCACAAACAAAACACTTCTTCTTTCTAGAAGATTTATTAAAACTAGAAGATATCTTATGAAACACAAAATTATTCAAACAACCACCAGAAATAGAATTGTTTTATACTGAATGAAAGGAATTGTTTTTAAAAGAATTAAATGACAAGTCTTCAGAAGAGGCTGTCTTTGAAATCACTTCATCAGCAGCAACTTCAGAGTCCACAGACTTGTAAGATGACTTGACAGATAACTTTGTTGAGGACTTGGGTGAGACTGACTTGGTCTTGGATTCACATCTGGCATAACTAGAGGTTTCTAAGCTTTTGTCCCTGAAAGAACAAGAGACACATTCATTAGAATCATTACTAGAGGTACTTCTAGAGTCAGAGGAGTCATTGATCCTAATGCCAGTTGGAATCTGTGATATTGGTAAGTCCAAGTTATAGGATGTGGGCTTAGGGGTTCCTATTGAAGAGTCAGGTTTGTTAGTTTTACAAGTAAGGTTTGGCAAGTCATTAGACTTTTTGCCATACAAATGGTGTGAGCCATCAAAGTCAGAGGTTTTGGAGGTGGGCATGAATTCACCTCTAATAGGTCCTGGTATAGCATGCATCTCACCTTCCTTTAAGAATTTGACAGGTGCAAACTTATTGTTACTTTTCTTATCTAAATAATGGTTTGCCTCTACACCTACATATTTCTTAAAACCTAAACCCAACTCAGATGTAATAGACTGACATCCATACAAGTGACTAGCTAACTTATCACCTGAAATTAGCCAATCTTTATGCCTAGCAACTTCCTTATCCAACTTACCTGTCAAAACTTCTTTCTCAGACTCAATTCTAGCCTTTTCTTTTTCAGTAAATTTTAATTCATTGCTAGTTATCTCTAAATCTCTTTTTAAAACTCTTATCTTTTCCTCATAAGCCAATTGATTTTGTTGAAACCACACTTTCTGTTTTTCCAAAGTTTTAACAGCTTCTTTATAAGTTTGAGCTTCTATAAAGCTAGCATTATATTTTGGTTCCATATCATCATACGCTTCTTTAAGAGTTTTATATTTAATATCACACCCAAAAACACAATTAAATACCTGAGGAGATATTCCCATGAAGGCGAAGTCGGCATCACAACTAGCCATGCAGGAGATTTGTTGAGGAGAACTACTTGTTGCATCTTCAGATTCATGCTCATTCCAGTCAACACAAGCATCTACAGCAGTGACCAAAGCCTTTGATTCTCCAGCCTCCACCTCCTTCTTCTTGTAAGCTGAGTATCTGGTGCTGTCTTCACTCTTCTTGGATTTGCACTCTCTTGAAAAATGCCCAATCTCTCCACAAGCATAGCACTTAACTTTTCTCCTTTCAAAACGAGCTGCATCCCTTCCATTGACTTGATGCTTTCTTCAAGCCTTTTGCTCAAATCTTTTGACTTTAAGAGAAAGCATCGCCATTTGCCACTTTAAGTCCAATTCTTCCATTACAAGTTCATCAATCTGCTCAAAGTCCTCATAAGCTATTTGTTGCTGTTGATCAACTTCAGCAACAAATGAGTGAAGTACATCTTCCATCACGTTGCTAACCTTTGGATGATTCTTTGGACTAGCATTTGTGAAAGTCATTGTCGTAGTGTAAGGACCTGGACTGGAAGAATGTGGCATATAATTTGAAGGAGTGCTGATGAATGCAGAGTGTGAAGGAGGTGCTGCATAAGAGGAATGTCCCTTGATGTCAAGTTCCAAAGCCCTGAGTTTGTTGTACAATTCATCAAACGAGAGATAATCCAAACCTCCTGTGGTTTTCAAGGATATGCTGACCTGTGACTATGAGGGAGGTAAGGCTCTTAAGAACTTGGAGTTAACCTCCTCATTGTCAGGTCTGGCTACAAGCTGATTCAACTGACTTAGAATCTTCTGAAACCTATCATAGCCTTTGTGAGTGCCCTCCTCTTCAGTTATCCTGAATTCTTGAAATTCTTGCTTCAACATAGACTTTCTCATTCTCTTTGATTCCTCATTGCCTCCAAATCTTGCCTTTATAGCCAACTAGATTTCTCTAGGATCAGTCAGGTAATGAAAATCTCCCATGTGATCATCAGGAATTGCTTGAAGCAAGATAGTTCTTGCTTTGTTCTCCCTTTGTTCAGCAATGATCTCTTCAGCAAAAGCAGCAACAAAAATAGTCACATTACCATTAGGGTCCTTTCCCTGCTTTTTAGGACTGCTCCCTCTTAAGATCACATTCCATAAGTTGAAGTCTACACTGACAATCCAGTTCTGCATCTTCATGGCCCAAATCTCATACTCATCCTTCCTGAGATAGGGAAACTTGGCGTTGCTGTTAGAGAATGCAACCTGTTGGAGTTGTTGAGTGAGAGCGTTGGCGTTTGTGAGAGTGACATTAGAAGCATCTCCATCAACCATTGTTTCTAAATTAAATAGATGTTTGAGTGTGAGTTATATGACATAGATTATCTTGTGGCTCTGATACCACTTGTAGGATCTACTCTTGCTAGATCTCGAGCCAATAGATCGTTAGTTTACTAATGTAATCACTAGCAAACTAAATAGACAATCTCTGTTAGCTTATACTTATTGCGGAATATAAATATAAACTTGTATGCTAAACTTTGATCCTCTATGGATCGATATTATTCACTAATAATGATTTTGAAACTCGTACGTAATACAATATCCTTGGGTTCCTTATATACTAGAGGAAACCCTAAATTCTTCTACAAGAAACGTATAACCATAATTCTCTAAATGATATTATAAAAATCTTATCTATAAATAACTAACTTCTATCCACGGATTAACTATATCCGCAGAAATACTATTCTTCAGCAGGAACTATACTTCAGCAGTATCCAGTATGTGTTTTAGCAGAAACCTGTCAGTAGAATCTTCAGTAGTATCTAAATACTAACTTCACTAATTCCTTACATACCTCATAATCCGTTTAAGGACCGGTATCAATACTTTGGACAAATCCAAGTATAGACCTACGTCATCAGGACTCGATTCATATAAGGAATCTCCTTAGTAGGTTTTCTAGCTCAAACTGCCAGGTAATTCCTTTTAAGTAGAGGATTCAAAAGCGGAGGACGAAGCGAATGTAGAGGACACAACATATCCAGGGAAGGAAGATGGAATGGACTCACTCTCATTCATGGCATGGGCAAAGCAGCCCTAATGAGTTTCAGTGAACAAATGTAAGCTTCGCTGCCCGACAGTATGGAGTGCTGACCAAACCGAGGGACAGGCCCTGAAGCAAAGGACGAGAACGAGCGGAATCAATGTGTTCCAATTTCTGGCCTTGCACCGACCATCCAATGGACCATGGACTAAATGACCACTGCCTGAAAGGACTATGTCCATGGGACCCCCTAAGGTACATCTCGTACCTATGGGCCGCTATAACTATCCAAGAATACACTCAAAACTGGAAGGATAAAAAAACACACCTGGTGGACTGCCGAGCTACAAGTCCTACGAGACAGGAGCTGGATTCTCTAAAAAGCCAAGGTCGTGGATGACAACCAGGAGGTAGGCTTAGAAGTAGCCATCCTTTGAAGAAAGCGTAATAGCTCACTGGTCTAGCTCCATGGCCCCGAAAATATATCAGGGCTCAAGTGATTCACCGAAGTGACGGGACCTTGAAAGCAGCTTTTTACTAACTAATTACGTTACGACCACTGAACAAACTTGGTTGACGCACATAGTTTATGTGCCACTAATGTAGCGGCTTGTCGAGCATTTGAAAAACTCACACTATCCATTTCTTGGTCTCGCTTCCTCCCCATACTATTCCTCCCCAGTAAAAAAAGAGTGATTGAGAATCTCGAGAACCCACCTACCATTACCATGTATTGGATGCCCTTAAGAAAACTAACAACAATCTAGGTGAGCTTTTGGAGTACATACAAAGAATCACTCCATGAATGTAGACTATTTGATGCTAAGTAACCACCATGTTTAATCCATAAAAGATTAACTAGGAGACCCAACACAAGTGTTTTTTAATGTTGACATTAGCGGGGTTTTCGTTCAATCATCACGGATCACTATTAGATTACCATTATGAACATTCTAGCAATATTACTAGGATCTGCAAAGGACTCTTAAGTACAACTTGTGTTCTTATTTGTGAACACAAGTGTAAATTGGCATGTGTCCTATGGAGATTTTATTTTTGAATCTATTTGGCTTTAGACTCAATTTGTACGTTTTGGTTTTAGTAAGCGGACGCTAGAGCAGACTGCCACCTTTTTAATATCAACGATTCACGTAGTGAGAGGTCAATGTATTACATGTTTATCTCCGTGAGAAATGAAACAATGATCATTTAGGAGAAACTTGAGTGTTTAGGGAAGGATTGTGCATTGTATCACTGGGTCCATGATGTATGTCTTCAATACCAGTATTCTATTTGTTATAACTGATAGCATAAGTATTGACCCAGTTTCTGTGCTAAGTGTATGGATAGTTTTTATTTCTTTTAACCCTTTCATAACTTATTTCTTTTTATTCTTTAACCCCTTCAATGCATATCAATTCCTCCTCATTTACATCTTGTTGTGATTATTCCAGTGACAGCTCATGACAATGATAAGACTTTCCTCATTCATCGGCTTAACCTATGGACCTCTACTCTATCTAGTAGAATGTCCATGGTTAGGTCCCCGCACCTTAAGCACCTTATATCCTTGTTGGTCCAAAATCTTTGAGTAAACCATGAACAATGATGAACAATAAGAACTAGTTTTCTTAAGACCCACTTAATAACTAATAACACCATTTGCACTTTTCAACGTTTATAAATCTTATTAGAAATGAATGACTGATTTACAAGGGATAGTTACAGAACACTATCCTGGTTGAGTGACAAATGAAACTTTCATTAAATCAAAGCCAAGCTTATAATTCAATGAGAGGTGGATCTTATCAACTAATACTATGTATTATTTTTTGTTTATTTAGAATCTCTCGCCTATCTCTAGTACAAGCATTTACTTGTACATGAAAATACAAAAGGTAACATGTGATAGTGATATTTGTTGACACGTGTCATGCAGTTAGTGGGGAATTACATCTTCCAATAAATTCTTCCCTTCTTGAAAAAACAACAACCATGCTTTAGGAATAGTGCTGACAACTATTCCCACTTTTATAGCAACTCTTGTACTTTATTTTGACTTCCTTTTGCATTTTGCTTTTAGAAAGTTCCCGTACATATTTCAGCTTGTTTCTTCAGAGCCAGAGTATTCAGAGTCAGAGATACATTTGTCAAATCTCAGTGACTCTGGTGCTCAAGTACTTTACTCACTAGCACCACATAAGTAAGGTAAAATGTTTCTTCAGTTGGTATTCGACGTCCTTGAATCTTTCTATCAATCGAGCTGTATACAATACTCCCTGATGACCATCAAAGAGTGACTTACTCTCTAACTTATCAGAGAGTGAAATGCTCACTGATTTAATCAGCAAGTGACTTTGGCTATTGTATGTTCAAATATTTGTCAGGGATAATTGGGTCAAATTCCGACCCTACAATATCCTCGAACATCATTGTGGGTTTGGTTGCTTTGGTATATACTGTAGCCATAAAAACATAAAATCAATCAAGGTGTTTGAATAATCAAATAGTTTTACCATTTGAAAGTTTTTTCTTTTTGAGATAATGAGATCCCAAAACTATCAAAACCTTAAGCACTAGGTTACGTAGCTGGCTAAAGGGATACATTATCATGTTTTAAGTGACAACTAGCCCTATGAAGCAACTTGTTAATACAAATAATTGCGTAAAAATGTTTATTTATATTTTACAATCCTTCTAAGTTTTGTCGATAACAAACATATTAAGTAAATCTAGTTGAATAACAGATAAACAATAATCAAGAACATAAGCGAGTATGAAGTGATAAACATAATCAGTATGCAATCGAAAGAGTAAACAACCGATATAAACAAATCAAAACATTTAATTCTCATAAACTTGGCTAATAGCTACAGGTATTAGCACATAATCTTTGTAAGAATACATGATAACATATTTAAAACGATTAAAATAAAGTTCGTAAGGAAAACGGTACGCTAACTGAAAGAGTTATGTGGAGTATAATGATTACAAGAGTTTTCCTATGGAATAAACACACTTCCAGGACCTTCTGATATTCTAAAATCGCCTATGGGTCGAACTTGGTGGTTAAAAGCTCTTCGAAAACCGAATGTTAGGTTTTCTATATATAGTCTTTAAAAATAGGTCGATACGACGTATCGGGTGAGACCAACACGACATATTGATGTAACTTAACATAGGATCCATGATTACAATACACCAAAATATTCATCAACCGTCATCCTGTTGGGTCCACTACGCACACATTCATGCAAACCATGAAGGATATGAACAACAATTTTAGCAAGTAATGAAAATTGATGAACATTAACATTGTTGAGGTTGGGTTTGCTTGAGAATGACTTAGACACGCTAATTGTATTATTCAACTTTATAATTCTAATTAGAAATGAATCAAATATTTACAAGGGATAACCTACGGAAAACTACCCCGGTTGATGATAGAGTAACTCTCCAAAATTAAACAAGTGGAAGCTAGCTTTGCTTTGTTGTTCCTAGGATAGGAGGATCCTAAGTTCCTAACTATAATACTTTGTATTATTTTCTATGTTTGAATCTCTACTTAACTCAGTTACAACATTTGATTTATATAGGAGGGTGTGGATGCACATGGGTCCACAGTAACTTGTCCACTTGTAATAGATAGGCTCGTGCCTAGTAGGCTAGTCTGGAGCATACTTTTGGCTTACCTGATTTGACAACTTATAGTCCTAATGCCTGTTTCTTGTATATCGATAAGTACTTGAATTTATCTTGCCAAAGAAGTTTCCATGCATGCATTCATAGGTTGAGGTTGTAAAAATAGAATTGAGTCTTCAGAGTCATAGAAACATTTGTCAGATCTCAATGACCTTGGTGCTGTTTGTAGCTCCTTATAAATCACTCCCTGACACCGCATCAGTTTGTGAAGTGTTTTCTTTAGTTGGTCTTTGACGTCCTTGAAGCTAGACAGTTGTTTGAGCATTATACAACACTTACTGATTTCTTTTATCAGTGAGTAATGCTTTCTGAATAATAATCATGGAGACATGTACTCTGATAACTATTAGGGAGTATCTCACTTCTGATAACCATCATGTTCACATTGATAGTTATGAAGTGACATTCACTCTGATCTTTATCAGAGAATTTATGCTCACTGACCTTTAGAAGGTGTATTAGGGTCGATTTTAGACCCAACACATAAAATACGGCGTATTGTTGCACATGGATATGATGTATTAGAGTCTTCCCATCATGGATGTCTTGTGAAGTTAAGGTTTAGGTATGTCGTATTTGCTGATGTTAATACGACGTATTGATACTAAAACGTGCTTGTTCTTCTTGTTGACCAAAGTTTCATATATGGCGTATTGTAGAAGTGAATACGGCATATGCATCATAGTCAGACAATGGTCTTGGATTCGTCTAAGTCTTGAGATACATTGTTAGGAATACAAATATTCCTATAAAAGACTCGGTCACCTAAATGATGTAACAGCATTAAGATAGCTCGTAGTTAGTTAATTAATTAGGTAGATATTAGTTTAGTTTAAGTAACACCATGGAAGAAGGACGGGTCTTTACCCACTGTATGCCTAATCCACAGCCCGGGTGTGGCCATTTTTATCTTTTTTGTAGGAAACTATATATACCCCTCTCCACATGTGGAGAGGGTTGGTGCTTTCACTTCTCTTAATCTAATATTACATTTTCTCTCATCTCTTTCTCTCTCTAGAAACACCCAACTCACTTTCTCTCTCTAAACTCTCTTCTTATTCATCTTTCTTGAATCAATCCAACCACTAAACCATACATGTTACAATTATGAATATACTACAACTGGTATCAAGAGCCAAGGTTTAATCCTAGGATTGTTGGTGCTCAAATTTGTGGCTTGGCTTAGTGGTTCATTTTTTTGGTTTGAAATGTTTTTCAAGAAATCACCTCGAATTGATTTTTATTTGTGGTGTTGTTGATGATTTGGTGGTATTGTTATGTTTTGAGGTGTTAGTAATACTTAATTTTTCACTTGGGTAGGTTGAATTAGTTGTTAGGTTGATGTTTGATGTGATTTAGTGCAAGTTTCTTGGTTGAGATTAGCTTGTTTCTTGGTTGAGATTAGCTTGTTTCTAGGTTGAGATTAAATCAAAAGCGGGAAAAAGACAAACTGGCAAGATAGTGACTTTCTTGTATTTTTGTGTTTCTTGGTTGAGATTAGCTTGTTTCTTGGTTGAGATTAACTCAAAAGTGGGAAAAAGACAAACTGGAAAGATAGTGACTTTCTTGTATTTTTGTGTTTTGAGGTTAGCTCAAAGTTTGTGGTTAGCTCAAGTTTGTGGTTAGCTCAAGTTTGTGGTTAGTTCAAGTTTGCGGTTAGCTCAAGTTTGTGAGCTCAAGTTTGTGGTTAGTTCAAGTTTGCGGTTAGCTCAAGTTTGTGGTTTGCTCCAGTTTGAGTTTACCTTCAGATTGAGATTACCTCTAGTTTGAGTTTACCTTCATATTGAGATTACCTCCAGTTTGAGTTTACCTTCAGATTGAGATTACCTCCAGTTTGAGTTTACCTTTAGATTGAGATTACCTCCAGTTTGAGTTTACCTTCAGATTCCGATTACCTCTTCTTGATTTTTTAAAATCCCGCGAAAGAATCTATTTCTCGGTTTAAATCATAGAAGTGTAAAATCCCGTGCACGTCCACATCATGTCAAATTCTTCAGACTCAGTCATACCTGAGATACTTAAATTGTATGACATGATCGATGTACATAAGACTTCCAACCCTTCACAACAAATTAACGTGTTTGAGTCTGATAATGCTAAAATGGAATCTCCGTGCTCGAAGTCTCAACAGAATGAACTTCATCAGCCACTTAAATTGCTCGATAATGCAAAGGACAGTTGCATTGAATGTTTTCAACTACTTCACTCACATCTTAAGGTTCTATTTGAACGACCTGGATACTTAACTGGATACGAATGTGCATTCGCGTATGAACGTGCCTTCACATCACTCTTTGGTCAAGATGTTCAGACCTTCACTGTCAAAATTACTTAGTATTTAGACCAACTTGACAAAGGAAATTTTTCTGAAGGAAGATCCATGGCTGCCTTGTGTGTGATTAACAACCAACTCCAAGTGTTCATTGATTCACAATACACTGAGAATCAAATGATTAATAAGTATTTTACTAATTACACTGGAATTGAAGTTAATGCGTTCAGAGAAACACTAAACAAATGCATGAGTAATGTTGTGAACTACATTGATGAAAGAGCACTACACAAACGAAAGTGTGACATCATGATGAATGACAGTCGGGTGCAATTAAGAGATATCAATATTGATTCGGGTAACTCATCAGATGTTGGATCAGTTGACACTAAGTGCAGAGGAACAAAGACTGAGAAGCTTAACCCATACAACAGTTCAGCAACCCGTGGCACACAAGATACGAATGCAGACATCATACCAGATAATGAACAGGTGTCATGTGCAGAGGTACCCTTAACTATTCAACAATATACATCTGCTAACATACTTAAACAAACCGATCAGGATGTTGAACGTGATGATGCTTCAGGTTCTTTATTTACGGCTGAGTCTCAAATGATATGGTTGATAAACATGTTTTTGATGAAATTTCAAATAGATTTTTACAACTTGAGAAACATTGTATTTCACGTGAAATATCAATTCAACAAAAGGAAGAAAGTCTTCAAATTTACAAACCATGTAAGAATATGGAATTCCCTGAATTTCATGAATTTTTCGAAATAAATGATTTGAAAGCTCAGCTACAAAACAAAAACTTAACAATCAATAATTTGAAAACTCGAATCAACATGCATGAGAAAAGTAATGAAGCCAAAGTTAAACATGACATTAATGTTATGGAAACAAAAATCATTGAATTGGAATGTAATATGGCTAAATTGCTTACGGAAAATGAGTCTTTGAAACTTCAGTGTAAAGACCTATGTGACTCAATCAAAGTAACAAAAACTAAGACTGTAGAGCAGACAACCTCTTTGATTGCTAAAAATGATGAACTCAAAGCTCAACTTCAGGAAAAGGGTTTTGCAATTGTGGCATTAAGAAATGATTTAAGAAAATTAACTGGAAACAGTGTGAACACTAAGTTTGCAAAACGATCAATCTTGGGAAAACCACCTTCACAAACTCTTAGGAAACAAAGTGTTGTTAGGCAACCGACTGCGTTTAGATCTGAATGACCAAAATTTTCAAAATTGCGGTTTGCTTCCCAAGTTGATGAGAAACAAGTTTTGTCAAAACTAGTCACTTCACAGTCTAAATCTAAGGAAAAGGAATGTGTTGTTGCAAAACCACATCATATTTGTGCCTCTAGTGACTCTAGGAATTGTTCAAAGCGAGTGTCATCTGTGACAACTAAGGAACATGCTAGACATAAAAAAAGTGTTCAGAATCACAACCTAGAGGATACTAAGATAACCACATATGAAAAGACTAGGATTTCGCCTGTTTCTAAGAGTAGTTACGTATTGATTTAATCGATTCCTGTTGAAGATCACTCTAAGAATCCTAGATCCTTTTCTGAATCTAAACACTTTGTTTGCTCAACTTGTCTGAAATGTGTTTTTGAGGCAAATCATGATAATTGTGTTACTAAATTCCTGAAGGAAGTGAATTCTCATGCTAAGGTTCAATCCTCTAAGACCAGAAACTAAAACAAGCCCGTAGAATCAAAGAGTTATACTCAGAAATCAGGTAGGCAGATTGCTATAGGACAAAGGTCTTCTCTCAAAACGACTTTCACATTACATGAGAAACCAAACACTCTTAGATCTTGCCTTAGGTGGATACCGATGGGTAGAATGTTTAAAATTGTTGGTCTTAGATGGATACCTACAAGAATGATGATCACTGATTGCAAAACCAAGGTTGACAGTGGAACCCCAAATGTTGGTCTTAGATGCTGACAAACTCTCAATGTCAGTGCAGGTAGTCTTTACTTAAGTGCAGGTACATCATTAAACCCTAGTAAGAAAAGACTCAGAGTTTGGCTGCCGAAAAGAATGATATCTCGTCAATCAGGGGTTAAAGATACTCAACTTTGATGCACATCGACAATGACTTCTGTTCACATCAGTTCAGGCCTCATTCTTCAATGACTATGATGTTTGAAAACTTCAGTTCAAGCCTCAGTCCTTATTGTCATCATTATGGCGTCTGCTGACAACACTTCAGGCCCCGTTCATTAAAGAAAAGAAAAGTGTACGCTTGAGTGCACTTTATCTTCTAAAGCTGTGAAATGTTCTTGCTTCAGACCATTCTCATCAACAAACTTCATATTTGTTCCATGCTTGTTCAGTCTTCAAGTGGATTACCTTCATCGGATTGTATTTGTTAGTATCCACTCGATCAAAAATGGCATCATCAAATGCAATTTTTGAGGGGGAGAAGTGTGAATAAACTACATGTATTTCTATTCACTTGTTCAATCAAAAATCGCATCTACATATGCAATATTTGAGGGGGAGAAGTGTGAATAAAATACATGTTGATTGATGCGTATAATGACTCTCCTCTCCTCCAACACCTAATGTTCCACTAACTAAGGAAGACTAATTGTGACTACGGAGTTGATTGGGTATCACATATTTGAGCTTGGAGTTGACTTTCAAAAAGGCGTGATCTTAGTTTATCTTGAAGTCGGGTTGGTTGAATGAATGACTTTCAATGATAACTTGCTCGTGCTTGAGATCTAAGTTGAAGACTTGGTTTATCTAGTTACCAGCAGTCGAGGTGGATGGTTGAAGACCTGGTTTACTATCACTTTAAGGAGTTACGGTGTAGTACTCAGTGTCACACGCCGATGTCGTTGTGGATAATCGCAAGAGGTGGTAATGTCTTATGCTTTATTTGGTTAGTGAGTACTTAAAAATTTGCTTGGAGTATAAATTCTCTACACCGTTCTCCCGACATTAGTGCAAGTTTAAGACACAAGAGCGGGGAACTCTACTTCGGTTTCAAGTTTGGTATATCGGGTTTTCTCTATACGTGGTCATTTACCATTAGCCAGTGGAAGTGAAAAGAGGTTTTAATTAGGGGTTGATCTACAGTGAATTGTTGAAGAGAATTGTTATCGACATCTACTCATGGGGTAGTGATTTGTATGTTACTTCCAGTTGATATATTTATGTACACACAGTTATGATGATTTTGAGTGATCGTCATCATCATGGAGGGAGAATTGTGTACATTGGGGCTTTTATCAAAGAACTGGAAGCATTCTAAGTGAGTTGAAAATGTCGACATGACGTTCCCCAAACAAAACCGTGAAGAAGCTACAAATTATCAGTCTATGATCCACTTTACGTTGTGGATGACATGTTAAGAGACTGAAGACATTTTGGGCAGAATTGAGAGATACTTCTTCAACATGCATCAATGTTATTTCAAACGGGTTGTCAGTTTGGGAGGGAGCAAGTACACTTATGGGCTTACTAATTGGGAGGGAGGATTAACCCAATTAGTGAGCGTTTCTATAGCAGTTGATTCTCACTAGATACATTTTAGCTTATTTGGTTCTTCTCAATATTTCAAGTAGATGTGCGTAAAAGTTGTTGCTGGTCTGATGTATCAAAACCAGCAAGGGGGAAGGAGACATACATCTGAATGCATAACGAGTACATGTGATGAACTTAATACTTCTTCTTAATTGAAGTTATCCCGGGAAGACATATGTCATAACCGTAGAGAAACTCAGTGTCTTAACTCGCAGCGTTTGGTGTGTTATTCCAACTACGTGGGGGAAGTGGTCTTTTGATACTTGTGGTGTGAATTACTTCAGATTTCAGTGGGAAGAAATATGAGAAGGATATGTGGAACGTGAGATGATATTGCTTATTGACATCTTCATATAAGCTGATAAGAGTTATGGTAAAGTGCTTCTGGTTAATGTTTCATGTACACATTGTTATGCTGATTCTGATAAGATCGCAACCATCATGGGGAGAGATATGTGTACATCAAGGATGCGCAACAGGTTCACGTGATCGAGCTTAATCATATATTCCAGAGGAGATATCCGCAGAGATGATCAGTGCTTAAACCTGTTACTTTGGTGTCATCGTTTCTTCTTATGTTGGATACATGTGTACAATATAGATTGAGTTGGTATGTGTAAGATCTGGAAAGCATTTACTGAAATGAAGATGTTGATATCTTATTCCCCCTAATAGACAACTGCTCCAAACCTCAAAGTAATGTATACATTGGGGACGCACAACAGGGTCATGTGATCGGGCTTCATCATACATTCCGGGATTGATAACCGCAGAGATGATCCATGGTTCACCTTGTTACTTCGTTGCTATCATTTTCTTTGGGACTTTGAACGTCATACTATGAGACTTTTTGAAACACTTCAACTACTTGGGGAAGTGGTCTCATGAAGATGATTGTCGGTTTGGGGGGAAGCTACCAAAGCTTCACATTGAGGAGGCTAAAACTCAGCGATTTGGTGGTGTCTAGCGAGTAACACAGTTGTGAGATTCTAGTGATTTGTTAACTACTTGCATTTGGTGAATTGTTGTGACATAAGTCATTTCGATTAGCCTGATTGTAATTTGACGTTGTGAGTTAATCTTTACGACTTGACTTATTACGATCGGATCTATTGTAACTTGACTTGTCGCGACTTGACACTTAATGCTAATTGTCACTTATCCAAGATCTCTCTCTAAGTTTAACTCGCATATTATATCTTTCGGTTTCTTTTGTTGACTTTAGTAAAATCCCGGGAGAGAATCGATCTCTCGGTTTAAGTCAGAAGAGTTGTAAAATCCCGTTTAAGATTATATCATGACAACTACCACTTCAGAAGATTATTCAGGAGCCTCGAAAGCGTTGGTGGTGAAAGTTTAAGAGATGTTGACTACTGATTTCTACAACGAGCTGAACGATACTATCATTTTGGTACTCAAGTCAACATCTTCTTAAACTGATTAGTATCCTCTGTATATATATTATACTAAATTGTAAATAGAAAATATAAAACCTATAAAAACCATAAAAATCTGAAAAATCATAAAAAATCCAAAAATACTCTTCTTACGACATGTCTCTTGTGTAATCAATATTATGCACGTTTCTAGAAATGCCATTCAACAATGACACGGAATCATACATATGCTTGAGCAAGAGTTTTTCGGTTTCAAATAATGTTTTTCTAAAACATGTCGTTTCTCAAAACATTCTTAAAATTATGGCTTACAGTCATTTCAGGCTGTAACCCGGACTTCAAATTATGGCTTGCTATTACTTCAGATAGCAACCCGTTTTTCAAAATGGGGAAAACACGTCGCCAAAAAGACGGTTGTTCCTTTTACCGGGTGAAGTTCACATGGGCATGGATTACTTTACATCCGTGCACCCTCGAACTAATGTACGTTTCAGTGCATTATTTCTTGATAAAGAAGAGAAATCTTCTTTTTATCGCCAAACATTTTCCCTTCTATGATTTTTCCGGAAAGTATTTGTGCAAAACTTGGTGGTACCATGAGATTTTGATTGCAAATAAAATTGAACTCAAAATGTTGACAAAATTTTTCACTCAATTAATGACATTATTTATTTAAGCTTTAACATCCGTCATTGATTGAGGGGGAGAGTGATTTCTCAAAATTTTATGTATCATCAAAACTCTCCACACTTAGTACAAAAAGCTTGCAATAATACACTTTGTGATGGTTATGTGTCAGAATAAGAAATTTTCAAAGAGTTTTCGTTAAAACTTCAAATCTTTTGTAAACTCATCAAATCTGACACATAACAACCTCCCTCACAGATTGAGGGGGAGCATGAAAAAGGTTCCTTTTTTTATTAGACAATATTAAAATTGACCGCATTTCTCTCCAAAAAGCTTTCTAACTTATTTAAATCAATTGAGATCCAAAATCTCGAAAGATTTGAAATTTTTGATCGGGGGAGAGAATGTGATTTAAATATGAAAACTGATAATCAAAAGTGATCTTTTGGACTCAATAAATAGGCTCCCACATATGTGCTAAACACTTTCGAATATCGATGCACATATTGAGGGGGAGCAAAAGGCGTTTGTGGAAGTAATACCAAAGACCAACCATTTATCTTTATGCATGGAGTTATAAGGATGGTTAAGGTTAGGTGTGAGTTCCCATGATCCACTAGAACCGGACGGATCTTCCCAGGGACAATCCATAGATAGATTATAAGTCCTTAGGAATGATTGAAAAAAGGAGTAAAGTGAGAAAGGGAAGAGTGCGGACTGAGATAGAGCTAGACTGGAACAAACCCAAAAAGGTTCTAGTGGTGAAGTCTCGGTAAGCACTGAAGGGGTTGAAGAATGAAAAAGAAATGTAATGAGAAAGGGTGAAAAGAAATAGCCCTCCATATATCAACCTTAGGGCAGAAACCGGGTTCAATTCATAATCTACTGGCGGTTACTAAGGTAACACCGGTATTGAAGACAAGACGTCATGGACCCAGTGACGCACTACACTAAACTTCCCGACCACTCAAGTTCTCTTAAAATAGCTTCTTTCATTCTTACGGGGAACCCTGTGCAATGTATCAACCGCTCATTGCGAGCTATGTTGATACCTAAAACAGGAGACGCCTCCCTGGTCTCCAGGAGCAGATCAAAACGCACTATTAAGTCTAGAGCCAAAGAGATCATCCATAAATCTCAGTAGGACACACTTCCAAAAATGCTTATTGTTTCACACAATGTGGAAAATAAGATAATATATTTAGAGTCCTACGCATTATCCTTGTGGTATTGCCAGAACATCCGAGTGATATAAAAATATTCACGAAGAAGATGGAAATCCTTCTAGAGCGAACATCTTTCAAGCTCTTGGTAGGTGGCATGTGAGATCTATCTTGGATCAATGATCAAGTGACAACTGGAAAGCAACAATGGTGCGATTCAACATTGAATCAAACTTGTTCCAGGATATGGATTGATGGATACTTTTGCAGAAACCCTTCAATGTGCTCATCAACTAATTTTCGAGCACATTGATTGTGTATAATCTTTCAAACAAAAGTATTTTTTGATGGAAATGTGATTCAAAGCTTAAAACTCTCGTCGTGTCTCAAAAATGTTTATCATATGACATGCGAGTGATTTCTATAAATCAATTTCTCATCAATCAGTGAATGTAAATTCACCGATTCACTCTATCATGCTATCTGCTTTGAGACGTTCCGGTATGAGAACATGCTAAGTATGAAGATTCCGAAGTGGATTCTTTGGAAAATTCATTACTACAAGATGGAAATTCCTGTTAAGGAGAGTCTTCTTTAAAAGAGACTCTACCTGATCACAGGTCGGTTTTCACAAAACCGGAGGGTAGTCTGTCCTCGTAGAACGAATGACAAAGCCATATTTGTTCTCTATCTTTCTTACTAACTGTTTTATTTCAGGGACACATATAAAGATGGCGTTGATGGCTCCTATTTCCAGCTGAATCGGGTCAATCCATACATCATGCTCACACATCCTCCTCACTATAAATGAAGAAGAGAGACTTACTACAAAGAATGTTGAGAGACTACCAACAACGTTTCCGCAACTCTGATAAAAAGTCTCCTGATCCGCAACTCTGATGTAAAGTCTCCTGATCCAGAAGGGTGTGAGCATGACGGTCCTAAAGTCACTACATCACATGAAGGCGATACTACTGTGGATGAGCTTGGAGATTTACTGTGGCTGATGATCTCAAAGAAGCTCAATGATCACACAACTCAAAGGAACTCAAATCACAAGTTCATTGCTTGATGTACAAAGTGTGTGGAATAGTGAAGAATCAGAACCTACGAGCTACTAAGACTAAAGAATGCTTGAAGATCAAAGAGCTTAATTTCCAAAGGTGACCTCGCTTAGGGGGAGATTGTTAGGAATACAAATATTCCTATAAAAGACTCGGTCACCTAAATGATGTAATAGCATTAAGATAGCTCGTAGTTAGTTAATTAGTTAGGTAGATATTAGTTTAGTTTAAGTAACACCGTGGAAGAAGGACGGGTCTTTACCCACTGTATTCCTGATCCACAGCCCGGGTGTGGGCGTTTTTATCTTTTTTGTAGGAAACTATATATACCCCTTTCCACATGTGGAGAGGGTTGGTGCTTTCACTTCTCTTAATCTAATATTACATTTTCTCTCATCTCTTTCTCTCTCTAGAAACACCCAACTCACTTTCTCTCTCTAAACTCTCTTCTTATTCATCTTTCTTGAATCAATCCAACCACTAAACCATACATGTTACAATTATGAATATACTACATACATCATATCTGTCTAGAATGATACAGCGTATTGTAGAAGTGAATACAGCGTATTATTGTCTGATTCACCTGACTTCTTGAACTTTGTCAATTTAGCTCCAAAACACGTCCTTTATGCTAACTTTCACCAATTGCTCGATAATAACTGTGATTTACATAAATAAACGATTAAGTATCAATTCTTATGTAAAATGATATAAAATGAGTAATATAAACATGATAATTGATGCAATAATTATTCGTAATTTGATGTCATTAGGTTGTTCATAATTTTGCATCTCATGAGAAAACACATTATCAAAAGCAACAACATTATCATAATCATTATTGTTTGAATGTTGTACCATAGGTAATATCTCTGTGTCAAATGAAGGCATGATAGTATCATCCTTAGTATCCCACACAACCTCATCCACCTGTGTACCGTTAGCATGCGAATCATAACTTGGGCTGTTACTCTCATCATGATGTTCTGATGATGCATCTCTATCATTTATACTTTCCATGAAAACCAAAGTAGAATCCGATGCTTCATCCTGCTATTCTGATGATGTATCCTTTTCCGTGAAAAACAAACTACCATTTGATGTTTCACCTTAATTGACTGTTCCCTCTTGTGTTTGCATCTCTATTTCATTTTCACTTTCATTTACCTCTGTTTCCTTTAACCGCATCTCCTTTTCAAGCATCTCTCTTTCAATCAACTATGTTTACTGTTTCTGTTTCTCTATTTCATTCAACTCTTTTTCCATTATGAGCATATTTTTCTCGTATCGTGCTCTGGCATTTATTACCATTTCAAGCTAATCCATTTGACTAAGAATCCGATCTCTAAAGGTTTGAATGTCCATTCCAGTAGATTTTTTAAATGCCTCAAATTCAAAATCATGTCCTTTGAGTACTCTAAAGTATATTTTTGAGAAGTTTTCGAATTCTGTCTTGAGTACTTTAAAATTTTCCTTGGAGTCCACTCTCATGAATTTTCTCTTTCACCAATTGTGCTTCTAATTGATCTATGTTGCAAAAAATTCCATTTATGAAAGTCTCAACATCCGTGTCGATATCTGATCCAAGGAGTATTTAAATGTTATGCTAAACCCTTAATTCAATTTTACATGTAAGAAAACCTTAAGAAGTGACTTAAATGTCTAAAGTGTGAAAAAAAATTCTCTTGTGAGTTTGATTCCATTGCATTCCGGTGTGTGAAACTTGATGTGGATCTTTCCAACGATAATGGAGAAGTGATTTTGGTTATTCGGTTAAGGTTTGATAATTGTCGATTTCCCTCCAAAATTTGATTTGAAAATTTTCTTTTATCAAAATCTGAATTTGACGTAAAAATTGAGAGTTTAGTCTCCCCTAAAATTTAAATTTTACTCAAATTTCACTCAAGTTTTTTTAAGAATCATTGACGTTTAAACTGAAAGTGAAATCGAAAATTGTTTTCCAAGTTAACTTATTTTTTAAACGAAGGGAAAGTTCTCGGTGCTTGATCTTAAAAGTTCTTGGTGTAAGGTTCTCGGTGTTGACCAAAAGTTCTCGATGTTGACTAGAAATTTCTCGGTGTTGATTTTTTCTAGGTTTTAGGGTCCGTTACTAAAAATGTCATAATTTCTCGGTGAAACCCAAAAATTTCTCGGTGCCACGCATAGTTTTAAAAAGTGCGCATGAGGCGTGTCTCGGTTCAAGCTCAGAAGATTTTTTCTGATCGAGGATCCACACATGCATAAGGCTCACAAAAGGCGTGACACCTTGGGATTTAGAGTCTTGCGCCTAGGAACTAAAAAAATCAGACAATTTGTTAGTTAACCTAACCTAAAAACTAACTAAATTAGACAATTTGAGAGTTTTATCCTTTAATTCAAGTGTCTATAAATACAGACCTCTCCTTCAATTTCAAGCAAGAGATAATGAAATGTCTTCATGCCATCATATTAATACAATGATTGATATTTTGGGTTTGAATATCAGATTTTCGATATATTAAGTATTTTAGTTGTATTTAAGTCATTAACACAAAAATTGTCATGAGAAACTTTTAAAATTTTATTCAATTCAATACGCCTAAAATTCTTGATGCATGTGCCTTGATCTGCTCCTAGTCTCAAGGCTCCATAATCCTTAGCGCCTTAAGCCTTTCAAAACATGGAGAATATGGTTTTTTCTCTCCCCTTCGGAGAGAAAAAGAAGATTCCGGCTGCCATCAAATCCCTGACTGTTCATTCCATATAACTCAATTCCTTTTGTTCATTACTCCTATATCTATCATCTATGATCGTTCTTAGGGGCTTAAAAAAATTGCATTTTGAGTTTTCTTGAGGATTTTATGGGATTACATTTGGAATGTTTTTTCCATTGACACCCTCTTTATCTTATGAGTGATTTGTTTGGTGGGACGGCACGTCTTGCTGCTAGGAATGCTATCACTTTTTGTTTTAGGGATTTGGATTCATAGATATGTTTGATTAATTTATCCAATCATGTTTTCGAATGTTATTTCTTATAAATTTGAGGCTTGTTTCAACAGCTGTTATTGTCAAGACCCTTACTTCTGTTAGGGTTTCATTTTATTTGCCCTAGATCATTATGATTTAGGGTTTTGATCATTGGTTTTAACATAGATCTATTAGATCGACTAGATTGGTTCATGAGTTGCTGGAGGGGTTAGGCATGATCATTCATACTCTAGGCCCTGGTTGGTCTTGTGCATATGTTTGGATGAATGTAATGGATATTACAAATTTCCTGCAGGTATTGACTCTTTGTTCGTCTTTATGGAAGTTAGCCACGAAGGCTATTTAGAATTGGCTTCAATGTCGGATTTCAGACATAAGTGAACCGCAATAATTGTTTGGCCTCTCTATACCAACTGTAGAGATGGAGTGGCTATTCGGTTGGTGAGTTCCTGGCCTGCTATTGGCTGTCTAGAAAGTTGGTTAATAGCTTGTTGTAAGCTTGTACATGAGTTTTGTTTTTATTCTCATGCCGTTTAGTTTGTTGCACTACAGTGCACTCTTATTGCCCATGTAACGGGATGGGTTGTAGTACTTCACCTACAACTTTTGTACTTCAATGATTTTTGGTGTAATACATTTACCGGGGAAAACATTTACCCAAAAAAAAACCTTTCAAAACATTGCCACATATGATACTAGGTGAAAAGTTCTCGGTGGTCCTAAAGTAAAAAGTTTTAGGTGAAAATTTCTAAATTCCATTTCATGAGATAATAGAACTCCAACTACACCGATAAAATTTCTAGGTTCCACTTCACTACCGACTAATTTTCTAAGTGCCCAAAAGTTCCCGGTGACCAATTTTTTCTCGGTGATTAGAAAAGTTCTCAATGACCAAATTTTTCTCGATGCTAAATTTTTCTCGGTTATGACCGATTTTGTAAGTGGGGGATTCCTAGAATCTCGGGATGAACCCGGACACTATATTGTACCGAATAATTTCTACCTATGAACCGAACACTTTTTAAACTAAAAACGAACTAAACTACAATTATATTTGCTCCAATAGATCTCAACTATATGACCAAATACACTATAAGAATACAAACTTTGTTTGGATTAAAAGCCTTCTTGATGTTGTTTGTTATTGTTGCTCATAATGGTGTTACTGCTACTCTTACAAAGTTACAACTGCTCATGAACTTCAAAGAAAATGTGCAAAATGTTTACAACTGCTAGTACAAAGTTACTGCTACTCAGACAAAGTTACTACTGCTAGTACAAAAGTTCAGACTGATGCAAAGTTACAACTGCTAATGCAAAGATTAAGACTGATAGTGTAACTTAGTGGGTGTTTGATTTCGACTTAACTGACTTAATATGAAAAAAAAAAATGAATTAATTAAGTCATATAAAAACTGTTTGATTGTGACTAAATAGAGAAAGATGATTGAAAATATTAATTAATAAAACTGAGGTTGTCTGTATTAAGTCATCTCTTAATTAAACACGACTTAATAAAAAATTAACAAACAAGCATTAGTGCTGCTCAAGGTTACTTGTAACAATTCACAAATCTCACCTATGTCTCACAAATCTCACTCATATCTCATCCAGGTTATCTTTACTTATGATATTTATAAAATCATTTTCACAGGTAAAATTTTTGCCTCATTACATTTCTCACTATGTAAAGTAACTTACATAGCCCACTAAACGTCTCACACAACTACCAATGCCAAATATCTCTATGTTTACATCTTGTAAACCTCCTAGTATGTCAAGTCTATGTTTCAAATATCATTTTATCAAGTATTCTAGTTATCTAACGTACTATTTTCAACATTGTACCAAAAAAGCCCTATATTTTAGAATGAAGTGAAATCTAGGGTAGGGCGACGAACATGGCGAAAGAGGACTGTCTATCCAAAGCCCTTCTCTTCTTCACTCAAAGGGGCAATGCACCAGGCCAGCCAGTGTGGTGGCGAACACGCTGCGCTGTAAGCTAAGCTGTTCACCTTGTAGACGGAGTAGATATAGAAAGTGTGCCGTGCTTGATTCATAAGATTATATAGTAGAACCAATATATTATTTCACTTAGCCTACCTCTCCCATGACTTTCCGGACCAACCAACCCGGATCTGTCCTCTCAAGTCTCTCTGCATTTACGGTTATTTCAAAAACCCCAATTTCAAGTCTAAACTAGTTTGAAAGAGTTCAAGGTTTATGTACAAGTTATCCTAGCTATATTTCTTTTCCTAAACTTTAATACAACTACATAGAGCACAATGTACAAGTCCTTTAAGTACATAAACCAAATTAGGTCATTTAGGTGCCTAAACCATGTTTAAACCTTATCATTTCTTTAGTACAAGTTACAAACACTTAAAGCATGACTTCTAAACCTTAATCCTAATCACTAATTACTTTCTAAACCCTAATCCTAAACTTAACCCTAATCCTAGTTTTAAGCATAAAATCTACCTAAACCTAGCACCCTAGCACCACCATTGCACAACCAACCTACCTAGCACCTCCATAAGCTACTTGTAATCACTAAGCTACCTACAACACACCACCATCACCAACTTGTGTCCTCCTTGTGTCCTATGTACCACCGCGGCACCACAAGAACCACAACTACCTTACACCACCCTAGCTAGCCATTCCTAGTCATCCTATAGCTTCCATTAGTTGCTTCCTCTTCCCTGCTTGGCCACCACTCCAAGTTACTTTGCCATACCCCCTCCTCGACCCCTATAAATACCACGACCACACCACCACTTCAAAACCATCCCACAACACTTCTCCACCACAATTTTCTGCTATTACTTGATCCTAGTAGAAGTACAAGAACCCCTAGATCAGAATAGAAGCCAAGCATAAGCCTTGAAGCCCTCTCCAAGTTGTTTTCTTATTGAGAAACCCTAAAACCCCTATCGACCCATTTTTAATGTGTAAGCCCTCTATACTAGTTCTATAAGCTCTATTTTAGTTTCATGAGTTTATAAGTTAGGTTAGATCATGCATAAACCCTTGTTAAATCCTTGATCATTAAAACCTAAGAATTTTCATTTTGAAACCCTAGTTTTGCATTATTTTGATATTTTGCTCAGAAGCTCTTTCCATTAGCTATAAGCTCATAAAATATATGTATATAATCCTATAATAATAAGCTATAAGCTTTAAAACTCTTTTGTAACATAAAAATATACTTTGCATGGTTTTTCGACTAGTTTTGTAATATTTTTCATGCAAAGGGGTATATCTTGTAACTTTTATAAACTATGAAGTTTAGGGGTTGTTTTTGCCATTTCTCTAAAGTTATAAGTATAAGGACCTATTTTGAAAAGTTTTAAAGTCTAAGGTTTAATATATATATATATATATATATATATATATATATATATATATATATATATATATATATATATATATATATATATATATATATATAGGGAAAATGTTAGCTACAATTAATTGTAGCTAGTTGGCTACAATTCCTTTGAAAAAACTTTTAATAATGTACAGTTCAGTCCCTGCGGTTAGACCCTGACACATATTTTCCCCCTGTCCCCACCTTTTTTTTCAAAGGAATTGTAGCCAACTAGCTACAATTAATTGTAGCTATGTTTTCCCTATATATATATATATATATATATATATATATATATATATAGGGAAGGGATCTGGTGTGGATTGGGTTTTAAGTAGGGATGGTGCGGATTAATATCATAGTAACATTCAAAAAAAAAATCAAAAAAATCTGAAAAAATAATAAAAGGAAAGAGGACAAAAAATAATTAAGAATCGCTGAAAAGAAATTGAAAAAAGAATCATTTTCATGGTTAAAATGTATTACGATAGTATGATTTTTTTTTAATATCACTATAACACTTATACTTATGTTTTGAATTTTTTTAATATCACCGTAAGTTTTTTAATATCGTAATGAAAAAAAACAACGATATTAAGTTTTTTAATAATATCAAAGTAACTTTTTCAATATCACGGTTCGTTTTTTCATGTAAAAAAGGTTAATATCACGTTGGTTTTATAATATCACCGTACCTATCATAAAACCCTTTTATAATATCCTTAATATCACGGTAGCACTCATAATCACAAAACAAAAAGTGCTCAGAAAAATCTAGAAAAATAAAAAAAGTAAAGAATACAACAATAGTAAGGATCGCTCAAAAGGAAAAAAATTAAAAAAATCATTTTAATGGTGATTTGGTACCGTGATAGTTGCGTAGATCTTGACTTTTTTACAAAAAGTCAAGATCAGATCTGGAATGGACGGCCTAGATCTATCCGCACATCCGCACGAAAATAAAAAATCCGCACCAGATCCTCAGTCTATATATATATATATATATATATATATATATATATATATATATATATATATATATATATATATATATATATATATATATATATATATATGTTTATTTTATAAAGGACTAGTTTCATGAAAGTTTATAACTCGAAGGTATATATTGCCAATTTACAAACTTACGGTTATAAATGAAATATTTTCTTATAAATCAAAAACCTATTTTTTTTTAACTTAACAACGTATCACAATACTAGGGAGCTTCATGTAAGGGGTTTCATTTGGGTATACGTTTTGACGAGTTTGCTGGGTGTACGAGTTAAAGTGCCCTGGCTCCTCAAACGTTTACTACATGACCTCTGAATTATGATGGCCCAAACGGTGTTACGTTATATCTAAATCTAGAAACACTTTCCTCGGAAACAGAGTTTTGAAACATAAACAAACCAACTAAGACTTGACATACACACTACCTCAGGTTGCGTGAGTAGGTTGTATCTGAATCACATTTTCTTGAACTAAGGTGAGTTAATAACCTCACTTTTAAATGCTTTATAAACCCGTGAGGGGGATATATGCTATAAACCGAATACAAGTCTTTTCTCCTGATTCATTATTGCACAAGTACCACCTACGCCACCATTATGTTACAAATTTCATGAACCATAATCACTTGCGAGTGAACGCGAGTATATTGGATAGATCTATCTGGAGTTTGACAACTCCCGTTGGTTTGCCCCTGCCGGGTACCAATAAGCACTATATTTGAGAACAAAGAGGTTAACCTTGGCAAGTTAACCTTACGTCTAGTCACTGGTTTGGTCTGCAGTGCCACCATTTGGACTTGGTCATGTTAACGTGGGGTGTCATAAGCTTAGATGCACTAATACTAAACTATACTATACTACTATACTTTTTCATTGATGGGTGTAACAACTAAACCAGTGGAACTTGTATTCAAACTATTACAATCTAAACCTATGAATTTCACTCAACATTTGTGTTGGAACATGAAAAGTGTAAATCATTAGTGAGGGACTTCTATTTATCTTTTGTAATATTTTAGGGTATATTGAGTATGTTGTAAGTTGCGACAGCATGTTACTATCACAGAACTTGTATATCTGCGATAGCATGCTTGTATAGACGTTGGGTATAAATACCGCTACCTCATAGGTTATGAGGTGTATGTTTCTTTCATTATCTATGCGAGACTTTTTGTTTAATCTATCCATTCTCTCTCTACTCTAAAGTGCTCACACCCACTTTATATCATATAGATTAGATTATGTAGACGTGATATTATTGGAACAACAATTGGTATCAAGAGCCAAATATGATTTATTGTTTTACGTAGTGTTTGTTTTAGTGTTGTTTTAATCTTCATTAGTTTTAGAAGTTTCGATTTTCTTGAAGTTTATACCTTTCTGTCTCTAGAATATATTACACTTCGTACGTGATATTAAGATTACTCATTAACGTGCTTAATCTTGTAAAACGTATGTTAGGATAACATATTTTTTAAAGAAAAAAAGGTGTTTTTCATCATTATACTCAAAACTTTTAAGTATTTACTGAAGATTTAGGTTGATTTTTCTGGTTTAAAGGGTTTTAGAAAAAGTGTACTTTTGCTCAGAAAAATAGGGTTTTAGTTTTGCTCGCATCAGTTTTGTTCGCATCGCAAGGGTTTTGGCTGCGATACTAGGATTTGTAACATCTGCGATAGACACTCTTGTCTACGATAGGTGTCTGTGACAACAATTGGTTTGAGTTGCGATAGAAAGGGCTGTGATACTTCTGTTATGCAAGTTTTTGTTACCCACTGTTTACGAAAGAAAACTCTGCTCAAATTACAAGAAATTGCTGCGATAGCTTATGTATTGATGCGATTTCACAAAGTTCCGTGATACCTGATATTCCAAGACTTAATGTTACCCACATTTTACGAAAGAAAACTCCGCCCAATTTTCACCAAAAAGCTGCGATAGTTACGTTTACGAGACTTATCTGGGATAGTTTGACTTGAAGACTTTTATAAATTTTCAAATCCCTTAAAAAGATTAAAATTACTAAGAGACTTTAATAATTCACATATCACAATTCAAAACTCCAAACAATTAAACATCTCAACTTTAAACAAACTAAAACACCACTCTCAAACAAAAACAACATATCATATCAAGATCCACTATCACAATGTCTACTTCCTATGATTCTTGCTATGCTACAATGATGTTGGGCACCTCAACAAAACCACCTATGCTACTTCCAGGCAACTTTGGGCATTTAGGTTTAAAGCTTGGTTGACTCATTTTGATGATGCTGCATACATGCTTAACTCAATCAATAATGATCCTTATGTTATAAAACAAATTGGTGATCCAAGTCATCCTGCCTTTACCAAAACTCAAACGCAAGATGATTTGAGTGATGATGAGCTTAAAAAATATAAAGCTGACTTCAGGGCAAAACACTTCATCATGTTGGCTATTCCAAATAATCTCTTTTCATATGTGGATCATCATCAAAATGCTCATGACATGTGGCAAGCATTAGTGTCATTGCATAACAAAGAAGAACACTAACTCATTAAATGTGATCTTAGGAATGGTACCTACTTTCACATGGATCATTTTCAAAAACTTCTCTCAGAATCATCATCTCCAGATCTGCCTATTTCTCCTCGCAATGCATTGGAAAGATCCATTACTTCCATCAATGAAGAAATTCCCGAAATGCTAATTGTGATATGGATGATGGTGAAAAAGCTCTTATTGAAGATCTGGTCAAGCTAGGAAATAATCTTTAGGGATACACTCTCAATGACCTGAACAACAACAGTAATATCTCTGATTGCTCAAGTAACAGTCTCAAAGGCAAGACCCGTAACTATGAATATTATAAGAAGAAAAAAAATGGAAATTGCTCAAAAGATCGAATCAGGTTATAAGATTGAAAAGGAATTTTTAGAATTTATGGTAGACACTGATGATGATGAGGATGAAATCTTTGGACCAAGCATCGTATTTATGGCTTACATTGAAGAAGTGGCAAGCATAGAAAGCTTAATGGAACATGACTGTGAAGCTCTTGATGATGATGCTACGCCAAGCTATGACACTGATGCTGATGAAGATGACACTCTTGAGAACAAGGTACACACATTAGATGCTTGTGATAATGATAATCTTGATGAATTTATACATGGTCACATTAGTACCATTAGTAAGTCAACTAGAGGTAACACAAGTAGTGAAACATCTACAAGTGCTACACCGAAGATACCTACTAATAGTACCGATAGTAATCATGCATCAACAAGTCAAGGTCATGTTGATATGCTTCAGAACTATGCCACTATTCAAACTCAAATTCAAAATTATGCTAACTTGATAAAACAAGAACAGGATAAAAGTGCTTCTTTTGAAAATAAAATCAAAGACGTGTTGTATGAAGAGCAGTCTGAATAGCCACTAGTGCTAAAATGTCAAATTCGAGATTTACATGACGAGATTTTCATTTCAAAAGAAATATCACAAGTTTTGAAAAAGAACAAAAGGAATCTCGATAGTGAAGTTTCAAAACTTAAAGAAGAAAAGGCTAATTGTATTCAACAATTAAGTAAAGTTGAAACTAAACTTCGCACTACCAATCAGACTCCTCAAACTGCATACATGTTACTCCCTGATGCGTGGGAATTGCACCAGGCTTTACCTCTCGAGGGATCTCAAGAAGCTTACAACCCCCACCAGGCAGTGTACCTGATCGTTGTTGTATAGTATAGTGACAAGTACCGGAGGATTGATCGTTCAACTCAGGAATAGTGTCGCTAGGATTAGAAAGCCTAGAAATTAGGTCTAGAGGTGAGGGATGATTCTTTTTGTATTTTTTATATTTTATAAAAGCAATTAAAAATCTCGGGTATTGGAAGAGTGGGCGGAATTAGTTGTTAATCAACTAACCTAATGACTACGATGCAATCAAAATAAAATAACAAAAATGTAAATAAACTAAATTAAACTAGTGGTGTGAACAATATATGGGAGAATTGTGTTTACCTAGATTTCACTACTCCCTAGATATCTTTTACAGGTTAATTACTTGTTACAGTTACGTGGATGACGGGTTGTATTCCTTAATACCAATCATGGGGTGGCGTACTTACTTCCCCAATTCTATAAGCTCCAACTTCACTCTTATGTCGAGCCGGCTAAGAAGCTCCTAACATGGGATCACTAGAATTTGCTCATGCATTGAATACAACCATAAAAACCTAGTACACATCGGTTCATGTTTCTTAAGACGTTCAAGCAAGTTACACAATGGAGATCTGCCAGTTTTCTTAAGCCTAACATTGAAATCATTCATCCATTACAACTATAAACAAGCAATCAACCTATAATCAACATCTAGGTTTCATTACATCTAAGCAAACACACAATAGATCTAGCCTAGCATGTTAAAATCAAGACAAGTGTAAGATATATTTAAACAACACATAGACATATTGATGAATTGGAAGAATACTTATCTCAATTGAACATGAAGGGTTTCAAGGGGTGAAAGCCCTTGAAAATACTGTTACAAACGAGCTAGGGTTTATAAAGTTCGGCCCTAAAATTCTCCACACAAGTTCCTATTTAATGAATGAAAATTAGAAAATTATATATAGATTTTAGGAGGTGACGGTGTCAAGAGGAAAATTCTGACGCCATCATCTCGCTCCCAATAAAGTTCTCGGACTGCCTAGATCTAGAGCTGACGCCGTCACGTGTAATTCTGCTCTGGGCCGTCACCACTTTTACTCTTGACGCCCCTGTTCTGACGCCGTCACGTTTTCTCTGGGTCGTCACCAAAATTACTCTTGACGCTGTCATAAAATCCTTCTTGACGCTGTCATCTACTGTTCCCAGCAAGGAAAATTAAGACTTTGCCGTTTTCTTCACTTTTTTGCTCTAAGAACGTCCAAAATGCTTCCTTTTCCAGAATTCACTCCCAAAGTACCTAAAATCACAAAAAGAACGATTTATGGCAATATTTGATCAAATAAATTCCAATTCCGGCTTAAATGTCCTCCTAAAAACGGTTCATTTTTCACCTCATCATATATCCTTACACTTGAGATTTGCTTGTCCTCAAGCAAACACGCTTTTATTCTAATCAAATTACAAGTTAGGGGTCATTTAACACTAATATAAAAGCAATTACAACAAATAATCGTTCCACTAAAGACCAAAGACAAGCACGGAGGTCATACACTAGCACCTCATAAATAGTGTTTAGATACTCACATCTCTCGGGTGTAATAAAGTATATATCACAATATGGAAATGGAAAACATCTCTCACTACCTGTCATAGCAAAATAGATTACCATAGGCTTGGGAAAGGATCAAACCTCCACCCCATGGCATAAGCACCTAGGATAAACTATCAAAGAGGTCTTTTAAAAGGGTTGTAATGTTAGGTGTAGGGATATGGAATACACGGTTTTGTTGGATATAGGCAATCTTTACTGGTGGCGAGTTAATCATCTTGGTTAATTACATGTACAATATGGCGTTGCTAAGCCAAGACTAGACTCGACTTAAGCTAATAAATGAAAAATTAACAAAAACATAAAATAAACATAAAATGAAACGGGATGGTAGTCCGTATGTTTTTTTTTATTTTTTTCTTTTATTTTTTTTTCTTTTTCTATTTTTTTTTCTTTTTCTTTATTTTTTTTCGATTTTTTTTTATTTTTTATTATTTTTTTTTCATACACTCTTACCCTACTATCCAAAATAATACCTCATAGGGAATGAACATTCCCCTTACACTTGAATTTTTACATACTTTACAATAAACTAATCTAATGACTCGAATCAAGATAATCAAAACACTTGGAGTACTTTTAAGATTAACGTACATATGGGGGTAATAATATGATGTTCTTCCCCATTACTCCATAACATTAGTACTTTACCCATGAGTCCCAATCGTCCCAAAACAATATGTACAAGGATATGACTCAACTTAGCAACCATGTAATCAATTAGATAATTAACTTAGGGTTTAACAAATAACAATAATACACTAAAGATGAGTGCATACACGGAAGGCTAAGGCGATTTGGGTGTACATTTAAGTGGGGTGTAACAAATTCTTCCTTTAAGTAAAATGCTTAAAGTTAGAAACGAAAAGAGGCTCGGAGGGGTGTACTAGGGGTTTCGTGTACTAAAAATGAGTACAACGCTAAGGGTGTGGGAAAAATTAATTGACTTAACTAGCCAAGTAATATGACTTAAATGGTCAAGTAATTATGATACGGGTTTAACACAAGAGTGATCCTAATGCCTCTTATCATGTAGTAAATCCTACTACACGAATGTAGTCTCACTAGCGGTCTCGGGATGCATCACTAACGCAAGTTCTAGAATCTAAATGCTACCGGTACACTCATAAGCACTAATAGTAAATGCTTTTCCTATCAAATCTAAAAGCGAAACTCACATATTTGAGTGGAAAATTTTTCTGAATTATACGGTTTTATGCTAGTCATACAATCTCCTATCCATGAGACGCTTGTTAAGGCTAAAGTTTCACTCCTAAATGTTGTAAAAAAATTTTAAATTTGGCGCTAAAATTACACTAACAAGTATTTCTCATAGTTTTATTACACACCTACCATCAAACAAACAAACTCAAGCGAAAATGTATCCTATAAGGTATCATCATTTTACCCTACCCTTACACTTAGGATGAACATTTTCCCCCAATGTTCAATTAAAGAATGTAAAAGTAAAACAGGTAAAAGAATGAAATCAAATACTCCCCTGATTCGCTCGGTATGGATAGTATGGTAACAAGGTTAGATCTTCCTCCAAGAAAATGAACAATCAAAGCTTCCCTTCCAGAATATAAATCATCTTCTTGTCAAACATAACCTGTTAAACCTGAGAAAACAAACAAGGCAACATCGCGTAAAATCGGCGGCAATCTATATATGATAATAAATCCTAGAAAACAAAGTAAGATATAATGCTTGTTGAATGAATGTTTGCATATCTCTTGGAGATTATAAAACTAAAGATTCAACAAAAACTTTAAGACTCCGTTAGAAAAACAAAACTAGCAAAATTTCCAGAATTTTACACACGACGCCGTTAGGAATTTCTTCCTGACGCCGTCAGAAATGACCTGCAGAAATTCTTATGTTAAGTTTCCGGAAAATTTCTGGAAAAACTTTTTCCTACTTCCTGGAAAATCCTGCAAAACATCATTATGACTCGATACAAGCATTTGACTCTAACAAATACGAATATACATGTTCATTTAATATTGTGGAGAATCATGATCAATTTTTTGTTTCTTAAAAA
Source organism: Artemisia argyi (assembly GCA_030686995.1). Taxonomy (NCBI): domain Eukaryota; kingdom Viridiplantae; phylum Streptophyta; class Magnoliopsida; order Asterales; family Asteraceae; genus Artemisia; species Artemisia argyi. The sequence continues at coordinate 354,026 of JARVZY010001828.1, read as the reverse complement.
CATATTTTGGGTTTCCCCTTACACTTATCTTTTGTGAAATACCCTTGGATGAAGTTAAGACTAAGCCAAACGACAAAATAAAGTATTTTCACCATTTTATTTTTGAAACATGATCTACCAACACTAAAAATAAAGCATGCATACGGAAGCAAATAACAATCAAACAAATAAAAAGCACACAAAACATGGGTTGCCTCCCAAGAAGCGCTTTTCTTTATTTACGAGTCTTGTAGCTAGAATCAAGGTCATGGGTTACTACGTGATATGGGTGAGTTCCTCATTGAGGACATCTTTGGGATCAAACTTAGGTTTCAACTTCCTATCGGTTTTCTTAGTGCGGTATGACCTTTTAAACTTTTCTCCATCCGGATCATACAAAATCATCTTCATATGCCATGATCCGTCACCTTCCTTAGGTGGCTTGTCCCACCTCCATTTACACTTATCCCCCTCTCTTTTCCACTTGTTCATCTCTATATTAATAGGCATTACGCTTAAGAACTCAATCATTTTCCTAAAGACTAGGGGGTCCTCAAAAGGGTCTAACTCTTCATCTCTAGCTATGAGTTGTTCCACCGAATGTGTTTTATCGATGAAATCTTTTTCTAGATAGAATGGGCATTGAGGTCCTATAAAGTTTCTTTCCATCCAAGGTCCATATCTAGATGGTCTCCTATTCATCTCTACCCAATGTGGTGTCGGTTCATCCTCACAATCATAGCTATGTTTCTTAACATCATATACCGACCATGTATCGCCCTCACCTACCGCTATCTTAGACTCCTTACAATCTATCATGGCGCTAGCGGTTGCTGAAAATCCTCTTCTAACTAACAATGGGCATGTAGTGTCACTAACCATATCTAGGACGTGAAAATCTGCTAAGATAGTTAACTTTCCTACGTGAACAACTACTTCCTTAATCATCCCAACCGGGTGGCAATACTCCCATCCGCTAGACCAATTAATACCTCTGTCTCCTCTAACTTTCCTAGCTTGTGAGTGGTGAAAAGGGATAAGGGAATCAAGTTGAGGTTTGACCCTAAATCGGCTAGTGTGTTGAAAGCTTCGGATTTTCCTATCTTACAAGGCAAAACAAATATACCCAGATCATCAAGCTTTTTAGGAAACTTGTTTTGAACGAAGGCGGTCCCATTTTTACCTAGTTTAAAATTTTTATACTTTTCTAGGAGGGCATTATAGTAGGGAGCACGGGCTAAGACATCAATGACGGGGCGTTCAAGGTGGAGCTCCATGAATTCATCGTCAAGGTCTTGCGTAGGAGGTGTTTCAACTATGCTTTTGACCGGTTTTATATCAGGTGTTTTATTTGATTGGTCCTTTTGAAGAATTTGGTTTTGCTTGAAACACGTGCTCGTTGATTTAACCGAGTAGTATTGCGGACAAGAAGTGGGTGATGAAACTGATGATATGGAATTAACGTTTAGTTTCGGGTTCTTGACCGTGTCGCTTGGGAGTGCTCCCATTTCTCGGTCATTGAGAACTTTCAACAATGTATCAATTTTGGTGGTCATCTCGCTTTGCTCTTGTTTGAAATCGGCTTCAAACTTAGATATGCGAGCTTCTTGAGATGCCATAAACTTGGACATCAATCCTTCAAGATTGTTGGTACTACCATAGTTGTTAGAAGGATTGTTGTTGAAAGTACGGTTGGAGGGTGGACCGTTTAGTTGGTAACGATTAGGCGGATTGGAAGAATTGTTTTGGTTTTGCTTCCACCTAAGGTTTGGGTGATTTTTCCAAGAAGGGTTGTAGGAATCACCATAAGGATTTGGCTCGGGTTTGAAAGTGTACCACTTATCTCCCGCTTCGTCGGTACGCGAGGATGCGTAGTCCGCAAAAGCTGTTCCGGGGAGTTCCACGCAATCACGAGTGTCATGGGGACCACTACATAATTCGCATGAAGAAGTGATTTTGTTCACTTGGCTTGAAGTTGGTCCTCAAGTTCCGTGATCCTACAGTCGGGAGTGCTAGAATTATTTGAAGGCAAAGATATTGCCTTGACCGTTTTGTTCAAATCACGGGGATCATTCCAACTTTCGTTGTCATAGAGAGCAAGATCTTCTATGAGTTCCCATGATTCTTCCGCACTTAGATCACGTAGCTTGCCACCGGCCGATTGGTCAATGGTTCGCCTTGTGGAGAGATCGATATGGTCATAGAAGATTTGGACTTGGAGCCAAAGATCTATGCCATGATGAGGGACTTTTTGGAGTAAGTACTTGAAACGAGTCCATGCTTCATATAGAGTTTCACCTTGACATTGTTGGAACATCAAGATATTATTTCTAAGCTTGGTAGTTCTCCCCGGTGGGAAAAATTGAGCAAGGAAACGAGTGGTGAGATCATCCCATGAGGTGATAGATCCCGCGGGTAAACGTTCAAGCCATTGACTAGCTTGATCACGTAGATAGAATTGGATAGGCGTAATCGGGTCGACTCTCTAGTTGTAACATCAAGGTCTATAGAATCTACGATTTTAAGGATGTCCATGAGATGTTGATTTGGATCTTCGGAACGAAGTCCATGGAATGCACATCCGCTTTGCACCAACCGGATGGTGTCGGATCACAAGGGAGACACATTGGCTCCTTAGGTGAGCTCAATGGTGTTTCGATAGCCTTGGTGGCTAGGTCGGGAATACTCTCCTAGGGTTCGGGGCCTAAGAGGTTGGTTTGTTAGTGGTGGGTTTTGTTCGTGTTCTTGTTGTGGTGGGTTGATGGGTTCAAAGATGTTACCACCTTCCATGATGTCAGATGGTAAAGAGTTACGAACAAAAACACGAAGAAAATAAGATAGACTAAAGAAAACCTAAAAAAATAAAAATAAAATCTTACTAGAAAGGAATCTAGCAAGTAGACCTAATAGAAAGAAATCCTAACCTAGACAATAACTATCCCCCGGGCTGCGGCGCCAAAAACTTGATGCGTGGGAATTACACCAGGCTTTACCTCTCGAGGGATCTCGAGAAGCTTACAACCCCCACCAGGCAGTGTACCTGATCGTTGTAGTATAGTATAGTGACAAGTACCGAGGGATTGATCGTTCAACTCAGGAATAGCGTCGCTAGTATTAGAAAGCCTATAAATTAGGTCTAGAGATGAGGGATGATTCTTTTTGTATTTTTTATATTTTATAAAAGCAATTAAAAATCTCGGGTATTGGAAGAGTGGGCGGAATTAGTTGCTAATCAAGTAATCTAATGACTACGATGCAATCAAAATAAAATAACAAAAATGCAAATAAACTAAATTAAACTAGTGGTGTGAACAATATATGGGAGAATTATGTTTACTTAGTTTTCACTACTCCCTAGATATCTTTTACAGGTTAATTACTTGTTACAGTTGCGTGGATGACGGGTTGTATTCCTTAATACCGATCATGGGGTGGCGTACTTACTTCCCCAATTCTATAAGCTCCTACTTCACTCCTATGTCGAACCGGCTAAGAAGCTCCTAACATGGGATCACTAGAATTCGCTCATGCATTAAATACAACCATAAAAACCTAGTACACTTCATGTTTCTTAAGACGTTCAAGCAAGTTACACAATGGAGATCTGCCAGTTTTCTTAAGCCTAACATTGAAATCATTCATCCATTACAACTATAAACAAGCAATCAACCTATAATCAACATCTAGGTTTCATTACATCTAAGCATACACACAATAGATCTAGCCTAGCATGTTAAACTCAAGACAAGTGTAAGATATATTCAAACAACACATAGACATATTGAATGAATTGGAAGAATACTTATCTCAATTGAACATGAAGGTTTTCAAAGGGTGAAAACCCTTGAAAATACTGTTACAAACGAGCTAGGGTTTATAAAGTTCGGCCCTAAAATTCTCCACACAAGTTCCTCTTTAATGAATGAAAATTAGAAAAGTATATATAGCTTTTAGGAGGTGACGGCGTCAACAGGAAAATTCTGACGCCATCATCTCGCCGCCAATAAAGTTCTCGGACTGCCTAGATCTAGAGCTGACGCCGTCACCTGTAATTCTGCTCTGGGCCGTCGCCACTTTTACTCTTGACGCCCTTGTTCTGACGCCATCACATTTTCTCTGGGTCGTCACCAAAATTACTCTTGACGCCGTCATAAAATCCTTCTTGACGCCGTCATCTATTGTTCCCAGCAAGGAAAATTAAGACTTTGTCGTTTTCATCACTTTTATGCTCCAAAAACGTCCAAAATGCTTCCTTTTCCAGAATTCACTCCCAAAGTACCTAAAATCACAAAAGGAACGATTTAGGGCAATATTTGATCAAATAAATTCCAATTCAAGCTTAAATGACCCCCTAAAAACGGTTCATTTTTCGCCTCATCACTCCCCAAACCAGATTCAGTCATGGATCTAAAATAGGGACTTGGTTATTCTAATCCCTCTTATCTTGAAATGGTCAAACGTCATCACCAAGTTTGCATAATACTGTTTACATGAAACGTGATACATTCACAAATTACATGTTTGTTCCGAATGACATCTCTAATAAGGAAATTCAAAAACGTTTAAAGGTCAAACAAAAAAAACCAATTTCTCCTACTTTAGTGCCAATTATGGTTTAATAAATAAAGAAAACTCTCTTGAACGAAACCCAACAAATGCTAAGAAACATGTGGATCAGACTACTGTCAATCCATATGATTCTAGAAAATATGAGAGTTTAGCAAGAAAACCTTTTTGTCATCTCAGAAATCAAATAGGTGGATCATTAAGGATTATTCACGTGAATCAAGAGTTTCAAACTGATGAACTTGATCTAATTCTTATGAAATAGATGTCCTGAAGGAAGTTAAGAAACAGATAAAATTATTCATCGAGCCTCCCGTGAATAGCCTTAATGACAAACTTAAAGCCTTTGAAGAGGAATTGATGACTGAAATGCAAAATGATTTGAAATATGTCACATCTCTTGAAGATGAATATGACCTTCTTTGCTTAAACACAAACATTCAAAAGGAATATTTTCAAAATCAAATTGAATCATTCAAACCACAATTTGCACAAAATGAAGAGAAAATTGAGAATTTGGAAAATAAACAAACTTCTTTGGGTATGGAAAACCTTTTACTCAAAGTGAGTCTAAAAGAGTGTTTGAAAAAGAATGTTGAGTTGAACAAGGAATTGTCTTGTCGTAATGCCAAATTTGAAAACTCTCTTGCTAAACTTGAAAAACAATCTTTAATGTTTGAATCAAATTGGCAACAAAAAATTGAAAAAAAAACAAATACAACAAGCTTTCCTACGAATATTCTTTGAAACTAATCTTAAAAGAGAATGAGGAACTCAAATATAAAGTACTTGATTTGATGAAATACAAGAATCATGAGTCTACTTCAAAACACCAATTGGAAAATCTAAAATTTTCATACTTTTCGAATCAACCAACTTTATTGGCATCTCTAAAACAAAAGACTCATATTATTGAGCCAAAACAAAAAGAGGTTTTATCTAATCCTAATGTAATTGCTCCTGGATGTACAACATTGCATCTACTTCTAATTGTGAACCTTACGGTACGAATGATATGTTTTATAAGAAAGAATTAGATTAGCTAGGAAGAAAGCATTACTTAGTCAGGATATGCTTCTAGATGCTCAAGTGTGTTCTTTGACTCCTACCCCAATAGATAAGAATCCCAAAGGGTCAAAGAGACACAAGAACAAGAACCGTAAGAAACAAAAATTAGTTCAGCACGATCAATCTACAAAATCTCCTAACGCATATTTGCTTTTTGTTCCAGGTTTAGAAACTACTTATAGCAGGGAGAGACCACTTAAGAGAAATGCTTGGAAGACTAGAGCCTCTCAACTACAAGTTGTAGAGAAACCTAGATATTTTAATGCTTTCAATAAAAAATGCTCTAAGCGAATGGATGACTGTAAAAACTTAAATCTGCATGGATCTGTTGCTTCTTATAGCATAAATGTTTGTTCTAATTCTGTTGCTTATAATTTTGCTTCTGAAAAATGTGTGCATTATAATATGAATTGTGAAAACATGAATGCCAATACAACTCGGACTGCTACATCGAACTTAAGAAACACTAAGTATAGAGAACAAAAGCTAAGGATCTCAAAGGATAGGTACTTAGATCACTCTAAGTCTCATCCTAGATCATGCTTAAAATGGGTTCCCACTGGAAGAGTGTATAAACATGTAGGCTATAGGTGGCAAGCAATTAAGAAGCAAGAAACATCTACCACTACTTCATTACTGTCTAACTACGTGGAACCACTTTATTAGCGGATTCCCAATTTTATGTTTTTTACTTTGATGTGCAGCTTGTCCAATTGTGCCTCTAGTACCTCGACTCGGGGTGCACCCGACACATGACTGAGAACAGGGCACTGCTCAAGAACATTGTGGCCAAATTCTTGGGTATAGTTAGTTTTAGGAATGATCATATAGCTAAAATTACCGGTTATTGCGATCTCATTCATAATAAGGTCACAATTCAACGAGTCTACTTTGTCGAAGGACTGGGTCACAACTTGTTTATTATTGAACAATTCTGTGATAGCGGTTTAGAGGTGGCCTTTAGAAAATATTCTTGTATTGTTCATACACCTGAAGGTGTTGATATTCTCAAAGGCTCCAAGGATTCAAACTTATACCAAATTGCACATCAAGAGATAACTTCACCAAAACCAATTTGTCTTCTTGCAAAAGCAACATCATCACAAGCCTGGCTATGGCGTCGTCGTTTCTCTCATCTAAACTTCAAAACAATAAACAACCTTGCTCAAAATAATTTAGACAGAGGATCGCCAAAACTATCTTTCAAGAAAGATCATCTGTGTTAGTTTGTGAATTAGGAAAGATGACACATGCAACAGTCAAATCCAAATCTGAACATAGTTTCGTTACACCTTTGCATTTATTAGACATGGATTTATGTGGACCGATGCGTGTCGTCGGCAGAAATGGGAATAAATAAATTTTGATTATTGTAGATGACTACTCACAATACACTTGGGTTCATTTTCTTGCTTCTAAAGCCAAAACACCAAATGTTATCATCAAGTTCATCAAAAGAATACAAGTTGGTCTACAAGCTCAAGTTCGATATGTATGAACAGACAATGGAACGGAGTTCATGAATCAGATTCTTTAGAATTTCTTTGATTCTACTGGCATTACTCATCAGAGATCCGTAGCTTACACTCCTCAATAAAATGGTGTTGTTGAAAGATGAAACCCTACATTAGTAGAAGCTGCAAGAACAATGCTATCGTCCGCAAACCTACCATTAAATATTTGGTCTAAAGCTATATCAACCGCTTGTTTCACACAAAACTGATCTATCATTAACAAACGATTCAACAAAATTCCATATCACATCCTTCAAAAATGAAAACCCGATGTTAAATACCTTCGCTACTTTGGCTGTTGATGTTACCCTTTAAATGATCGAGAAGATATTGGAAAATTTAAAGAAAAAGGGGATGTTGGAATTTTCCTTGGATATTCCACACAATCAAGTGTATATCGTATTTACAATCGAAGAACAAAGTTGATACAAGAGACAATCCATGTTCATTTAGACGAAGTAGAAGAAATGGATTCTGATCATACAAGTTCAGAACCCGTGCAAACGACTATGTCTTCTAAACAACACGGTTCAAGACGCGTGCCTAATTATACATCATCAACACCAAAGCTTAATCATATTCCAAAGGAAGCGTTAGATGGACTGTTTAAAAACTTCTATGATATATCATGTGGAGGAAACAAGATGAAAGTGACTACATTATCCGCTACAACTCAGATTATCGAAGTCAATCATCAAGAAGACATACCATCTCCAGTATCTGGTTCATCAGCAACTACTTATGAAGTTGCTGATCCCACACCAGATACCTCTCCAAAAACTCATATTCAACAAGACTGTTCTTTAAACAATGCCACTCCAACCTCCCACATAAATGTTGATGATCAAATAATTACTAATGCATCGTCTGAAGCAGGACCATTCATCAATCCATTTGCGAACATCTAAGCCGCAAAACAATGATTCTTCAAACATGCAACAATCTTACCAACCACATCCGCACAAACGAAGCTAGACTCAAGATCACCCTTTACGTCAAATAATTGGAAATCCTTCTCAACCAGTTCAAACAAGAAGATCTTCAGCTGATTTATGTTTCTATAATTCCTTCCTAAGTAGGATAGAACCTGCCAATGTCAAAGTTGCACTTGCAAATCCAGACTGGATTGTTACAATGCAAGAAGAAATTATCAATTTACACGACATGACATTTGGCGAAGGGTTCCACGTCCTATTGGAAAATTAAACTCATAATTGCTTTGAGATGGATCCTGAAGAACAAACGTGATGAAGATGGTGATGTAATCCGAAACAAGGCTCGTCACGTTGCCGAAGTTTACAATCAAGAAGAAGGAATCGAAGCAATACACTTATTCTTAGCTTATTCAGCTCATAAATCTTTCACCGTATACCAAATGGATGTGAAAACGGCCTTTTTGTATGGGGAGTTAGAAGAAGAGGTATGTGTAAGTCAACCTTAAGGCTTCGTTGATCCAAATCACCCGGATGATGTCTATGTTCTTGACAAAGCCGTCTACGGACTCAAGCAAGCACCTCGTGCATGGTACAAAGTGTTATCATAATACCTGTTCAAACACATATTCATCAAAGTTTCAATCGATCTAACTCTATTTATAAGACCTAAAGGTGATGACATCATGCTAATCCAAATTTTTGTCGATGATATCATTTTTTGATCTACAAATCCTAAATGTTGCAAAAAGTTTGAAAATATCATGCGATAGAAATTTGAGATGAGCATGATGGGTGAGTTAAAATTCATTTTGGGTCTACAAATTAATCAAACACCTCGTGGTATTTTTATTCACCAACACAAATACACGATGGAAATTTAGAAAAATTTTGCAATGGATAAATCTGACTCCATAAGTACACCAATGCCTCATAAGCCTAAACGAGATGAAGATAGAGGAGGTAAACCAATTGATGCTACAAAATACCATAGTATGATTGGTTCTCTTATGTATCTTACAGTTAGTCGGCCTGATATTCATTTTGCTATCTGCATGTGTGCCCGTTACCAATCAAGGCCAACAGAAAAGCACCTTACTGCTGTTAAATGGATCATTCGGTACCTCAAAGGAACCGCTCACATGGTCCTTGTGTATCCGAAAAATACCGGTTTTGGATTAATTGCCTATTCAGATGCAGATTATGCTGGTTGTCAAATTGATTGCAAAAGTACTTCTAGCTCTGATCAATTATTGGGAGAGAAATTAATCAGTTGGTCTTCAAAGAAGTAGAATCACACTGCATTATCAACTACTGAAGCTGAATACATTTCACTCTCCGGATGCTGTGCACAAGTATTATGGATGAAAACACAATTGACGGACTATGGTTTCTTATAAGACAAAATCCCAATTTATTGTGATTCGCAAAGTGCCATTGCCATCTCCTGTAACACCATACAACATTCAAGAACAAAACACATAGAAGTCAGATACCACTTAATCAAGGAGCATGTAGAAAGACGAACTGTGGAATTGTACTTTGTGAAAACTGACTATTAAATTGCCGACTTCTTCACAAAAGCTCTGCCACCAGAAAGATTCGAATACCTAAGACAATGTTTAGGAATGGCAAGCATTCGTTACGAACATGATGAGGAAGCTCAAAAGGTCAAAGAAGTCAATAAAATAGCAGACATCACATGTACATCTGGTAAATCAAAACGGTAATTATACACTCATAATGGTTGTTGATTAAATCACAGATCAACACCCATTTTTTAAAGAAAGGACCTTGTACATATGCTTCAGTGCGTTAATCCTTCAGAAAAAAAAGAGAAATCTTCTTATTTATTGTGAGCAAAATGTATACAAGATTTTACAAAAAGTTTTTCTTCCAAAAACCTTTTTATAAATTTTTTTGCTCATAATAACCAAATGTCGAGCAAGTTTTTATAGGGACATTTTTCACATTTTACTCTAAAATATAATACTCATATAATATAATAATATCCTTTTAGTTTACAGGTGTAACAATATTGCTCTAAGAGATGCTTTGGCTGCAAGAACGTTTTGAGGAGTTAAGGTTGGTTCTTCCGGAATTCATTTGTCTCACTTATTTTATGTTGATGACGTGATTTTTGTTTTTGATTGGAATCAAAGTGAAATAGAAAACATTGTTGTACCAATAATATCACGTCTACAACTAATCTAAATATGTAAAGTGGGTGTGAGCACTTTAGAGAGAAGAGAGAGAGAGATAACAAAAGTCTCGCATTGCTTGAACATAAAACACACACCTCATAACCCATTAGGTAGGGGGTATTTATACCCAACGTTTAGCCAAGCCTTCATCGCGGATATGCAAGTTCCGCGATGGTAAACTTGTGTCGCATACAACTAATATTACACAATATACCCAATACTAAGATAAAATATAAATAGAAGTCCCTAACAAACGATTTACACTTTTCATGTTCCAAAAATCTCCCCCTAAGGGTAGATCATTCGGGTTTTTTATTTATGGGTATTCCTCTAGACTTCACCTTCTGTATCCAACGCACTTTTCCATGAATCTCCAGATACTTCGAAGGTGGAGTCTTTCTTTCACATGTTGTGCAAATAATCCCATCTTTGCCTTTCGATCATCATCAATCTAGGTACTTGTCCTCCTGTGATCTTGATCCAGCAAATCGTGGATCCCTTGAAGAACCTACTTTAACATACCAGAACTGAACTTCGGTATCTCATTCGTAACCATAAGCCTCTTGTATCCCGATGCATTTTCATACACTAAACCAAGTTCGAACAGCGGATGTTCAATACAAGTCCACAGTTCATATTCATCGATATCTGGTAGTGTAATCATCGGATGAGTGAGGTTGACCTTCTTTTGTAGGCTTTCAACTCCCATTTGAAAGTCATCGACATGTATTAGTGACAATTGCGATCTCATGAAGATTTTAAGAGCATCACGAATGTCGTCTTCATCACCTTGATCATACATATAGCAGATGTTAGACAGGTACATGTCTTGGATGTCTTGAGGATGAAGAAGGTGAAAATTAGCTTCACAAAAAAGGTAGTCGAGATTATCGTCTCTTCTGACAGCGATATTGATGAAGCCATTAGTTCTGAACTGGTGTGAAGTGACGTACACGTAATGAACAATTTGATGTCATGTGAAAACTTTGTGACTATGAAGAGGATCTCTGTATCTGTCTTTGAGAAAGTCTTTAGCTGCCTCGTTCATTGTGGTTATTCTCATATACGCTTCCACATTAATTATATTCATTATGATCAATCTCAGAAATGATGAACTTCTCACAATGAATCCCTTCTTCAAGAAATCCATCTCCCCATTCCTCAAACAACAGACTTGTGGTTGTTGAAGGTCTATACTTATCATTTCCCGAAATGAGATAATTTAAATCAAAGTTCTCATATGTTGTGGGTTCTGGGAATCTTAGTAGCGGATGATTTATGATAGGTTCGGGTGAAGTGGTAGTTTTTCTGACGAGTTCATGATCATATATATCTCTAACACGTGCATCCATCAGAATCTTCCCATATAGTTCATCTGTTACATGTCTTGTGGCAGACAGACTTAATGAGAATGCTTTGGGCTTTTCAACCGTTGGCATACTTATTGGTTCAGTTGCCATGGATTTTCCCGTATCACTTTCACTCGTGTCTGTCACACTTACCCTTTCTTATTCTCTTTCTGTTTCACCAGATTCAATAGCTGAAGCACCTTCTTGTACATTATGAGTTTCAGAAGATCGAGATCTTGTAGGTTGCCTTCTTGACCTGGTGGTTGATGAAGTTTTCTGTTTTGTTGGAGAAGTGAAAGTGGTGCATCTCAATCACTTTGATCTCCTCTCCCCCTCAGGATTGCCCGAGTCAAGGTCATCTTGATTGCGTTTGTGAGATTGAGGTCTGCACGTTTGCTCTAGAACAAAGACTTTGTCTTTTAGCTCCTTTATCATTTGAAGTAGCTTTCTGTGATTAGTAGTCATTGACGATCAGAGAGTTGCAATATCTGTTGAGTTTTGTCCAGAGGCATAAGTAGCCATGAGTGAATGATAGAATTTTGGTTTTTCATTCTGAAGATGAGGTTGATCGGTAAAGCTTTTATGCATCATTTCTTTAAGTTGATCAAAAGTGAGTTCCTCGTCTCCAGTGACCTCCTCGGCAACTACTTCGTGAATTTTTCTTCATTTCTCTTCAGCTTCGTATTGTTCTTTGAAATCGGATGAAAATTCATGTACCGCTCAATTTAGATATCCCATTGTAATGTGAGCAATGGGAGTCTCTAGTCGAGTGTGAGGAGTTGTTGATGATGATAGTGGGATTGTTGTAGTTGTAGTTACAGTATGTGGAGGTTCGGGTATTTGTTATGAAATTGTATGTGTTGTCTGTGTTGTTGTTGTTGTTGTTGTTGTTGTTGTTGTTGTTGTTGTTGTTGTTGTTGTTGTTTGTTGTTGAGTTGGTGGATTAGGTGGGGTAAATGGTAACGAGTCAGATCCACGAAGAGTTTCCGATGGCAAACTACTCGCTGTGTCAACACATGACGCAGGATTAGTTCATTTAGGAGTTCCTACTGGTGTCAAATTCTAGCCTAGTCTCCTTACTAACTTCCGGCCTATGTGTTTTGTCCACCTCCTCTCCATCATTTCCTTCGTTTGCGACATTGTCATTGTCATCTGTATCGGACAATGTCGTTTCAGAGTCATTCTTACTCTGTGTTCCAGTATCTTCGTTCACTTGAACATCACCTTCATTCTTTGTATCTCCAGACTACTGAATGTCAGCAAGTCTTTGTATTCTCTTATGCCTTTTATCAACTTTTTCAACATGTTGCTCCTTACTCCCCATCTCTAGTCCTAAATTGGCACTAGGATCTAATTCCTTATGCGTTTCAGGGTAGGTCCGCTCGGTTTCAAGCTTTCTATAGAAATGAAAGATCTTCTTATATATTCCTTGTAAGCCATCGACTTTTTGTCAACAAGATCAAGCAATTCTTGAGGTATGGGCATTGGAGGCTTAGTTGTTGCATGTTTTGCCGGTTGTAGATTTTTCATGACTTTATCATTAATTCTGACTTCGATCGGCTTTGCTGACAATTTGCTAGATTTCATCATATCTCTAATGAAAAGTTTGATGAATCTAACAAAAGTAATATAGGCACCCTTCGCCTTCTTTTTCATCTTGGACTTTAGTTTGTTTTGTATCAATTCAACTAGCACAATCCAAATTAACAAGGCATAGTCAAAGTGGCACTGATTAACCACTCCATAAAAAATCTGATATATAGAGAATCTTCCAGCATCAATTCCCGCGTCTTTTCCTGTAAGGCATCGGTTGAGAATGGAGAACATAGTTGCCCATAAGCCTGGAAGATACTTTCTCTTGAAACTAGAAGTGTTGATGAGCTTGATTAAATCATTATCAATGCCAAGTTCCAAAAAGAATTGCTGAATTTGGTTATTTCCCGGTAGAACTTCAAACCCGTATCTGTTCTTGTATGTTGCTGCCGGTAACTCCAGCGCATTTCTGAGTGATTTACTTTGTGAGTGTGGCTGTGTATCTGTCTACTGTGACTTTCAGCATTGCGGGTTTTGAGTTGTGAACAACATGCACTATGTTCCAGAATTGTTGAATGTAAATTTGGGGAATTTCAATGGCAGTGTTGTTGAGAGCAGGGAATATTGGGTGATTTTTCAGCATTTCAACGATGATTGGGTTATCACAGTTGAACTGGTGTGGATTAATTAGATAGTTGTTGTCACCCGATCTGACATAATTGGTGGAGGGAAGGAGTTGTTCAGAGGTGAGTTGTGGTAGTGATTCATTTTGATTTTCTGGAACTTCTTGTGGTTGTTGTTGTTCTTGAGCCATTGTAATGATTGATTCTGAAATGACATAAAAGATGTAAGAATCTTGATAAAGTTTACAATATTTATTTTTCACTCTGTTTGTTTTTATATGCTCTGGCATTTCTTTTTCGAGCATATTTCATTTTCATTTTTCTTTTCTTATGCTTTCTTACTTTTGTAGCATAAGCGCATGCTCTTTTCTTTTCACATGCGATTTTATTCTCTCTTTCTGTTTTTATTTTCCTCACCAAAAAATTTATTTATTTGTGATACTTTTTCAAAAATTGTTTAAGGTATAGATTAAATGTTGTTTTATAATGCTCACGCTTTAGAAAATACGTTTATCTAACCCTTTTAAAGCTTTGGGAAAAAGTATCAAGTTTTATTCAAACAAAAATTTTCTAGTTAAATTAGAACACTTGTTTTGGAAGTAAAATCTTTCACATAAAATTTTGTTGCATGAGCGTAAGATTTCTTAACAAATGCCAATACTTTAGACTCTCTATTACGTGGGCTAGTTAAAGGATTCCATTATCAGCTTTTAGGTGATAACTAGTCCTAGTAACCATCTTGAAGATGAGAAGTCTTAAGTGAAGTCAATTGTAATACGTCTTAAAAGAGCTTTTGTTGCATAAGTGTGAGATTTCTCAAAACATATCTAAACCTTGGATACATTGTTACGTTGTGTAGCTAAAGGGATGCATTATCAGTTTTAGGTGATAACTAGCCCTAGTAACTACCTTGAAGATGAGATATCCTTAGTTTAAGTAGTGTCAAGTCGTCTCAAAACCATTTGAATCAGAACAATTAAGAGTGAAAAATCTGTTAGGTGATTGCATGAATTGGTTTAAAATTATATTCATGGCATTGGCAATCACTAACATTTTGTAAAAATATCCGGCAAATATGTCATATACACAAAGTATTCATAAAAGTTGCAATCGTAGAAAAGTCTAAGTCTAGTAAGTAAACATATGCATCACATAGTCTGTTAAGGCAATAATAGTGATACAATCCTAGTCTAATTAGCAAAGAAAACTTATCATATGCAATATTCTATGTCTCAAAGGTTTTCATTTCATCTTTAAAATGAGAAAAAAATTGTATTTGATGAAAACAAATTGAAAAAGATACTTGTGTAGATTGTTCAATCGCCTTGGCTTTTCTTAAAATCATTAAGAACAAATTATGACTTAATTTGAGAAAGAATGCTTGATCAATGTTTGTTACTTAGTCAAAACGAGTTTGGTAACTCGCGCGTTGCGGCGGGTGTTTTTAGATAGTAGTTTGGTGTTGTGCGATGGTTGCAAAAAAAGAGAGAAATAGTTTATATATTTTTGTAGGTAGTTATTGGGTGTCGGTTAAGTTTTGTTTATGGTTGCAAATATTTAACGGCTTTGGGTTATGGTAATTGGGTTAAAAACATTTTTTTTGCCGTTAGCTACTAAACGTGAAGTTAGTTACCTAGGACTGACTTTGCAATTGATGTATAACATGAAGGACCATTTATGTAAATTATTTAAGGACTAAATTTGCAATGAACCGCTGAGATGAAGGACAAAATGCGTACTAAATTTTTTTAAAATGTTAAAGATAACGGTCGTTAGTTAACATCCGTTAAATAACTAACGACCATTAGTACTAAAAAAAGAAATATATATATATATATATATATATATATATATATATATATATATATATATATATATATATATATATATATATATATATATATATATATATATAAAAAATTACTTTAGAATCAACTGTAGCAGCTACAGTGTTTGCTATAGTAAACCTCTTGCCTTTTAGTATATATATAATTTATTAAAATGTTTGAAATACTTTATATAAATATAACATTTATAAAAGTTTTGCAAAGATTTTAAAAAATTTAGGCAGAGTAACATTTAGTTTAAGTGGGTGAAAAAGCTTCGCAATATCTAGTATCGCGGGCAAATGGTCAATGAAAGTCAACTTCGCATTGAAGGTGAGACAGGTATCGCGGACCAAACTAGATGTGATGGTAAGCCATCACATAAAGTTTCGGAACCAAAACGTTCGTATTGAAAACTGTGATGGCAAGCCATCGCATGACATTTAGAAAGGCTCGTATCGCGGAGCTTTTTATCCACGATGCGAAGAAAATTTTTCCATCGCAGTTGAAACTCTTGGATTTTTTAAATAATATTAAATGCACATTTTGCCTCTTATCTAAAGTCTCGTATCGCATCCAATACGATGTCGCATCGAGAACTGTTCATCTTCTTCCCAAAATTAGCCCATTTTAACCAAATCAAACCGTTCAAAAACGCATTTTCTTTAAAATTAGTGATCAAACCAGTCTATCTCAGTCATCTAACCCCAAAGTTTTGACACTAACACACCACAATTTAAACTTAACAGTGAGACATACGTATTCTTGGTATCTAAACCCTAACATCCCAATTGGGTATGAAACAGTTAACATTAAGGGTAGATAAACAAGAAACATATGTAAAATATCATTTAAAACAGATTTGAAAGATTACTTTTTGCACGAAACGGTGTGAATAGGCAATAAAATCTGTGATACGAGAGTTCTTGTGGATGCGAGTGAATGTGTGTTTGTTTAGGAGAGAGAGAATGTGAGTGAATGGTAAAAGTGTGTGTTTGTTTTTCTCGCATCCCATATGTGGGGTTTGTTGACCCGTATTTTTCCATTTTGACCCTTTTTGTTTTGAACTTAGGTGTGCGAGAGTTTTTGGACTAGGGGAGGGTTCAAATCAGCATTTTGAGTATTTTAACAAAACTCCCCTTGACATTAGCCCTTTTTACACTTAACCCTTTCGAATTTTGTTCTTAAAATTTTGACAATTTTTTGTAAACATTTTGGTTCAAATAATTTGAAAGTTTGTGTTATATCAAAATTATTTTTGATTTTAAAAATAAAATCAATCACTCCCCCTCGAAGTGATGGTTATTTTTCCAACATTTACAACAACTTTTTATCGTGTTTTTCATTTTTCCTTTTAACAACCTTTTATCAACATTTGTTTGCGACTTATTCATGATTTCAAAAACAAACTTCTAAATTTCTCCCCCTAAAAAATAGCTTAATATTTTTAAACCGTTTTTTATCTATTGATGAGGTGAAGCATTGTTTTTGAAAGTTTTATTCTTACTCGAGCTATTCTCAAGATTTGATTATCATGAGCAAAACATTTTATAAAAAGGTTTTTTGAAAAATCTTTTTGTAAAATCTTGTATAGATTTTGTTCATAATAATAAGAAGATTTCTCTCCTTTTCATAAGGATTGACGCACTGAGGCGTACGTTTAGGGTCCTTTCTTTTGTTACGGGTGTTGATCTGTGATGTGATCAACAGCCATTATGTTTGAATAATTACCGTTTTGAGTTTCCAGATGTACGTGTGATGTCTGCTACATTGTTGAATGCTTTGACCTTTGCAGTTTCCTCGTCATGATCGTCACGAATACTTGCCATGCCTAACCGTTGTCGGAGGTATTCAAATCTCTCGGGAGGCAAAGATTTTGTGAAGAAGTCGGCAATTTGGTAGTCAGTTTTCACAAAGTACAATTCCACTGTCCGCTTTTCTACATGCTCCTTGATGAAGTGATATCTGACTGCGATGTGCTTCATTCTTGAATGCAGTACTGAGATACAAGAGATGGCAATGGCACTTTTCGAATCACAATAAATTGGGATTCTGTCTTAGAAGAAACCATAGTCCGTCTATTGTGTTTTCATCCATAATACTTGGGCACAGCATCTAGAGAGGGAAATATATTCAGCTTCAGCTGTGGAAAGTGCAGTATGATTTGTTTCTTTGAAGACCAACTGATTAATTTCTCCCCCAAGAATTGAGCAGGTCCAGAAGTACTTTTGCAATCAATTTGACATCATGCATAATCTGCATCTAAATAGGCAATAAGTTCAAAACCGGTGTTTTTTGGATACACGAGGCCCATGTGAGTTGTTCTTTTTAGGTACCGAAAGATCCGTTTGACAGTAGTGAGGTGCTTTTCCGTTGGCCTGGATTGGTAACGTGCACACATGCAAACGGAAAATTGAATATCTGACCGACTAGATGTGAGATACATAAGTGAACCAATCATACTACGGTATTTTGTAGGATCAACTGGTTTTCCTGATTTATCTTCATCTAGTTTATGTCTGTGAAGCATAGGAGTACTTATGGAGTCCGATTTATCCATTCCAAACTTCTTCAAGATTTCCATGGTGTATTTGTGCTGAAGGATAAAGATACCACTAGGAGTTTGTATGATTTGTAGACCCAAGAAGAATTTAAGTTCCCCCATCATGCTCATCTCAAATTTCTGTCGCATGATATTTTCAAACTTTTTGCAGTACTTAGGATTCGTAGATCCAAAAATAATATCATCGACGTAAATTTGAACAAGCATGATATCATCACCTTTACTCCTTATAAATAAAGTTGGATCGATTGAACCTTTGACGAATTTGTTCTTGAGGAGATAT
This sequence comes from Artemisia argyi, assembly GCA_030686995.1. Classification (NCBI taxonomy): domain Eukaryota; kingdom Viridiplantae; phylum Streptophyta; class Magnoliopsida; order Asterales; family Asteraceae; genus Artemisia; species Artemisia argyi. Next base: position 335,586 of record JARVZY010001828.1, on the reverse strand, counting down.
TTTGACAGAACTTTGTACCATGAACGAGGTGCTTGCTTGAGTCCATAGACGGCCTTGTCAAGAACATATACATCATCTGGGTGATTTGGGTCAATGAAGCCTTCTGGTTGGCTTATATACACCTCTTCTTCTACCTCCCCATATAAAAAGGCCATTTTCACGTCCATTTGATAGACGGTGAAAGATTTCTGACCTGCATAACCAAAAATAAGCGTATTACTTCGATCCGAGCAACCAGTGCAAAAGATTCATCGAAATCAATTCCTTCCTCTTGATTGTAACCTTTGGCAACCAGACGAGCCTTATTTCGGATTACATCACCATCTTCATCAAGTTTGTTCTTCATGATCCATTTCAAAGCAATTATAAGTTTTCCAACCGGACGTGGAACCCTTCGCCAAACGCCATTCCGTGTAAATTGATTGATTTCTTCTTGCATTTCAACGGTCAAATCTGGTTCTGCAAGTGCTGCTTTGACATTGGTAGGTTCTATATGACTTAGGAAAGAATTGTAGAAACAGAAATCAGCTGTAGAACTTCTTGTTTGAATAGGTTGAGAAAGATGTCCAATTATTTGGTGTAAAGGGTGATCATGAGTCCAACTTCTCTTGTGCGGATGTGGTTGGTAATGTTGTTGCATGTTTGAAGGATTGATGTTTTGCGGCTCTGAAGGTTCACCGACCTCATGTTATGGAGTCGCAAATGGATTAATGAAAGTTTCTTCTTTAGACGATGTATTAGTAATTATCTGATCATCAACATTTGTGTGGGAGGTTGGAGTGACATTGTTTGGTGAACGTTCTTTTTGAATGTTAGTGGATGGAGAAGTATCTGGTATGGGATCAGCAGCTTCATAAGTAGTTCTTAATGAACCGGATACTGGAGATGGTATGTCTTCTTGATTGTTAACTTCGATAATTGGAGGTGCAGCGGATAATGTTGACATTTTCATCTTGTTTCCACCACATGATTCATCGAAGAAGTTTTCAAACAGTCCGTCTAACACTTCCTTTTGAATACGGTTAAGTTTTGGTGTTGATGATTTGGGATTAGGTGCGAGTCCTGAACTGTGTTGTTAAGAAGTCATAGTCGTTGTCACGTGTTCTGAACATACATGATCAGAAGCCATATCTTCTACTTCATCGAAATGAACATGGATTGTTTCTTGTATCAGCTTTGTTCTGCGATTATAAACTCGATAAGCACTTGATTTTGTGGAATATCCTAAGAAAGTTCCGACAACCCCTTTTTTCTTTGAGCTTTCCAATATCTTCTCGATCATTGATTAGGTAACATCTACAACCAAAGGTGCAGAGATATTTTACACCGGGTTTTCGTTTGTGAAGGATATGATATGGGGTTTTGTTGAATCGTTTATTAATGATAGATCGGTTTTCTGTGAAACAAGTGGTTGATACGACATAAGACAAGAGGTTAAAGGGTAGGTTTCCGGAGGATAGCATTGTTCTGGAAGCTTCAACTAACGTACGGTTTCGTCTTTCAACTACACCATTTTGTTGAGGAGTGTAAGCCACCGATCTCTGATGAGTAATGCCAATTAAATCGAAGAAATTCTGAAGAATCTAATTCGTGAACCCCGTTCCATTGTCTGTTCTAGTAAATCTGACTTGAGCTTATAAACCAACTTGAATTCTTTTGGTGAACGTGATGATGACACTTGGAGTTTCGGCTTTAAAAGCAAGAAAATGAACCCAAGTGTATCTTGAATAGTCATCCACAATAACCAAAATATATTTCTTCCCATTTTGCTGATGACGCGCATGGGTCCACATAAATCCATGTGTAACAGATGCAAAGGAGCAACGGAACTGGGTTCTGGTTTGGATTTGAGTGTTACACGTGGCATTTTACCCAATTCACAAGCAGAACAAATATGGTCTTTCTTGAAAGAAAGTTTTGGTAAACCTCTGAGTAAATTATGTTGAGCGAGGTCATTGATCGATCTGAAGTTCAGATGAGAGAAGCAACGATGCCATAGCCAGGCTTGTGATGATGTTGCTTTTGGCAAGCAGACAAATCGGTTTTGATGATGTTATTTCCATAAGTGCAATTTGGTATAGATTCGAATCCCGGGAGCCTTTGAGAATATAAACGCCTTCAAGGGTACGAACAATACACGAATATTTCCGAAATGCCACCTCCAAACCGCTATCACAGAATTGACCAATACTAAACAAGTTGTGACCCAGTCCTTCGACAAAGTAGACACATTGAATTGTGACCTTATCATGAATGAGATCTCCATAATCGGTGATTCTAGCTACGTGATCATTCCCAAAAAGCACTATACCTAAAAATTTGGCAACGAAGTTCTTGAGCAGTGCCCTGTTCCCGGTCATATGCCAGGTGCACCCCGAGTCGAGGTACCAGAGGCACACTTAGACAAGCTGCACATCAAAGCAAGACACATAAAATTGTGAATCCGCTGATAAAGTGGTTCCACGTAGTTAGACAATAAAGAATCACCTAATGGATTAAATTTAGAAATAGGAGGCATGGTAGGTGATTCTTTCTTCTTAACTGGTTGCCATCTATACCCTACGTGTTTAAACACTCTTCCAGTAGGAACCCAATTAAAGCATGATCTCGGGTTTAAGTCATAGTGATCTATATTCTTGCCCTTAGGAATCATTGGGTTTTGTTGTTGATGCTTAGTGTTTCTTGGCTTCGATGTATTAGTCCTAGTGGTCTTAGCATTCATGTTCACACAATTCATATTAGCATGCACACATTTATTTGAAACAGAATTAAGAGGAACCGAATTAAAACAAGCATTCATGCTATTAGAAGCATCAGATCCATGCATTTTAATGTTATTACATTCATCCATTCGCTTGGAGTGTTTTTCATTGAAAGCATTAAAATATCTAGGTTTTTCTACAACTTGAGGTTGAGAGGCTCTGGTCTTCCAAGCATTATTCTTAAGTGGTCTCTCCCTGCTACAAGCAATGTTTTAAAAATCGCGCCTAAGGCGCGCCTACTCCCTAAATCCCACGAGGCTCTAGCCTTTGCGATTTTTTTAGATCGAGGCTCACGACATGTATGAATCCCGTAAAAATCGCAGCGCCTTGGAGATTTTTGCGCTTTAGCGCCTTGGGGATTTGTGCGCCTAGGAGATGTAACGGGGTTTTGGCATTTTTTTCTTAATAGTAAGATACATTTTGGGTTTACATGTTATATATATTTGGCCCTTTAAGTTATAAAGTATCTAATAACCCTAATATTTTAGAAAATAACTAAAACACACAATCAACAAAGATTTTTTTTTTTTTTTTTTTTTTTTTTTTTGTAATTTAGTGTCTAAGAATAGTAGCTTATTAACATATACAAATGTTGTTTCTTTAGTGTTAAGTGTTACCAAACAACTATAGATTTTTTGTTGTTGATAGTTGATAGTTTGATACATGGTAATTTATTAAATTTTATAAGTCATAAACTCATATATTGTAATGTATATTTAGGAATTTAGAGTAGTTCATGGATTCTGATATGATGCTTGCTTAATATTTTGGGTTTAAATGCAACCTTTGTTAGATGTAATAACTATTAAGTGGCATTATGCATTGAATATTGATATTTTTGTGTTATTTAAGCTGCATAAGTTGTCACATATGTTATAAAAAAAACCCTAAATGTATAGTGCGCCTCATATTTATGAATCCCGCGCCTCGGTTTGCGCCTCGACTCGAGGCTCTTTGACCTCCTTTGCGCTTTAGTGCGACTTGAGCCTTTCAGAACATTGGCTACAAGTAGTTTCTAAACCTGGACCAGCATGCAAATCTTTGTTAGGAGATTTTGAATATTAATCATCTTGAACTAAAATCTGTTTCTTACGGTTCTTAAACATGTGTTTCCTTGACTCTTTGGGATTCTTTTCTACTGGGGAAGGAGTCAAAGAACACATTGGTGCATCTAGAGGTGTATCCTTGCTAAGTAATGCTTGCATCCTAGCTTTTTCTAATTCTTTCTTATAAAGCGTATCATTTGTACCATAAGGTTCACACTTAGAAGTAGAAGCAACATGGTACATACCAGTAGCAAATACTTTAGGATTAGTTAAAACCTCTTTATGTTTTGGCTCAAGAACATGAGTTTGTTGCTTTGAAGAAGCCAAAAATGTTGGTTGATTTGAAAAGTATGAAAATTTGCATTCTCTAACTGGCGTTTTGAAGCAAACTCAATATTGGTTTTTGTCAAATCAAGCACTTTACATTTGAGTTCCTCATTGTCTTTTAAGATTAGTTTCAAAGAATTTTCGTAGGAAAGCTTGTCATACTTGTTTTCTTCAATCTTTTGTTGCCAATTTGATTCGAATATCAAAGATTGTTTTTCAATTTTGGCAAATGAATTTTCAAAATTTTCATTTTGACAAGACAATTCCTCGTTCAACTCAACATTCTTTTGCAAACACTGTTTTAGACTCTCTTTTAAAGCAAGGTTTTCCATTTCAAGTTACGTTTGTTGATTTTCTAAAGTCGCAATTTTCTCCTCATTTAGTGCGAACGCTGGTCTGATTGATTCGAATTGATTTTGAAAATATTCCTTTTGAATGTCCGAATTTAATCAAATAAGATCGTATTCATCTTCAAGAGATGTTACGTATTTCAAATCATTTTGCATTTCAGTCATTGATGTCTCTTTAAAGACTTTAAGTTTATCGTCAATACTTTTTACGGGAGGCTCGATAAATAATTTTATTTGTTTCTTAACTTCCCTTGAGACATCTATTTTGTAGGAATTACATCTCACAAGTTCATCAGCTATGAATTCTTGCTTCACACGAATAGTTCTTAGCGATAGACTTATTTGATTCCTGAGATGACAAAAGGTTTTTCTTGCTAAACTCTCATAATTGCTAGAGTGATATGGATTGACCGTAGGTACATCCACATGTTTCATAGCATTTTTTGGTTTTCGTTCAAGAGCATTTTCTTTATTAATCACGCCATAATCAGTACTAAAATAAGAGAAATTGGTTTTCTTTTGTTTGACCATTAAACATTTTTGGTTTTCCTCATTTGAGATGTCATTTGGAACAAACATGTAATCTTTGAATGTGTCACGTCTCATATAGTCAGAATTATACAAACTTGGTGCTTTATGTTTGACCATTTCAAGATAAGAAGGGTTAGAGAAACCAAGTCCCGGTCTTAGATCCAAAATAGGATCAGATTTAGGAAGATACATGTGCATAGTTTGAGGAGTCTGACCGGTAGTGAAAATTTACAATTCAGCTTTAGTTAATCGTTGAATACAATTAGCTTTCTCTTCTTTAAGTTTAGAAACTTCATTTTCAAGATTCTTTTTGCTTTTTTCAAAACTTGTGATATTTCTCTTAAGAGAAAAAATCTCATCTTAAAAATCTTGAATTTGTCGTTTTAGCACTAAAGGCCGTTCAAACTTCTCTTCATACAACATGTACTTGATTTTCTTTTCTAAGGAAACACTTTTATCATGTTCAAGTTTTATCAAGTTAGCATAATTTGTAATCTGTGTTTGAATAGTGGCATAGTTTTGAAGCATATCAACATGATCTTGACTTGTTGATACATGATTACTATTGGTACTATAAGCAGATAACTTAGGTGTAGCACTTGTAGATGTTGCACTACTTGTGTTAACTTGAGTTGTCATGCTAGTGGTACTAATGTGACCATGTATAAATTCATCAAGATCATCATTATCACAGTCATCAAAGATGTGTACCTTGTTTCCAAGAGTGTCACCATCTTCAGCATATGTGTCTTAGCTAGGAGTTGAATCATCATCCTGAGCTTCAAGATCATGTTCCATTAAATTATCCATGCTAGCCACTTCTTCAACATGAGCCATGAACACCATGCTGGGTCCAGAAATTTCTTCTTCATCATCTTCAGAGTCAACTAGAAATTCTAGCAATTCCTTTTCAAGAACTTGACCTGATTCTTTCATTAGGGCGATTTCCATTTTCTTCTTGTAATATTCAGAGTCACGAGTCTTTCCCCCTAGGTTGCTGCTTGAACAATCAGAGAGATCACTTGTGTTGATGTCGTTGAGTGAGTAATCTTTGAGACTATTGCCAAGTTTGACAAGTCCTTCAATTAGTGTGTGTTCACTCACATCCATATCACATGAAGGGTTCAAGGGATTAGCCTTTTTGTTGAAAGTGATTGATCTTTCATATTCATTATGAGAGCTGTTAAAAGGAATTATTGAAATTGATTCAGAAAAAAGTGTTTGCATTCGGTCCATGTAGAAATGGATACCATTCCTAAGATTATGTTTCATGAGTTGATGTTCTTCTTTGTTGTGTAATGATTCAAGTTCTCGCCACATGTCATGAGCATTGTGATGTTGATCCACAAGTGAAACCAGTTCATTAGGAATAGCTAACATGATAAAATGTTTAGCTCTGAAATCAGCAAGGTATTGCTTAAGTTCATCATCATTCAAATCATTTTGTAATCGTGGGATAGTGAAAGCTGGATGACTTGGATTAGCAATTTGTTTCATAAGATAAGGACCATTGTTGATGGAGTTTAGCAAGCATGCAGCATCATCAAAGTGACTCAACCATGCTTTGAACCTAAATGCCCATGTAGTGTAATTTCCAGGAAAAAGCATTGGTGGTCTTGTAGATGAACCCAATATCATACTAGCATAACATGAATCATGATTAGTAGACATTGTGATAATGGATCTTTGATATGAGATGTTGTTTTGTTTTAAGTGAGGTGTTTTAGTTCGTTTGAGTAGTGATGGTTGAATGTTTGGAGAATTGATCTAGTGCAATGAGTGTGATCAAAGTCTTTTACAAATTTTAAATCTTTTTGAGGGATTTGTTAAATTATAAAAGTCTTTAGGTCAAAGTATCGCAATAGAGTCTCATGAACATTAACTATCGCAGCTTCTGGTGAAAACTGGGCAGCGTTTTCTTTCGTAAAAGGTGGGTAATAGTAAGTCTCGTAAAAGCCAATGTCGCAGAGTCTTAGAAGTATCACACATATACAAGAGTGATAAGGCGAAAAGTGTACCGCTTTTAGGGGGTCATTTAAGCCCAAAGTCGAGATTATTTGATCAAATATTGCCCTAAATCGTTCCTTTTGTCATTTTAGGTACTTTGGAGAAGAAATCTGGAAAAGGAAGCATTTTGGACGTTTTTGGAACGAAAAGTGAAGAAAACGGCAAAGTCTCCAAATCAAGCTGGAAACAGTACCTGACGGCTTCAAGCTCTACAAGGTGACGCCGTCACTCGTTGAAGAAGAGGTAGACAATTTTACACTTGACGGGCCAGAAAGTTTTCAACCGTCACGTGTAATTTCACCAAGGCCGTCACGTTATAAGACAACAAGAGACGTCCTAGAAAACTTTTGAAGGTGACTGCGTCAGGATTTAACCTGATGACGTCAGATGATATAGAGTGACGACATCAGGAAGAAGGCTTGCACAAGAAGAAACCTTAGTGAAACCGTCACAAGATGATCAAGACAATCACAACTCGCGCGCGGTAGCCGTTACTATTTTGGCCATAACTTTTGCATACGAACTCGGATTTAGGTGATTCAAAAGCCCACGCGAAGAGGAAGAAAAAATCTTCGATTTGGTAAAAACGGCGGGCTAACACCGTCACTTCTTAGGGATAACGCCTTCAAGCCTTGCTGGCAGAAACATTGCCTATAAATATAACATCATAACTTCACTTTTTGTAAGCCCCCAACCCTAGGTCCGATTTTAGGGTTAGGGTAAGCGTTTTTCCAGCAACTTAGAGGGTTTCAATTACTCCATAAACATCTTGTATTGGTTTGTGTATTCTACCTTAATTATGTCTTTCATTGTTATTGTTGATTGTTCTCCAATCATCATGCTTGGCTAATTCTCCTTGTGTCTACTTATGATTGTGTGAAACTTGTATATAATTGATTAGATCTTATTGATTCCTTGTTGATGTTTGTGTCTATCTTCATCAATTAAGGCGTGACACTTCAATAGGTCTAGTTGATTTAGTTTATAATTTTTGGTTCCTATTGTTTCTTGTTTTGATTGAATGTTTATCGATGTTAGGCTTAAGAAAACTGGCAAACTTCCTATTGGTAACTTGCTTGAACGTCTTAAGAAACATAATCAGATGTGTACTACGATTAATTGTTTGTATTTAATGCATAAGTAACTACTAAGGAGGCCATGTTACGAGCTAGTAGTCGGCTCGACATAGGAAGAGGTAGAAGCTTATAGAGTTGCGGAAGATCGTACACGGCCCCATGAATGGTATTAAGGAATACAACCCGTCAATTAAAACAAGGTTAACATTCAATAGGTAGAATTGGATAGCTAGCAAGGAGTAATACATCATAGGTAGACATGCTTCACTTCCCTTGTAGAACCCTAGTTTACTTTTCTTGCGCGTTAGTTTAATTGGTAGCTTTTGGGTTAGTTGGTTAGCAACTAATTCCGCCCCTCCTTCCAAAACTAAGATTTTTACTTGCTTTCCATAAAATATAAAAATACAAAAAGAATCACCCCTCACCTGTAGAACTAGTTAGATTAATTCAATCCTAACGAACACTATTCTTTGGGTTGAACGATCAATCCCCGGGTACTTGCCACTTTACTATACTACAACGGTCAGGTACACTTCCTAGTGGGGATTGCAAGCCTCTTGAGATCTCTTGAGAGGTAAAACCTTTTGCGAGGGCGCAATCCCACGCATCAAAGAGCTATAGCAGAAGTCCAATGTGATCCGAGCAGAGTTTTCTTTCGTAAATAGTGGGTAACAAAAACTTTCGCAGAGAAAGTATCGCAGCCAATTCTTTCGTATCACACAAACTCTTATCACAGACAACTATCGCGGAATCCACAACCCTTGTATCGCGGCCTAAGCCCTTGCGATGCGAGCAAAACAACGCAAACAAAATCTTAACCCCTACGTTTACGAGCAAAAAGTACACTTATACAAAAACCTTAAAACCACAAAAATCAGCCTAGATCTTCACTATATACTTAGAAACTATGAATATAATGATGAAAAACTCTTTCTTTTTCAGAAATAAGTTATCCTAACATACATATAACAAGATTAACCACGTAAATGAGTAATCTAATCACTACATATGAAGCATAAGCTATTTTAGAGAGAGAAAGTGAAGAACACCAAGAAAAACAAAGCTTTTAAAGACAAGAGAAGATTAAACAACACTAAAACAATCACTACAAGAAACAACGATTCATATTTGGCTCTTGATACCAATTATTGTACCAATAATATCACGTCTACAACTAATAGAAATATGTAAAGTAGGTGTGAGCACTTTAGAGAGGAGAGAGAGAGAGAGAGAGAGAGAGAGAGAGAGAGATAACAAAAGTTTCGCATTGCTTGAACATAGAACACACACCTCATAACCCATGAGGTAGGGGTATTTATACCCAACGTTTAGTCAAGCCTCCATCGCGGATATACAAGTTCCGCGACGGTAAACTTGTGTCGCACACAACTAATATTACACAACATACCCTATACTAAGATAAAATATAAATAGAAGTCCCTAACAAATGATTTACACTTTTCGTGTTTCAACAAACATAACCGCGTGCTTCATGTTTTCTATATTGCTTCTGGTCTTAAAACATTAATAAGTTCAATTTATATAGGGTGCGGGTTCGGGATGTGTGGCTGGCCTCCTCCCGTTAACATATCATGGGTTGCCTATATGATCTAACATGAGTATTATGAAATGTAAGGTGTTAATAGATTGGTTCAAGTCTAGTTTATCAGGTCCGAAAGCAAATCTTTTATCTATATGTGGTCGTCTAACTCTTATCAAATCGGTGTTAGAGAGCCTTGGAATTTATATAATTTTCAAGGTTCCTGAAACAGTAATAAAGGTACTCGAAATTTTGTGTGCTACATTTTTTAAAGGGGCTACTTAGGACAATAAGAAGATTGAATGGATTAAATGGTCGAATGTTTTAGCTTTGTTTGACAAAGGAGGTTAAGGAGTGGGAAGTCTTAAAACTTTCAATTGTTCTCTCTTATTAAAGTGGAGATGGCATTTGTTAAAGAACCCGGATGCATTGCGGGTGAAAGTGATCAAATCTATTTATGGGGTTGTAGCAGGGATAGATAGAAATGGGTGCCAAACACACGGTTGATGGGCTAGGATTGTTGGCTCGATAAATCATCTTCACTCGAGTGGTCTTGTTCCTCTAAGTTCTATTCGATACAAGGTGGGGGACAGATATATGATTCTTTTTTGGAAAGATACATGGTTAGGAGATACGCATACACCTCTTTATGATTGTTTTAACAGATTGTTCCACTTGGAGAAAAACAAAGACAACTTGGTTCGTGATCGCATTTCCTATGGGTCTTGGACGTGAGATTGGCTTAGACCGATCAATGTTGGGAGGTCGCAAGTTGATTTCATCCGTCTTTTAGAGGAGATCGGAGTCTGTGGAGGTGGTTCAAAGTGGTGATGCTTGCATGTGTTCTCTTTCTCTCGATGGTAAATTTTCAGTGAGTAGTGTGAGACACCATATCGACAATTGCATGCTTCCTTCTAGGTCTCCATGTAAGAGATGGTGTAAGATTATTCTGTGAAAGGTAAATGTTTTTATGTGGCGTTTATTTTTGGACAGGTTGCCCCATCGTTTAAACTTGTCTTCTCAAGGATTGGATATTCAGTCGATTATGTGTCCGATTTATAACGAGCAAGTGGAGTCTATCGATCATGCATTCTTCTCTTGTACACGGTTTGGATGGTTTGGAGGCTTATTCTTTTATGGAGTGGCTTAAAGATCCCGGTTTTGAACTCTCTTGGGCGGGATAATTAGATTGAGTCTTGGCACGCTTCAAAGGAGTCTAAAGATCGTGCATATGTCATTTTTGCTGCGACTTGTTGGGTGTTATGGCGATATCGAAATAATGTCACTTTCAACTCTCAGTGTTTGAGAAAGTGTATCATTTTTTATAACATTTGTCTTTTCTTTTTTTCTTAGCTTAAGTATACAGATAAAGCCGGTAGTAGTTAGAACGATTAGTTAAATTCGCTTTTGTAATTTGTTAGCTTCTTTCTAGTTTTTCTTTTAATATAAACCGTTGTTAAAAAAATTAAAAGGAAATAAAAGAAGTGAGTGATAAACACCGATGATACAACCATGTTACTGTGTGATGATTCTTTGTAAATTTTGTGGAAAATTTTTATTTTTTATTTTTCTGAAATGCTATTTTCACATCAAATTTATAAAATAAAATTCATATAATAATGTATGAATATCACTTGTTCAATCAAAGCAATTATGTAAATGAAAAAAAGTTATTTGATTTGACAATTAATTTTAACACATTATTGCGTGGAGATTTTCTTATAATTTTTTTTTTTAAATATAGCATAACGTTTTGATTTAGCTCTTTATTTGAAAAGATGTGCTAAAGCCACACAAATTTCACAAAGCAAAATCTACATAATGATGTCTTAGTCACTATTGGTTATACACTGTATTTTGTGACTTTTATTTTATAAAAATTATTTGATTCTAGCAAATCTTTTTTTCAAAAGAACCGATGAAGAAAGGAATTGACCGATCTGGGTACCAATAAAAGTTGCATAATTGACTAGTAAATGGAGAGAGTTATGCAGGCACGGTTTACTAGGATTTATGAGCACGAGGCAAAACATGAAGAGAAAGATAAGCATGAGTGGTAGTAAAAAAAAAAAAGACGGTGAAAAAAAAGTTTCTTGTTACACGTTGCTAAAATAAATGAAAATGAAGTTCGAAAACTAGCTTGAGCAAATGCATTTTTGAGAGGAATTGCGGCAATATATAATGATCTTGTGTTGCGTCACAATTGAGCTCCAGACATGCATTGTGTTGCCTTGCGTCGCAACTCGCTTTAGAAGTCTTTTATGTATAGTCCTTTTTCATTATTTTTTACAGCGTTCATGGCAAATTTGTTTTTTCTTTTAGGTTACATTATTCAAGTTATTATATGATGTTATGATATTGAGTTTATTAAAAAGAACTAGTCGGATACCCGCGCACAGCTGCGGCGAAAAATATAGTAATATGGTCAGTAAATGAATTGCTAGCCCAACTCTCTCCGCAATTCCCTACCCGCTTAGTGAATTCGTTTCATAACACTCCGAACGTATATGTGTTTGTTTGGGTTTTCCGTAGCTTTCTCGTGACATCATTATTACCGTATATATAAATATCCTCGCAATCTCTTTCCCGTCAAACACTCACCCAAAAGTATATGATTTTAACGAATCAAGATTGTATTGATTGAAATAAAGGTTAAAGTTGTAAAATTTTGAATAAAAAACCCACGAAAAATCTACAAAACTAAAAACTTGTAAAAATATATCAAAATGGATGTTGAATTAAAGAGCACAAATTTTTTGAAAATATGGTGAAATTAGATAACAAAAAATAAAGAAATAAATAGATAAAAAGATAAATAAATATGAATTTTAAGTTGGGAAGTGACACATGTCATCTTATTATTAGAGCTCCTTATCTTAATTTTTGGTTATGAGTTAGGCTTGAAGTTCGTTGAGAAGTGACACATGTCACCTTATGATTGGAGCTCCTTATCTTAATTTTTTGTTAGGAGTTAAGCTTGTTTTATCCATGCATTATATAGTAGTATAGATGATATTCACATGGGATTCAATTTGATGTTATCAAAATTCGTTTGTTTGCTATGGCCAATTACTAATATGACTCGTCATCATTTGGTATCAATGTTTTTGGTGCAAGTGGCCGATTGGATACATCGATGAAGTGAAAAACCTATTATCATGACGTGATACAAAGATTGAACGTCTGCGACAATGAGTCCGGGAGTTCGATCGGAAGGAATCCTTTATATATGTAGTCTCAGAAAGCATGTCGAGTTGTTTTCAGAGAGTGTTGGTTATTTTGCTCAAACTATCATGATCCATTATGTAGTTTCGAAAAGCATATTGCATCGTTTTTTTTTATTCCGTTAGTAAGATCCATCTAAATTTTTTTAGAAAGATCCATCTAAATTATCACAGTTTCTTATGTAGTCAAGAGATGTGAGTTTCGGTTCCTAAGTTTATCGGTAAGTTCAAACCATATTATAATGGTTTTCGTGGTGACTATCAAGATGAACCTTTGTTGGCAAAAGAAACTAAATCTAAGCCTTTTTCTAGCATCTACGGGGAAACGGAGTATCATTTGTTAACACCTATCCTGTTTTTCAAGCATACTCGAGGTTGAGTCTTTTTCAAATGATGAAAGATGATCCAGATTTGATAGAAGATCAAAACATGCATTGCGTCACAATGCCTTTGTGCTGCACTGCAACTGGGCTTCAGAAACATTATTGTCTTTTTATCATGTTTTAAGTTTTTTCTTGTTAGGTTTATAACGAATATGTATTTTTTAAGTTAAGATAACTTTCTTTTAAGTTATTATCTAGTTAAATACTGATTTATTTTATAGATATGATGTTATGATATTGACCAGGGCTGATCAATGGATTTCGGAGGCCTTGTGCGGTAATGATAAGAAGACCCCGTGCATGTTTGACGAATTCTAATGTACAAAATAAAGATTTGTCGACTTTTTCATTCTCAAACATGCAATTCTTAATCTTATATTTTGCCTATGATCACATAACATTGTTTCATAATAAACTTATCCAATGACTTATCGAATATATAAAAAGAAGGCTTATAAAATTGAAGACCTTTTGCAGCCACCCCATTTACAAAGTTCACCGCCTCTGATGTTGACTTTGTGAGAAAAATAGTACACGATTGATATCGAATTTGATGTTATTTGAACTCATTTATTTTGTGTATGGCTTATTTAATCGTGAGCCACAAAAAGTCTTTGGATATCTTCTTAATGCACCTTTTGTTATATAGTGGGTTATATTTTCTTTTGTACAAATCACGTGTTATTTATGACGATAATAGTAAGGGGCGTTTGGTTGGAGAGTTTAAAATTTCAGAATTTTAAATTTTAAAAAATTTAAATTTTTGAAAATTTAAATACCTTCGCATGTTTGGTTGACAAAAATTTATAAGTATTTTTTTTTTATTCTTTTAATATAAATTTCATAAATATTTTATTTAATAGTTTATAAAAAAAATAAATAAAAAATTTATAAAAAAATTGTAGAAATGTTATAAAAAAAGTTTATAAAAAATTTATAAAAAAAGTTTATAAAAAATTTTTAAAAAATTTATAAAAAAAAATTTATAAATATTTATAAAAAAAGCTTATAAAAAAATTTATAAATATTTTATCATAAATATTCTATTTTAAAGTTTATAAAAAAACAATAAGAAAAAAAGTTTATAAAAAAAATTTCCAGGTAAATTAAAATTTCTCACTTTTTGAAGGCATTCTAACTCTCTCTCTATTTTGGCAATTCGTGAAATTGTAAATTACTTCATTTGAGTTACCAAACAGGATATTAAACACGCATAAGTAGATTATAAATTGATAATGTTGATGGGTTGCGACGCTTTTCTATGTGCTTTATCAAATAAAATGTTTTAACCTAACATATAAAATAAAATAAAAAATTAAAACAAGCCTAAAAATGGAAATCATCAGTTTCGAAATTACAGAAATTTAAATATTCTAAACTCTTATATCCCAAAAGATGCACGATCCCAGTCATCATCTCGATGAATGAACCTGGCTGTCATCTTCTATAATCCTTCACGTTTCAGATGATTACCCAATCACATCTACCTTGCACTTGATGAAGCATCGTGTTTACCACAGTTGCAAGACGTGCCTTTCTTCTCTTGAGGCTCTAGAATTAACATTGTAAGCATCAATTCTCTTTCTTGTGAACTTCAAGCCACAAAAATAAAGGAATAATAAAACAATCTATAATATATAGATACCTTTTTCTTCCTTCGCAAACTTCATGTCGCAAATGTACTCAAAGCATTTTCAAATCTTATGCCGAGGCTTTTAACAACAATAACACTTAGAGGATACCTTTCTCTTTCTTGTTACTGGTTCATAGATGAACCCGTCAGTCTTTCCAGTAACTTGCACGTCATTCACCTCCTCAGCCTTTCGCTTTCTGACCCCATCAGATCTGACCATCACGCTATCTTTAGATTTACATACCAACTCGTAAACCCGTACTAGCATAGGCTCATCGCAAGTCTCAAGTAGGTTTGAACAACACTCAACTGGTAGAGAATGCATGATACTAAATACCATCGATGCCTTACTCATCGGATTATCAATCTTCTTGAGACGATTGAAAAGTCCTTCCATCATAGTGAAGCGAAACCTTGCAAATGTATCAGCTCGCATGTTATAATTTCTTATCTCATGTGTGTCAACATACATCTCAGCATTCCTTGATTCAGGATGAATATCACAAGGAGCTATAGGTTTCCAACTACGTTAGACATTGGTAACCCAGTTACACTCATACAACGGTTCATCGGGTGATAAGGCATTTCAGGTCTTTCATCGGTTAAAACGTTTTTCATGAAATCATATGGTTCTCACCTTGAGGGTTTAGCCAAATCATTAGGATCAGAATGACCATGCATTATGTGGTAGTATGCCATCTACAGTTTTAAAGAGACAATGAGTGAATTCAGTCATTTTATCGTAATAGCTACTAAACCCTATAACTTCGCATATTACACTCGGGTCCCTATTATACTATCACAAGGCACCATGCTATGGCGTAACCTACATTGCGACAGTTTTTAGATATGTGTTTTGCCACACCCCAATTGCCTCCTAGAGACAACTCGTAGGCCTTAGACTCCAAAAACAGTTGGCGTACTTAGCCTCGTCATGCAGCCATGGGTCTGCTACGGCGGAATACCAATAAACTCTACCATAAACGCCAGTGGCCTCGCAATTGATTGATCACTAATATGGCATATTACCAATGAATAAAAGAACTATCTTTCCTGAGTCAGCCATGAACCCACAGATACTGAGCTATGACATCTACTATCTGCAGGGTTTGACCTAAGAGAGTGGAAACAATTTTTGGACATCACATTAGTCTAAGATTACCATAGGGTAAGACCTTAAACCCATGGATTTAGTAGTCTTATCCTTTTGTATCTAGTATTATAACGATTTTCCACAAAAAGTGATTTTACGTATGAACTACGCATGAATTCATACAGCAATTTGTTTAGTTTTAAAACAAATCATTTTTGTAATAAAAGATGTCTAAACTAGGGTTTACCCTTCCTAAGCATTTTTAGATAGGTTGACTAATTCATAGACTTAATCAATTTTGTTAAGCGAACTCACTATCAAGGACCCGAACATAAGTACTAATGGGCCGCCTACCTCACTTCTATATTACAAAACATTTGTTAATCTAATACACATTACAAGACCGGATAATAAATAATTTTAAATGAATCCTAATAGAGGGTATTTTTCGGGCCCCTTGTGGTGAGATGATTTGTGAGAGCATGGTCATGTGACAAGTGTTTGGGAACACTATAGCAGACAAATAATTCACGATAACAAGAAATGATGAAAGTATTTCTAGATTAACAAATCAATATCTTGTACTATTTGAAATTGCAAAGTACAAAAGGATATAGTAATATACCTAAACTCAGTTGACGTGTTTCTGGTGTTTTTATAAATCACTATGTGGGTATTGAATTGGTTTATGTTAGATAGGCACTTGAATGCTTTGTTGGGAGCCTCTTCGTACAGTGAAAGTGGTTATCGTGTTGTTGCTTTAGACAAGTGGGAGTCTGAAAGAATTTGTGTGCAAAGAACAACGTTTTCCACAACTGCTACTCAAAGAAATGTCGATGGGTCACATCGGTGTACACTAAATGGAACAAACAATTTGATAATGAGAAAAGAGTGACGAAATAAAATGCAAATTAAGAGGAAATGAATATATGAAAATGTTCTCATAGAGGTGTAAAATGGTAATTATCCAGATTGTATATATTTATCTAGGAAAAATATATTTAAGTGTAAAAGGCAAAACCACAATCCCTAAGGGAGGGGGAAGTTTGACACTTTGTGAAACTCGTAGTATATATGGATAATTACATAAGGACTTATAGTGCAATTGGGATTGTCTTTGGCTTCCTATAAACACAAAGGCATTCTATCCTTGAACTCACTTTAATCCTCTATACCCTAAACATTCCATCTCATCTCCCCTCTAAACGTTCAATTAACTTGTTATTGCAAATATTACGATGTTTAAACAAAATGGTTTCTTCGGTATTAATAATGAAAAGCATGTAATTTGTAATGCATAACGTAAAATGCGCAAGTTACTTGTTAACATAAATCATCAATGCATACTTACATCAACACCTCTTGACATCTCAAGTATGCTTCCACAAAGTCATAGATTTTCATCCCGACGTAAATCACTCAAGGTATGGACAAACAAATCTACTACTTGACAAATGATCAAAGAATTATATTTTTCCAAACTTCACATTTTTATTGTGACAAAACTTTTTTTTCAAAAATACATTTTACAAATCATTTTTTCGAATTAAAAAGAAATGTTTTATTTTGAAAAATAAGTTTAAAAATCCCAACAGCCATTCCCCCCCCCCCCCCCCCCACAATCAGCTCCAAACTTCCCCAAATAAACCTTCCCTACTAAAGACAAACAAAGGACCATTTTTGTCCCCTATGGCACCATTAAATACCCACGGAACCACTAAATTTAGTGGTGTCGTGCCCCCTATAACTGCTATTTTCTCTTTACCTATAAATAGTGGACCATTTTACACTCTCAACTTGATTTTTCCAGCCATTTCTCTCTGTTCTAATCCCTTCTTATTTAGATCACTTTCTTTGGTCATTTAGAGACTCTTAGTTTGTTTTATAGTGATCCAATCATCCATTCAAGTGATCACCTTCATTCCTCTTGTAGTCCAAGAGAAGAACACAAAGTATCAAGAAGCTATAAAGTGTTAGAGTCTTTGAGTAGTGCATTTGCATTACCAATTGTTTGCTTGATTGTATCTTGATATACATAAAGTGTTGTAATCTTGATATACATAAAGTGTGGATCTTTGTGATTGTGTTGAGATCTTGGGGATCTCTTGTAGCTAGTGAGCTTATGTGTTGATCAAGAGTAGATCGGGTAGATCATGTATGTCGTGTTGATGGTGTGATTAGTAAGGATCGGGTAGATCGTGAGTAGATCGAGTGTAGATCATGTGTATCTTGTAGCTTGTGTGATTTGTGAGGATCGGGTAGATCGTGGTAGATTGGTACTAGCTAAGATTAGTATTCGACATTTAGCTTAGTGTCGGAAAATAATGTAAGCGACGTTGTATGGTTTTCTCCGCCGAGAAGGGAGCTTGTTGATTAGTGAAGTAACTCTCGAGTTGGGTACTCGGGGAGTGGAGTAGGGCGAAGAGGACCTTCGTGACCGAACCACTATAAATCACCGTGTTCAGGTTTGTGTTTTCTTTACTTATCTCTTTACTTTTCATCTTTGCATTTACCGCCTTATATTTATATTTGCATTGCATTTATATTTGTGTGGTTAGTTGCTTATTTCAAGTTGAGTATGTTTGTGACAAGACATGAATCTTATGTTATATTTGTGTTGTGATCTAGTTGTTAATACCTCTAGTTGTTTTAGATTGATAATTGAGACTTTTCATATTGCGTCACACTTGATCGGGTATTTGATACAAAAGTTCTATGTTTTAATGGAAACGTATTCCCCCCCCCCCCCTCTACGATTTCCACATAACTAAAAACCCTTAGCCCTAAGGTCGATTGGTCGACTTTTCCAAATCAATTGCATAATTAATCGACTAATCCTAGTCAGTTTTGTCCTCTCCAACTTACATAGGTTTGTAGCCTCAGTTCTACATGTGCAAAACTGGTTCATACCTGACATAACTCACGTGATAATTCTCCCCAAAAACCCTAACCATTCGTCTTAAGCATCAGGATAACGATGAAGGTGATTCCAGGTAAGCTATAAAGGGGTAGGAGCTTACATTAATGAAGGATCAAGTAATATTCCTTAAACACCCCTTATACGTGGTATATTAGATTATATCACTGATTAGGAGATCTATATATTAGGGGTTTGATATGCATGACCTTTTATGTGTTTATTTTTAGTTGTTTATGTTTTATAGGCAATGCGGGTGCCACCAATACCCTACAAATGGTTATCTAAATTAGCATCAATTAAATGAATCATATCATTGTCTTAGCAAAAGTAATTTCATATATAGGCTAACACAAAGGGTGTTAGTCCATAATCTCAAAAATCATAAGAACAAAACTATAAATAAATAGAAAATTGAATTCATAATGAATCGATATGAAAACCGAAGTAAAGTTATGCCTATGATGATTGGTCCTCGTCCTCTTGATGTTGCAGCTCTTTAGTGGTAGAAAAAGCTCTAGAAAAACCATAAGCGACGAGTTGTGTGCCAGAGGATACCTAAAAATAATTATTAAGTTGTTTAAATAAGAAAAGTCCAAGCCCGCCATTGACACTGTAACCTTTCTCAAAATACGATGTTACTATTCAAATTATTACGTCATTTAAATATTACATATTTTACGAGTTACATTTTTGTTTTTCCATTGCTATGGAAACATTGTACGATTAATATTCCACATAATTCCGAACCTGCAATTTTAGGTTTTAACAACGTCTACGAGTTTAAATAAATGTATCTATCATTTCATATACTAAGTTTTAGTATATTGAGAGTTTCTACATTTTCACAAATTCTACATTTTTACCTTGTCCGGTTTTCTATTTCACAAATTATTTACTTAACGATAATAACTCCTGGAAATAAAAAAACTATACTCTAAACACTAGACAGGAATACATTTAATTTTCTTAGTTTCCACCTCATTTCCTCCCCCCTCCTTTTGTGGCATTTAATTGAGAAATCACCAAGACAATTTTGTCTTGGTGATGAGTAACTAAACTCATTTCCTCATCAAATCAAACCCTTAGTCCCCAAGATTACTTAGTAATATCTATTACACCTCAACATTAGAGGAGGTATCCAATTTGACTACTCAAAAACCCATGGCTTGTTATGCTTAAATCCAACACAAGATCTTGACACCTAGCTTTCCTTAGCTAGTAAGCATGATGACTCTCGCAATTTTTACCTCCTCAAGAGGTTATAAAAGCCCCTCTTCTCCCCCCTCTCCTTGACGCCAACGAAAATACATAACAACACATTCATAGTTTGATTTCTACTTCAAAGTATTTCCAAGGAGATTCAAGATACAAGTAAACTACATCAAATCCCTTTGAATTTTTGGTGATTCTCTTGAGTTTAATTCCACTCACGTAACCAAGGTTCCATCACAAGTCTTGCAAGATCACAAGAAGAGTTGAAGGATTCTAAAGGAGTGGAAGAGTTCTAGTCCTTGTCCTTGTTCTTGTTTCCCTTGTTTAAAGGCCAAAAGTTGTAAGCCCTAGCTTATACTCATCAACATCATCACTCATTATTTCTCATACTTATGCTATGCTATATATGGTCATTATATTGATATCATAATGTACAAAGTCTTAAAAATTAAGCTTACTGTTGGGAACATACTTTAGTATTTAGTCAAGTCTCGGACATTACATTTTGTAATAGGTTGCTTAAGTATTATTTATGTTTATGTTTTAGTTAATGGGCAACTTGTAAAAGCCCAAAAGGCTTAGTAAGCCCACGTTGAGATGATGAAAGGGACTAGGGAATGTTGCCCTAGCTTCCCTCCTATAAATACAAGGCTTATGATGCCTTAAACGTTGTTGGTTATTTTGATATTCTAATGAAACTCTTGATTTTATAATTCTCTCATATCTTGTAATCAACCAATCCTTATATCTATCTCATTCTTTACTTGTGTGATATCAATATGGGCACCTAACAAGTGGTATCATTCGCCTAATAGAGATTGAAGTGTTGTTTATTTGGTTAACGTGGGGTTTAGGTGTGTTTTTCCTTATATTTTTGCTTTTTCTTTGTTTCTATCACTTAATCTTGAAGCTTGGACAAGTTTCAAGGTTGATATAGTGATTAGAAGCTTAGATTTTGCATAAAGTTTTGATCTTTCATAGCTTTTAGTACCTTTTCTCTTTGTTTCTTAAGTTTTATAGCTTCTTTGATATTAGAAAACTCATCTTTGGTACCTAAAACTTTCATATTTAGTGTTTTCTAAGTGTTGGGGAAGTTATTTGATCAAAAGATACTCATTTCTAAGCATTTTTCTTCAAAAAGTAGTGATTTTTACTTGTTTTTGGTCACTCTACGCATAAGATTAGTGGAATAGTACAATTTGAAAGCTATCAACAGTACTATTGGTCTCCCTATGCAAAAGACAACTTCTTACGCGTGAGTTTTGGTGAAAAACCCCATTTCTACGCGTAAGAGAGCTTTCTACGCCTTAGTTCTACGCTGAAGTTACATTCTACGCCTAAAATCTACGCAGCAGTCATTTCTTACGCATAAGATTTATCTTACGCATAAGTTCCTATAATCTACGCAAAAGTGTCTTCTCAGGTTTTCTCTTCCAGCAAAGGTGACTCAGTACTTCCCTAGCTTGGACAAGTTAGTTGAATACTTCGACTAAGGATATCTTTCAAGCTTGGACAAGTTTGAAAGATTTGTTTGGTTTTTACCTTACGCAAAACTTGTTGCTTTACACAAAAGATTTAATCTTACGCGTAAAAAGGATAATCTTACGCATAAACCTTGTGTTTACGCATAACATCACCTTTCTACGCATAACTTTAAATCTACGCATAAGTTTTGTTACGCGTAAGATTTCAACTTTGCCTAAGGATTTTGAACTTTACCAAAGGAACGTACATTTCAATCTTCTACAAGATCCATTTTTTCACACAAGTGTTTTAATATGTCTCAACCACCGTACTACAACTTTAACCATCCTCAGCAACATCAGAATCAGCAGTATGATCAGCAACAACAACAATATCAACAATCACCACAATATTATCAACAACCGGTTTACTCACAACAACATCTTCTCATGAAACAACATCAGATGGTTCCAATGCAACAATCCTATCCAATGTCACAACAACAAGGCCAACTCCCATCAAAACCGACTCACTGGTTTGACAGGATGTGTGAAGTCATTTCAACTCAACAATCCAGACATGAAGCAGGATCTATTGACACTCCACCAATGCTTACACCAGGTAATTATATTCAGTGGGCAAGTCAATTATTAAGGTTTATAGAACTCAAGAAACCCAATGGTAAGTACATGAAACAAGTTATCCTTGAAGGACCGTTTCAGTGGCCTGTTAACTATGCTGGAGGTAACCCATCTGCTGACCCTCCAGTAGCTCCAATTGCTGTGCAAGTTCCTGAGTCTGCACTCACTACTGAACAACACCTTCATCATGATGCAGATGAGTATGCTATGTCTTACATACTTCAGGGAATACCAAATATCATATTCAGAAGTGTTGATGCTCAGACAACTGCAAAAGCTATGTGGGAACACGTCCATCTACTTATGCAAGGCACACAACTGAACAAAGAAGACATGGAATCTAAACTTTACTTGGAATATACTAATTTCATGATCGAACCAGGGGAATCACTTGAATCTTACTATCATCGTTTCACCAATTTCGTCAACGACTTAGAGAGACATGCAGTACACCTTCCAAGGATCGCTGTCAATACAAAGTTTGTTAGTAGTCTGGGTTCCGAGTGGCAAAAGTATGTGACATTTGTGAGACAAGCTAAGAATATTCATCAAGATCCATATGGTTTGTTGTATGACTATCTGAAGCACTATGAGTCTGAAGTTGAAAAAGATAGAGCCGCGCGAGGAGGATATATACCACCACCTACTTCTAATCCCCTAGCACTCGTTGCTCAATCTTATGCTGCACATCCTCCGATGTCTAATCATGCTTATGTTCAGGAACAGAATTATTTCAGTTACCAGCAACCTGCTACCTCACACAAAATGGTCCCATATGAATCATCCTCACAACACGCTTCTCCTCAACCTGCTCCATATGACAACCATGATAGCATGTACTACTCTAATCAGATTGAAGATGATGATGAAGATGTCAATACGTTGAATCAAGGACTTGCTCTTATCGCTCGTGCTTTTAGCAAATTCTCTAACAAAACCAACAACCGTCTTCGTTCTTCATCAAATACAAGGAATCAAGCTGTCATTCAAGATGGTCGAGTTGAGATTCAGATCTGTAATCCTGGACGTTCAGGATCAGGAGGTTATTCTGGAAATTCTGGGTATGGACAAAGATTCAACAACAATGGGGGATTCAGAAACATTTCAGGTGCTCCTCAGAGAAAAATGACAATGTGGCAAATGGCAATACAGAATCTGGGAATGCGATATGGTGCTACAATTGCAACGAAAAAGGTCATATTGCAACAGCATGTCCAAAACCGCGAACCCGTGGCAGTCAGTTTCACAAGCAGGCATTACTAATGGCTCTCAAAGATGAAAAGGAAGGAACTTTCAATGAACAAGAGAACAGTTTCTTCGCTAATGCTTACAACGATGATGATATGGAAGATCTTGAAGCCAATGCAGCTGTGATGCTTATGGCCAACATGCAGGAACATCAGTTGAATGATTCAGGCCCAGTGATCACCACTGATGGTTTGTCTCAGGTACATGACCTAACCACTTACTCCATACCAGTTAATGCATCACCCTCTGCTTCTGAATCAGATAAGGCGCAAGTTGTTCCATCTGAATCATTTTTATCTTCTCAAGACGATGAACAATTAGACACAGTTGTTATATTTGATGATGACACTGTCGTTTCATTTGATGATCCTATTGAGCAAGACAAACATGACCATATTGAACACCATGAACCTTCCTCTGATCCAGATCCTGACTATATTGTCATGGCCAAACAACTTTAAGAACAACTTCTTACTACTCAAATAATGGACGAGCAAAACAAAGTTTTGAAAGAAACCAATGCAGTTTTGAAAAAGGACATTAAATGTTATAAAATACAACCTTCACATTTTCAAAATGCAGTTCAACGTGAAAAGTGCTTTGAAAAGTCATTTCAGGAATCATATGTCAAAGAACAAAATCTTCAAAAACAAATGTATGACATAATTGAGTCAAACGGTAAATTGGTTTCCAAACTGGAAAATGAAAAACATGATCTTCAAAAACAAGTTGTACAACTTCAAAAGGAACTGTAAGGAATTATTGAAGATACTACTGACTGATACTGCTGACAGGTTCCTGCGGAAGCTTAGAGTGTTTCTGCTGATGACTGGTTCCTGCGGACGTATAGAGATCCTACGGATAGAGTTAAACTGTAGATAGAACTTATGTAATTTAGGACAAGATATGTAGAATATCTTTTATTAGTTTATGATTATTTGTTTCTTGTAAGAAAGGTTAGGGTTTCCACTAGTATATAAGGAACCCCAGGTTATTGTATTAGGTACGAGTTTCATAACATTATTAGTAAAAGTATATTGATCTATAGAAGATCAAGTTTAGTACATAAAGTTTGTTTTTATATTCCGCAATAATTACAAGCTCACAGAGATTATCTAACTTAGTCTTACTGGTGATTACATTAGTAGGCTAACGATCTATTGGCTTGAGATCTATCAAGGTATAGATCCTAACAAGTGGTATCAGAGCCACGAGATACTCTCTGTAACCTCAACACAATCACATAACTTTTCACTCAGAACCAATGGGAGACAAACCAGGCAGTGAGGTTGCTCTCTCAGAAGCAGGCTCTCTCACTCAACAACTACAATAGGTGGCTTTCTCTAACAGCAACGCCAACCTTCCTTTTCTCAGGAAGGATGAGTATGAGATCTGGACCATGAAGATGCAAAACTGGATTGCAAGTGTTGACTATAACCTCTGGAATGTTATACTCAATGGCTGTCGTCCTAAAAAGCAAACTGTAGATGCTGATGGCAAAATTAAGATTTTGGAACCTGTTTCTGCTGAAGAAATTCTTGCTATACAAAGGGAGAACAAAGCAAGAACCATATTGCTGTAGGCAATCCCTGATGACCACATGGGAGATTTTCATTCCATGACTGATCCAAGAGAAATCTGGTGGGCTATAAAAGCTAGATTTGGGGGGAATGAAGAATCAAAAAGGATGAGAAAGAGTATGTTGAAGCAAGAATTCCAAGAATTCAAGATAACTGAAGAAGAAGGTCTCCACAAAGGTTATGACAGGCTTCGGAAGATTTTGAGTCACTTGAATCAGCTTCTAGCCAGACCTGACAATGAGGAGGTGAATTCCAGGTTTCTAAGAGCCTTGCCTCCCTCATGGTCTCAGGTGAGTATATCATTGAAAACCAAAGGTGGCCTGGACTACCTCAATTTTGATGACTTGTACAACAAACTCAGAGCTTTGGAAGGTGACATAAAGGGATTCTCTCCATATGCAGCAACTCCTTCACAATCTGCATTTGTCAGCTCTAACTCAAACTACATGCCACACACCTATACAAGTCCATCCCCAGTACCACAGGTTTACTCAAGTCCATCCACTCCAAGCCAAAGTCTTCCCATTACCACATTGTCTTTTTCAAATGCTAATCCAATAACTCATCTAAAGATTAGTAATGTGATGGAAGATGTACTTCATTCATTTGTTGCTAAAGTTGATAAACAGCAACAAATAGCTTATGAAGATTTTGAGCAGATTGATGAACTTGCTTTAGAAGAGTTGGACTTAAAGTGGCAAATGGCTATGCTCTCCTTCAAGGTTAGAAGATTTGAGCAAAAGGTTGGTAAAAAGCTCAATGTTGATGGTAGAGATGCAGCTCGGTTTGACAGGAGGAAAGTGAAGTGCTATGCTTGTGGAGAAATTGGCCATTTTGCAAGAGAGTGCACAACCAAGAAGGGTGAAGCTAGTAGCAGATATTCAGCATACAAGAAGAAAGAGGTGGAGGCTGGCGAATCAAAATCCTTGGTCACTGCTATAGATGCTAGTGTTGAGTGGAATGAGCGTGAAGATGCAACAAGCAGCTCTCCTCAAATCTCTTGCATGGCTAGTTGTGATGATGACTTTGGCCTCATGGGAATCTCTCCTTAGGTATCTACTTGTGTTTGTGATTGTGATTCTAAATATACAACTCTAAAAGAAGCTTATGATGAAATGAAACCAAAATATAATGAGTGTTTTATTGAAGCTGCAACTTACAAAGAAGCTTTTAAAACCTTAGAACAACAGAAGATGTGGTTTCAGCAAAATCAATTGGCTTTTGAGGAAAAGATTAGAGTTTTAAGTAGAGATTTAGAATGTACTAGCAATGAATTAAAGTTTTCTGAAAAAGAAAAAGCTAGAATTGAGTCTGAAAAAGGTGTTTTGCAAGAGAAATTGGATAAAGAAGTAGCTAGGCATAAAGAGTGGCTAGTTTCAGGTGATAAATTATCTAGGTTACTCTACAGTAGTAAGTCTGTAACATCTGAGATAGGTCTAGGGTTTAAGAAATATGTTGGTCCAGAAGCAAATCACTATTTAGATAAGAAAAATCATAATTATTCTGTCCCTATAAACTATCTAAAGGAAGGTGAGATGCATGCTGTACCAGGACTTATCAGAGGTGTATTTATGCCTACTACCAAAACCTCTGACTTTGATGGTTCACACCATCTGTTTGGCAAAAAGTCTAAAGACTTGCCAAATAAGTCTGAAGACCCTCCAACCATAGGAACCCCTAAGCCTACATCCCATAAGTTGGACTTACCAGAATCAAAGGAAACCACTGGCATTAGGATCAATGACTCCCCTGACTCTAGAAGTATATCTAGTAATGATTCTAACACTTATGTCTCTTGTTCTTCCAGGGACAAGACCTTAGAGACCTCTAGTTATGCCAGCTGTGATTCCAAGATCAAGTCAGACTCACCCAAGTCCTCAATAAAGATTTCTGACAAGTCATCTTACAAGTCTGTAGACTCTGAAGTTGCTGTTGATGAAGTTCTTTCTAAGACAGCCTCTTCTGAAGACTTGTTATTTACTTCTTTTGAAAACAATTCCTTTCAGTGTTTACAAAACAATTCTATTTCTGGTGTTTCTTTGAATAATTCTGTGTTTAATAAGACATCTTTTGGATTTAATAAATCTTCTAGGAAGAAGAAGTGTTTTGTTTGTGGTAGCAAATTGCATTTAATTAAGGATTTTGATTTTCATGATAAGAGGATGGGTGTTTCTCTTGTTAATAATAGACCTAGACAAAAGTGGACTAACAGAATGCATTCCATTCCTGCTGATTGGTCTGTTCCTTCTGATAGGTCTGTTTCTGCTAGTAGATATATGAATACCAATAGAAATAGATATGGGTCACGACCATTTTATGGATTTAATCATTGGTATGGATATAATGACCCAATGTTTATGGGAAGGGCTAATTGGGATTCTGCTGAAAAGTCCTCAGCAGATTGTTCTTGGACATATAAAAGGCCATATAACTACAGGGAATCCAGGAACAATTGTGGATCTAACTCATCTTTTTGGGTACATCATAATGATCCACAGGGCAGTCTCAAGTCTTTCATGAATTAAATCTATTAATATCTTAATGTTGTTGTATATTAACTTTTTTGTTGTAGGAACATCCTCTTCTTAATAAAGACTTAGGTATTGTTGATAGTGGCTGTTCAAGAAACATATCTGGGAATCAGGAGAAGCTACATGACTTTGTGCCTATTAATGGAGTTATAGTGAGGTTTGGAAGTGGAGTAGGAAGGATCACTGGCAAAGGAACCATTAGAACTCCAAAGGTGGATTTTGAGAATGTCTACTATGTGAAGGAGCTTCAAGGATTCAATTTGTTCTCAGTTTCACAAATTTGTGACAAAAAGCTTCCTGTACTTTTCACTGAAGAGGGGTGTCTCATTCTTTCACTTGAGTTCAAAATACCTGATGACAATCATGTATTGCTAAAGGCTCCAAGAAATCATAATCTTTATACATTTGACTTGAATGATGTCAAGCCAGAAGGTGATCTCTCATGTTTGGTAGCTAAAGCATCCTTGGATGAATCTACAAAATGGCATAGAAGGATGGCGCATGTTAATTTCAAAGTTATCAAGAAACTTGCTAAAGATGGACTTGTTCATGGACTTCCTTCCAAGATCTTCACCAATGAGCATAATTGTGTTGCCTGTAACAAGGGTAAGCAACACAAAGCTTCTTATAAGGCCATTACTGCTGTGAGCACAATCTCAGAACCATTGCAGCTACTTCATATGGATCTTTTTGGTCCAACATCCATCAGGAGTATTGATCATAAGTACTTCTGTTTGGTAATCACTGATGCTTTCAGTAGATTCAGTTGGACATTCTTTTTGGTGACTAAAGATCAAACCTTTCAGGCACTTAAAGAATTTATGGCTCTTATTGAAAACCAACTTAACAAGAAGATTAAAGGTATAAGATGTGACAATGGGACAGAGTTCAAAAATGCTAATCTCATTGAACTTTGTGGTTTAAAGGGTATTAAAGGAGACTATAGCACTCCTAGAACTCCACAGCAGAATGGGGTTGCAGAAAGGAAGAATAGAACCCTTATAGAGGTTGCAAGATCTATGCTTGCTGACTCTAAACTTCCCACCATGTTTTGGACTGAGGCAGTTGGCACTGCTTGTTATGTATTGAATAGGGTGTTGATTACTAGACCTTATAATAAGACACCCTATGAGCTACTGACAGGGAAGAAACCTACCATTGAACACTTGAAACCTTTTGGTTGTCAGGTGACCATTCTAAACACAAGTGATCATTTAGGCAAATTTGAAGCAAAAGCTGCTGAAGGGTATATTGTTGGTTACTCAGCTCATAGCAAGGCTTACAGGGTATATAACTTGACTGCAAAGAAGATAGAAGAGACTCTTAACCTGAAATTTTTGGAAGAGAATGAAAATGTTTAGGGAAAAGGTCATGAATGGTATTTTGACCTTGATTACTTAACAGATTATTTGGGGTATGCTAGACACAAAACTAACCCCTCTGCAGGTATCCAAGTGTCATCTTCTAACAGTGCAGGTATCCTACAGGATGATTCAGACATTGATTTAGAATGTGATGAACCCACTATTGTTGTAACTACTCAACCAATTCAAATAGCAGATCCTCCTACCAAAGAAGCCTCTGATGCCAAATCTGCTGATGATGTAGAAAACTCAACCTATGCAGAAGATCTTGCTAGACTCAAAAAGCAAGAACATGCAGCTGCTAAGGAAGCTAAAAGACTTGGTCTTGAATTTGCTCAAGACACTGAAGCACTCTTAAAACAAGCTGCTGTTGAAGAGAGCAGAAAAACTAGTTCTGCTGATACATCTGCTGATGCAGCTGCTGATACTGCTGATGGAGATTCTGCTGAAGGCATTTCTACTGCAGTTCCTGTTTCCACTAAAACATCCACAAGCTTGGATGAACCTTATGGCAGGTTTCCTCTTCCCTCAGATCTTGCTAATGTTGAGCAAGGTGATGGCATTTTTCAATCAGCTTCTTATGATGAAGACTTTGCTCCTACAGTAACCAATCTTGATACCTCCATTGATGTTAATCCTGTAGCAACTAAAAGGATCAACACCATTCATCCACACGATAATATACTTGGTGATCCAAATGCTATGGTTCTCACCAGGAGTGCCATTAAGAATACCAAGTTTGGGCAATGTGCATTTCTAACTTATGTATCCACTCAGAAGAGAGACAATCACACAGATCAGAAGCGTTGTTTGTTTGCTTGTTTCTTGTCCCAAGTTGAACCAACAAGCATTAAACATGCCTTGAGTGAGCCTAGTTGGGTTGAAGCCATGCAGGAAGAGATGCAACAATTCAAGAATCAAGATGTTTGGGTAGTTGTTGATCTTCCTGCAGGGAAAATTGCAATTGGGACCAAGTGGATCTTAAAATGCAAGAGGGATGCCAGAGGTATTGTGGTCAGAAATAAAGCAAGATTGGTGGATCAAGGTTTCAGACAAGAAGAAGGGATTGACTATACTGAGGTATTTGCACCAGTTGCTAGGGTTGAGGCAATTAGATTATTTTTAGCCTTTGCCTCATATATGGGGTTTAAGGTCTATCAGATGGATGTCAAGAGTGCCTTCCTCTATGGCAAAATTGAAGATGAGGTATACGTTACTCAATCACAGGGCTTTGAAGTCCCCCATCATCCTAAGAAGGTGTACAAAGTTGTCAAGGCACTTTATAGACTTCACCAAGCACCAAGAGCATGGTATGCTAGACTGTTTACATTTCTTTTGGAGCATGGCTACAGAAGAGGAGCTATTGATAAGACCCTCTTTATTAAGAAAAACTCCGGGGACATCATTCTAGTACAGGTTTATGTGGATGACATTATTTTTGGATCCACAAAGGAAGCATGGTGCAGGGAATTTGAAGAATTGATGAAAGGTGAATTTCAGATGAGTGCAATGGGAGAGTTAACCTTTTTCTTAGGGCTACAAGTCAAACAACAACCTGAAGGGATTTTTATCCATCAGGAGAAGTATGTTAAAGACATTTTGAAAAAGTTTGACTTTGAACTCTTGAGGACTGCTACTACTCCATATGAACCACCCAAGCTTAAAAATCCAAATGAACAAGATGAGGCTGTGAATGTTCACCTCTATAGATCCATGATTGGATCACTCATGTATCTCACAGCTTCTAGGCCTGACATTACCTTTGCTATCAGTGCTTGCTCAAGACATCAAGTCACTCCACTGACTTACCACCTAAATGCAGTGAAAAAGATTTTCAAGTACATCAAAGGCCAACCCAAGCTAGGCCTCTGGTACCCAAGGGAATCACCATTTGTATTGGAGGCTTACAGTGATAGTGACTATGATAGAGCTAATTTGGATAGGAAATCCACAACAGAAGAAACACAAAAGACATCATTTAACAACATACAACCATCAACAAACCACCACCTCCCAAAGCCCCAACCTTCTACTCCATCTTCTTCTTCCCTTTGCCCAAGTCCTTTGGGTCAGGCATCCTCTTGTGAACCCGTCTGGACTGCATATCCTTGTTCCAGAGCTTGGGAGCAGTAAGACCTAGGACCACCTTCAATGGACCCTTGTTCCTGTTTGAGGACTGTGGCTCTTCAGGTACAGAGATCTTCCTCATATCTGCACACACACTCTCCATTTCAAAAGTCAGGAATGCTGTGACAGGAGTAAAATCAGGGACAACCATAGCTAGAGGAGTTGGAGCTTCCTCTGCTTCATTGGTTTCTTCTGATGAGGTAGGAGATGGACATAATTCAGAAGGGCCTTCACCTAGGTAGTAGTATGCTCTTTGGATCTGAGGTATGTCAAAGGTGGAGTCTGATGATGAATCAGAGGAAATATCAATGATCTTGGGGGATGGTTTCATAATTTGGGTGTTGAGAAAGACTTTGGTGGTATGTTATTAGTGTACTAATGGGTTGTGAGTAGCTTATGCTTTGAAGACTTCTTTATAAAGACTTGATTTGGGTTTAATGTGAGTAAATGCAAGTTAATGGGAGGTAGTTGAGTCAGTAGCAATTACTAATTGTGCAAGTTGTCCACTTAAGTGGATTCTTTGGATGAAAGTCAATGGGTTTGACCACATGCTGCTGATAATATCTATTTTGTTGTTAAGTGTGTTCCTGCTGATGGTTTATTAAAGATCACTTTATTCAGGGGAATGCAAATCTTTTAGAAGAATTAAAATCAAGTTAACACAAACAAGGCAAAATTTTTATTGATTCTTCAGAAGTACAATAAAGGACAATAAAATTGAAAGTTTAACAACAAGTTCCTATTCTACTTTGCCCTTGCCCCTGCCTTCCACAGTATTCTCCTTGCCTTTGTTGTTGATGTTAAAGATTCCTTGCCACTGAGGACAGGGCAACCCCATCACAATCTTTCTTGTCTTTGGCAATGGGGGATTTAATTTTCTTCCTCTTGATGGTCGTCTTGGACGAGAGGACTGGGGCTTCTCAGGGGTTGTGGGGTTGTAGAGTGCATCATTCTCATCATCTTCTTCATCAGAAGAAGTGAAGATGAAGGGAGACTCATTAGGATTGGGAACTCTGTTTGCCCTCTCCAATGCATTCCACTTTCTCTCCATCTCTTTCTGGTACTCAGGATCATCAATTTCAGAAGGGTATGGTGGAAGATCCTCTGATGATGATGAACTTGGAGCAGGTACATCATGTTTCTTCTTCTTGGCTTTTTCTTTTGTGAGACCACGAGGAAGTGTTGGCATTCTGAGTGGTGGTGGAGATGTTAGTGATTCAGACGTATCAGATGAGTAAGAAGAAATGCTGATTATACTTTGATTGGATGCCATGGTTGTATTGTTGATTGGTGGAATTGTAATTAGGGATTTGATTTGTGTGGAAAGATTTGGAGATAATTATCCTTTATTTATAAGATCACCCAAACCGCGTGTCTTTATTACCATAAATGCGAGGTGGTTTGGAGATAATTAAGAGTTTGAATAACGAGATTTTTCAAAGATATTTGGTTACCACTGAAGGGGTGATTCTGCTGATTGATTCTGCAGATAGTGCTGATTCATAAATGGTTGACCGTTGTCAACGATTGACTTATTTTCTATGGATTGACCATTTGGTTCCTTCCGTTTGACTTGGTTTCAGCTGACGAGTCAGTTTAATTGGGATTTTATTAAGTTGATTATTGGTCAAAGATTACTTTCTAATAATTCATATCAGTTTCATTCCACGTTTGGTAACTTCCATAATTAACCAAGACGTGCATATCACTTACAAATTAACTGATTCCCTCTCACTATAAAAGTTTAAAACCATTTCAACATTCTTCAGCACTCCCAACCCTAATTTCTTATTCTCAATCAATGGCTGAACTACTTTTCAAAGGTGATCATAACAAACATGCCTTTCTTGTTCGTAGTAAGGGTGATGAAGATTATGTGGGTATGATAGAATTTCTTCAAAGATCCAAGATTCGTTATGCTTTGATCCATTATCCAAATGTTATTCATGAATCTCTGGTTGTACAATTTTGGGGAACGACAAGGACCAGGACTGTTGAAGATGGACCAACAAAGATTGTTGCTATGGTGGATGGGGAAGAATGTGTGGTTACTGAGTCATTGGTCAGAACTCAACTGCAATTGGATGATGAAGGTGGGGTGACTGATTTTCCTAAGGAAGAGATACTTACAGGTATTCGGGCTACTGGTTATAGTGGTGATGGGAAAGTGTGGTACAAGAATCTGTTTTGTCCTAAATGGAGGTTTTTGACACATACTTTGCTTCAGTGTATGAGTTCTAAGTCTGGTGGATGGGATCAATTTTCTACAGACATTGCTCTTGCCATTGTGTGTCTCTCTCAGGGAAGAACCTTTAATTTTTCTAAGTATATCTTTAAGGAAATGCTAGATACTGTTAAGGATACCAAACTTAAATATTTAATGTATCCTAGGTTTCTTCAAATTATTTTAGGCATTCCGACCAATGACCCTACCCATTTGCCTGTTAAGGGTTTATCTAAAAAGTTGTTTTCTCAAATGAAAATTAAATTTACAGGAGAACACAGACCCTTCATCCCTGCTATGTTGCCTGCTGGCAATGTTCCTGAGGGAGTAGCTGCTGATACAGCTGCTGATGCCCCTGTGGGCAATCCCCCTGATGGAGTGGCTGCTGATGCAGCTGGTGGTGGTCAGGATCCTCCTGATGCTCTAGCATTAGAGGATTCTCCTGACAGGACTGAAGTTGCTCCTGATGTAAGTGCATTAGTTGCTCCTGACGTTCAGCCACCACCCTCTCCTAGGTCACCCACACCTGTACCTTCACCAATGGATATTACTTCTCCTGAGCATGTGCTCAATGAGAATTTAGGCCCTGACCAACCTGTAAACTCACCACAATATACATGACTTCCAACACCTAGTCCATTGAGACCTCATTTTGAGGATCATGTAGATGTAGATGTAAATTTAGATTATTCTACTCACAGGACCAATGATGCTTCCAATGCCACAGATATCCCTGTTGGTGGAACTGAAGGTCCTGCTACTCTTACTTCTGTATCTGCTTTGTTGAAAAGGTATGTAACTAAGGTGGACAAGTTGGAGAAGGATCTGAATTTCACCAAAAAGAATCTTAGTAATGCTGTTTTAACTCTCATTGGAAGAGTTAAAAAGTTGGAGGCTAAGCTCAAGAAAAGGAAGAGACAAGGTGTTATGTATGAATCAGATGAGGAATCTACTAAAGCATCTGACACAATTGATTTGGAAGGCCTTGAACTTCTTGCTGCTACCACATTGGATAGTGTTCAGAAGAATGCTACTGCTGCTAGGCCTGCACCATCTACTCATTCTACTGATGATAGGCCTGCACCAACTACTGATGCTGTTCATTCTGCTGATACAAGTGTTCCAAATGATTCAAGAGTAACTTATGTCAGGAGAAAGCATTCTGCTGATAAGACTTCTGCTGATGCTTCTAGGAAGGAACCTTTTCCTGCTCCTATGCCAGAAGTGGGTACTCATGATACATCAGCAGATATCCAAGTTGACTTTCCTGATGATTCTATTAAAAAGACTTCTGTTCCTCCTGAGACTACTACAATTAAGGAAGACAAAGGAAAGTCCATCATGGTTAATCAGGACATTCCTTCAAGAGTGAAGTCAAAGGTGGAACTTGCTAATGAAAAACTTAGTGAGATTGCTGCTGCACACTTGCAAGATAAAGAGAATGTTGTAGCTACAAAGGTTCAGTTGGATATGAAAGCCTCAGAAGCACTTGCTCGGAAAATACAAGCTGATTTGGATAAGATGGGAACTCCATTTACTAGTACTCCTCCTGCTAAAAGACAAAAGGAACTAGATGAAATAGCTAAGAATCTTTCTGCAGAACAATGGGAAAATTTGG
Source organism: Artemisia argyi (assembly GCA_030686995.1). Lineage (NCBI taxonomy): Eukaryota > Viridiplantae > Streptophyta > Magnoliopsida > Asterales > Asteraceae > Artemisia > Artemisia argyi. The sequence continues at coordinate 300,685 of JARVZY010001828.1, read as the reverse complement.
CTGCACAGGCTGCTACTAAGCCTAATTTGGGTGAATCTGTGCTTGGAGTTAATAACCTTGCTTTTGTTCAGATGATGGTTGAAAGAGGAAAGTTGCAGAGACAACAGGAGGCAGAGAGAAAAGCTAAGCATCTCAGGGAAAGACCTTGGACAAAGGCAGAAATAAAGAAATACATGAGGAATTTTGTCAAGAATCAGGGATGTTCTATGTTTGGGTCAGGATGGACTCAAAAGAAGGTTTGGGGATTTTCAGATAAACAGCTCACCTTCTACTATGACAAAATCATTTCCAGTCTTCATTCCTCTGGCATACATGTCCAAGATGTCTTAGAGATAAGGGGTAGACTTTTGGATGGGCCTGTTGCAAAGAGAATCAGGCTTACTGATACTGCTGATCAGCCTGCTGAGTCCATTGGGTCATTTCATGGTGGTCAAGAGAAAGTGCATTCTCCTTCAGTGTTGCCTCAGATGGATGATACTCCTGATGCTCAGATGGATGATACTCCTGATGCTTCTCATCATGATACTGCTGAATCTCAACCTGATACTACTAAAGCTCCACATGATGTTTCACATGATGCTTCAGCAGATACTCCAATAGAAGTACCTGATGATGATTCTGCAGATGTTGCTGATGTTTTAGCACAAGTTACTCCTGATACTTCCAAACAAGTGCCTAAAGAAGAACCTGCTGATGGTCCTTCTCTTCCTACTGCTACTGGCACTAGGAGAAAGACTAAAGCTATCAAGAGAAAGGCTTCTAAGGATGCTCCATTAGAGGATAGTACTTTCCTTGACTATGATTCTGATGATGGGCAAGATCCAGTTGTTTGGGAGAAAATTGTGAAATGGGAACTTGTTGATTCTATGCTTGGTCAAGGACAAGTGAATGTTCTTCATAGACAAGATGGCTCTACCAAGACCTTTACTTTTCTGAATCAGATATTGCATATGGTGGACAAGCAAGATCTTCTCAACCTTTATGATTGGGTTATCAATTATTATCAAACTCATTCCCCTGAAGGAACTGGAATGTATTTGATGGGCGATTTACAAATTCTATGTGATTCTCATCGTGGTGATTCTGGTGTGAAGTTTTAAGTTTGGAAAGGTCAGAAGACATGGGTGGTTGATTATTGGAAGTTCTTTCCTCTTCCCAATGTTCATATAATTGTTACAACCATTGGTAAGACCTTATACTGCTGGGCTGATGTTCTTTACCCAATTACCATGGAAGTGATGAATCTTATGCTGGAGGCAAAACTTTCTGTTCCTCTGGATATAACTGAGAATGATCTTCATCTTGCTGAACAATTGATAAGGTTCATCAGAAGAAGTATCTTGACTAAGCAGGAGCTGAAAACTAAGTATGGTATTCAAATGGAATCATATTTGCAATGAGCTGGTCTTGGTATGGTAATTTGTTGTATCTTTTATTTCTTTTCTTTTAGTGTAGTATAAAAAAAAAAAAAAAAAAAAAAAAAAAAAAGAACCCTAGCATATTTGTATAGTTTTGTGTATGTTGTATGCAGGTTTGGTGTTGATTCTTATCACACTTTCTCTGGTCATCAACTTACCTGATGTTGACTATTCCATCAAAAAGTTGGCTAGTCCAAAGGGTACAGCTTTGGTAAAGACACATCAAATCTGTTCATAGCTGTAATGGTTTGCTTAAAATCATAGGGTTCTCAACTCACCCATGCTTTATTGCTGAGAGTTGAAATGGTTGTCAATTGACCATGGATTTTTCCTTTTTGGATTCCAAATAATTGGCTAGCCCACACGTATATGGCTTGTGGTAAAGGCAGTGGAAAACCATATTTGGTATTCAATTGACCAAGATGATTTTTCATCAATAATTGACTAGTCTTGAGCAAACGGCTACAGGTAAAGACTTCTCAAATCCGTTTATAGCTGATGATTTGCTAAAAATCATATTCTTTGGGTTATCAGTGTACCATAGTTTCTTAACTGAGAACACTTGGCTACTCTAGTAGTGATGGCTATTGGTAAAAAGACATCAAATCCATTATTTTCAATGATTCACCTCTCACAGGAGTTAACACACCTGGATGTGATGAGAATAGTACGAAACTAATCTGTTTTGATGTACATTTGGTCATGTGTTGCTGCAAAGAATGGTGTTTTTCACTTACTTGCTGATCATAGAGATTCTACTTATGAAGATTCTTTGCTGCTGATGTTCATCCTTAATCCTCTTGTTTGTGCTATTGGCGATCTATTAAGAAATCTTGAACTTAACTGTGTCAAATTCAAGATTAGGGGAGGATTGTAAGGAATTATTGAAGATACTGCTGACTGATACTGCTGACAGGTTCCTGCGGAAGCTTAGAGTGTTTCTGCTGATGACTGGTTCCTGCGGATGTATAGAGATCCTACGGATAGAGTTAAACCGTGGATAGAACGTATGTAATTTAGGACAAGATATGTAGAATATCTTTTATTGGTTTATGATTATTTGTTTCTTGTAAGAAAGGTTAGGGTTTCCACTAGTATATAAGGAACCCTAGGTTATTGTATTAGGTACGAGTTTCATAACATTATTAGTAAAAGTATATTGATCTATAGAAGATCAAGTTTAGTACATAAAGTTTGTTTTTATATTCCGCAATAATTACAAGCTCACAGAGATTATCTAACTTAGTCTTACTGGTGATTACATTAGTAGGCTAACGATCTATTGGCTCGAGATCTATCAAGGTATAGATCCTAACAGGAACTTTCAAAAACACAAACAGAGGTGTCAACTTGCAAACAGGAATTTTATGAACATAAAGTGCAAAAACGAGAAAAAGAAAATTCTTTAATTGAAGAAAATATCACTCTCGAACGTCAAATAAAAGCATTTCAAAATATCGTTTATAAACATGAAGAATCTGTAACGACAATTCAAAAGTTTACTTTAAAACCTTGACTCGATAAAGGTTTTGCCATTGGTGATTACAGATCCACTTTTCTTCACACTGCGTTCAAAACAATTCCTAAGCTTTACAGTATGGACCAATTGATGGATAATAATGTTTGCGTGTTATTGTATATAATACTGAGGAAGAATATGAACTTGAAGAAAAGAGTCGATCAAAAATGAGTCAAGTTGAATATTGCAAACCATATGATTATTCAAAAGTTCCTCACATTTCAAAATCTTTTGTTACATCAAGAGAAATACCTGAAAAATCATGGTATGTCACTGAGTCTTACGTTTCATCTTCCAATGGGGCTCTTGTCAAACCCGTGGCACAAGTAAATGGTCCATTACCATCTTCTGGTACTGTGACACCCTTACCAACACGTTGTCGAGTTTTAGACTATTTTAAAACGTTCATGAAAGGCATAGAAAACTTGGAAAACGTAATTGAACATCATTCAGAAATAAAAATTGCTACTTTTCAATCAGCTTACGAGCGCGAAAAGCGAGACATTTTTCAAAAACAATTTCTGCCTTTAGTTCAAAATTTGTGTCATTGTGCTACTCGTTGGGAACAGGAACTCCAAAAAGAAGTTAAAGATATGCAAAACATTTTCGCTCTAAATGAAAATGCAATTTTGGTTCAACAACGCAAAAATCAATTTTTGAAAACGGATTCTGATCGAGTCTTGGAACAACTTCTCACAGCTGATATTTATACTCTCATTATGAATGATCTCTACCATTCCAGTAATGCTACGGTATTTGAAAATTACTGTGCTGATATTGATTTGCTGAATACGGAAGCTGAGACATTGAAACATAAATATGAAACGTTGCGTCAAATCAGTGATGATGTGAAAAACAAACTTTCAAACGAAATTTGTCAACTCAAACAAAGGCTTGAATGGTGTCAAGCTCAAAGTCTTGAAATAGAATTGCAACTACAAAGTCAAAATGATTTAAAAAGCTGTCAACTTTGCAAAGACAATAATTTTCTCAAAAATAAATGTCTTCAATATGAAAAAGAAATTGCGGAGTTGAAAATTGAAAACGTCGAATGGCAACAAAATCGCGATGACATTCGTTATTGCAATGGTTTACTTGAGTCTGATATTCAAGAAAAAAATCACATCATCATTGATTTGAAAGAGAAAATTAAGCTACTTCAAAAAGGAAAGTTTGTTGACACCACAGTGATAGCACCAGGAATGTTTCAAATAGACAAAACAGATAAGGATAATCATGCTCAGAGTTCTAATGTTAGCTCTTCCACTTCTACAAGACTAGTTTCCCCTAAGCGCGTTAGCAACCCAAAGCCAAAAAGCGTTAAGAAGACTAAAAAGACTAGGCTCTGGCAACGTAGAAGAGGAACACTAGAAGTGCAAGAAGTAGAATATCACCCTAGGAACTTGAATAAAAATCATGTCGCATCTGATTTAGATTCTAATTTGGCAAATTGTAATCAAAATCTTAATGTAACGAATGCTGAACCTTTAAATGTTTTAAATATTAATGCATCTTGTGTGTTTTGTCGTCAAAGTGTGTTATCTGGTGATCATACTAAATGTGTAGCTAATAATCTCTTACATCGTCACAAGAAACGTAGATCAGGCATTTTCTCTAGGCCCACTACTGCCTCTAAGTCTACCTTAGGAAAAACGCCAACTACCATTTCAAATGATGTTGTTGTCAACCCAAGATCAGAAATCAACAAACCTAGGAACATGCCAAAAGCTAGTCCATTTACCAAAAATAAAGCAAAAACTAGTTGGAATTGGCAACGTTGGTTACAATACAAACCAAATTTTAAATGGATTCCTAAACTGTTGAATACTTGTGTTTCTAACCAACAGGAAGCCACCATTTCTTCGGGTTCCACCCTTACTTCTGTTCCATCTTTGTCGTCTATTTGTGATGCAGGTGGTTCAGATAGTTCTCTGGATTGTTGATAGCGGTTGCACCCGACATATGACAGGCAATCTCAAACTGTTAACTAACTTTGTCTCAAAGTTTATCGGAACTGTCAGATTCGGGAATGATCAATACGCTTTAATCATGGGTTACGGAAACTATGTGAATGGGAATATTAAAATTAGCACAGTATATTATGTTGAAGGCTTGGGTCACAATCTCTTTTCTGTCGGTCAGTTTTGTGATGGGGATCTAGAAGTTGCTTTTCGTGAGACAACTTGTTTTGTTCGCGATCTACAAGGAAACGATCTGATGTCCGGCAAACGTGGCACTAACCTTTACATAATTTCAATGTCTGACATGATCGCTTCAACTCCTATCTGTCTTCTATCCAAAGCTGAAACGACTAAATCATGGTTATGGCACAAACGCCTTTCTCACTTGAATTTCAAAACAATGACTGATCTCGCTCATCACAAATTAGTTGAAGGCTTTCCAAGATTCCGCTATGCCAAAGATCACCTATGTCCAGCCTGTGAACAAGGCAAAAGTACCCGTGCTCACTTTCCCTCAAAACCTGAACACAGTACTAATCATGTTTTACAACTACTTCATATGGATTTGTGCGGTCCGATGCATGTTCAAACGATCAACGGTAAACGCTACATTTTAGTAATTGTTGATGATTACTCTCGCTGGACTTGGGTTTATTTTCTTCGAAGTAAAGATCAAGCTCCTCAAATGATCATCACCTTTCTCACAAAAATACAAGTTCAGCTACGCAACACAGTAAGAATTGTTAGAACTGCACATAATTTAAGAATCAGACTCTAAGGTCGTATTTTGAGAAAGTGGGAATTGAACATCAAACATCCATTCCACGAACATCCGAACATAATGGAGTAGTCGAAAGACGCAACAGAATGTTGGTGGAAGCTGCTCGAACGATGTTAATCAATGCTCAATTACCAGATTACTTATGGGCGGAGGCTGTCTCAACCGCATGTTACACTCAAAACCGCTGTATGATCACAAAATGCCATCACAAAACACCATATCAAATTGTTCACAAAAGGAAACCGAACATCAGTTACTTTCATGTATTTGGAGCTCTATGTTATCCAGTCAATGATCGTGATGATCTAGGTAAACCTAAAGCAAAGGCTGACATTGGTATATTTATTGGATACTGTGAAAATTTAAAAGGCTTTCGGATATGGAATCGTCATACCAGAGAAATTCAAGAAACCATTCATGCTAATTTTGATGAACTCACTCAAATGGCTTCTGAGTAAAATAGCTTAGGACCCGCATCCAACCGTCTAAACTTTCCGGAATCTTCGGCTGAACCGTTGTCACTCTCCCGTCAAGAAGTGGAAACCTTGTTTGCTCCATTGTTTGATGATACGATTGTTAACCGTCCATCCGAGGCCACACCAAATTCCGCTGCACATCTTGATCAACATCAAGTACCTGATACACCTCAACAAACTACTACTACTATTGGAAGAGACGGTCCTTCAATCATATCACCTACAACAACAGAACAAACCGGGTCCAACACAACACTCAGCTAGAGACTCCATACCTTTATTAGTTCCACAAACCGCAGAGCATGACCCAAAACAGTTCATCAACCCATTTGCACCGGCTCCACCTGTCCCCGACATTGCTAAGTCATCTACATGCAATTTGGGTCCTGCTCACTTGCGAGATACTTATCAACTTCATCCTTCGACACACAAATGGACTAGAGATCACCCCTTAGTTCAAATTATTGGCCATCCAGATGCACCAATTATGACAAGACAACGCCTTCACACAGACGGTGAAACTTGCATTTACGCACTCACAGTTTGTGAAACCGTGCCTAAAAACGTCAAAGAAGCTATGACTTATGAAAACTGGATTGAGTCTATGCAAGAAGAATTCGAATCCTTTCAAAGATTAGAAGTCTGGGAAATGGTTGAAAAACCAGAAGGAATCATTGTCATTGGATTAAAATGGATCTGGAAAAACAAACTGGATGCAGAAGGCACTGTCATACGCAACAAATCACGCTTGGTAGCAAAAAGATACTCTCAAGAAGAAGGAATCGATTTTGAAGAATCATTTGCTCTAGTAGCTAGACTTGAAGCTGTACGGATCTTCTTAGCATTTGCTGCTCATCGGAATATGATTGTTTACCAAATGGACGTGAAAACGGCTTTTCTGAATGGTCAACTCCGTGAAGTAGTTTACGTCAGTCAACCTGAAGGATTCGTTGATCCAGAACGTCCCAATCATGTCTACAAACTTAAGAAGTCTCTATACGGTCTCAAGCAAGCCCCAGGGCGTGGTATGATAAGCTTTCTAAATTCCTATTGGCTAATGATTTTACTCTAGGCTCGGTGGATCCAACACTGTTTACAAAAACATACGGGATGGACTTATTAATCGTTCAAATTTATGTCGATGACATTATTTTTGCTTCAACCAACAAAAATTACTCAATGGATTTTGCAAAATTAATGACAGATAATTTTGAAATGTCCATGATGGGTGAACTTATGTTCTTTCTAGGACTACAAGTTCATCAATCACCCCGTGGAATTCTTCTAAATCGGTCCAAATATGCTCTTGAGATTTTTAAGAAACATGGAATGCAAAGCTGTGATACAATGAATACACCTATGGCCAATTCCATAAAACTAGATGCTGATATACATGGGACTCCTGTTGACCCCACCAAATATCGAAGTATTATTGGGTCCCTCATGTATCTCACATCTAGCAGACCTGATATTGTATTTGCTGTCTACATGTGTTCGCGATATCAGTCTAAACCAACTGAAAAACACCTCAATGAGGCAAAAAGAATCCTTCGATACATAAAGGGAACCATCCATTTGGGGATCTGGTATCTGAAGGATTCTGGTTTTGAACTAATAGCTTTTTCAGACGCTGACCATGTAGGATGCTTAGACACGCGAAAAAGTACATCAGGTGGCTTACAGTTTCTTGGAGATAAGCTTGTGTCTTGGCAATCAAAGAAGCAGGACTGCACATCACTGTCATCAACAGAATCTGAATACGTAGCTATGTCTGCTTGTTGTGCTCAAGTCATTTGGATGAGATCACAGCTTAAAGACTATGGCTACCTATTCAATAAGATTCCAATCTACTGTGATTCCAAAAGTGCCATTGCAATCTCCTGCAACACAGTCCATCACTGCAAATCCAAACACATCGATCTCCGATATCATTTCATCAAGAAGCATGTCGAAAAGGGTACAGTTGAATTATATTTTGTGGGAACTGAGTACCAGTTGGCAGACTTACTCACTAAAGCATTACATCCAACAAGGTTTGTTGATTTAGTCCACCAAATTGGTATGCGATGTTTGACACCAGAGGATCTGGAAAAGTTTTTAAAACACAAATGATCGTCAAACATCAAACCTATCCATGTAAACATTTTTTACTATAAACAAAAAAAAAAAAATACAAAAATATAAATCCAACAAAAATACAAAAAGATTTTTCTCTTTTCTACTCTTTTATAAAAAAAAGAAAAAAAAATGCTAGTACAAACCAATCTTTTCAACACCATTTTTTATAAAATGTCTTAAAATATTACAAAAACAAGTGTTGAGGGGGAGGTAAAGTATTTTAAAACTTCTCAAAATATTTACTTCGTACTTGCATTTTACCAAAAACATTTTTCTATTTGTTGTAATATAAGTGATGCTTAAAAAGGATTTTCGGGTTACTCTCTTTGACTAAATGAAACAAATTTTTTCAAAAATTACAAGACATCGGTCTAAGGTCAAGGGGGAGTAAAATTATCCTAGTTGTTCTTATAACGCTTAAAGGAGTTAAGTAATGATTTAACATAAGTTAGTTAGGCATTATGTGTGATAAATACTTTGAGGTTAAGGGACCATTTGTGACATTTTGTAAAAGATGTATTAACCCTTAGACAAAAGTAGTTTGACCCTAGCATTTACTACCACTTGCCAAACACATTTACTATCTACACCAACCTCATCAATGATCCAAAATCATTCTGCAAATCCAATCGTTTTTCATCCAATCTGTAAGTGCAAAAACGTTTTGATTATGATTTTAAACAATGGTTTTGAATTTCATAAAGATCTAACGGCCCAATTTGTTTAAATCGTTGAAAATAGAGTTAGGGTTTGCGTAAGATTAGTACATAAGATTTAGAGTGATTGTGTTTGTAATTAGTGGTGGGATATGATCCTTTGATGATGCTTAAACATATTACTAAACTCAAATCGTGCCCAGAAACATCCATAAATTAAAATAAAAATTAGGGTTCATCGTTAATTTGGGTGTTTTTGTAATATGATGTTTTGGTACAATTAAATGGTTAAGATATTGTTAGAAGTGGTTTAGGAACATGTTGTAATGGTTTAATTGTTTCAGAAAGATGCATGATTCATGAATCATTGATCTAGGGTTCATGCGACACTAGCAGCTAAGAACATGAGATTTTGTGGTTGAAAGGTGTTATAACTTGGTCAATATGTTCCTTAGTATGCTTAAAACACTCGCCTAACTTCTTTTTCCACCCAGAATCTTGTTTGTATGTGTTTGTAATTTGATGTTCTTGCGTATTTACGCATAAGATTGCCTATTGCATGTTTACGCATAAGTTCATGTGTTTAAGTGTATTAGGTTGCATTTGGATGTAATATTGATCAGTGGTTGTTGTTTAAAAACTTTCAGGATTCAAAAGATACAAAAATTTTCGAAGGTGAATTTTTCAGGCAATCCTACGCAAAAGATGTACTCATCTTACACGTAAGATGAAATCTTACGCGTAAGATTCGACAGTTTGATAAACTTGTCTTGGATAAGACAATGTTTACGCAGAACCTTAACTCTTACGCATAAGTTTATTTCTTACGCATAAGATTTATCTTACGCATAAGTCAAAAACTTACGCACGAGTTATATTTTACGCATAAGGTTCAAACCTTTGCTAAAGTTATTATCTTACGCTAAAGAATTTATTCTACGCATAAGATGTAACCTACGCAAAAGTTTAAAGCTTACGCGTAAAATATAAGTTATGCGTAGATTTTTTCATTTATGCATAATATAACTTCGTACGCATAAGAAATGTTATGCGTAGGATTCCTAATCTTACGCGTAACATTGTCTATTCCTTTGAAATTTGTCTAAGTGTTGTAAACTTTCAATTGTGTAATCTTTTGTATTTGTTAACACATATTGTAACTTGATTGTTATCAGTTTCTACTATGTTTTAACATCATATAACAATTGTATTTGTTAATATATCAACACTTTAAACAACAATTAACACCCACTGATCAATCGATTCATGCATAAACAAGTATATTGACTAATGTACTAACAAATGATATTATTGCAATGCCTATGTTTGTGTATGATCATCCAGATGGCCCAACCAGCTAACATCCCACAAGCACCAGCACTTGAACCTAAGCTTACATGGGAAGAAACCTTTCCTGAAAATTACTCCAGAAAGATTGGAAAGAACAACTTACGGGTCAACTTCAACAAATTCACGTGCAATGAATCGTCTTGCATTGTAGCTATTGATGCCTTACTCTATCACCCTTACAAAATCCTGCTCACCAAATCAGCATCAGTTGCCTGTTTCTACATTCACCAGTTTTGGCATACTATTCAACTGGACCTTGGGGAAGAATTTTTCACATGCATGCTTCACAAGAGACAAGTCACGGTGGACAAAGATATTCTTCGTGGCATTCTAGGTTTACCTGAACTTGGTCCAGATGAAGAGTATGACCCAGTTCCTAATGAAGAAGAGTTGATCGAATGGCTACGGGATATTGGTTACGATGAGTCAGACGAAGTCGTGAGTAAACACTCTAAGGTCAACACAAGGAACCTTCTACAACCTTGGAGAACCATGTATATTCTTATAGCCAAGTCTATGTCTGGCAGAGATACTGGTCACGAACACCCCAAACTCCAGCATCTCAAACTTTTCTGGGCTATGGAAAATGTCAAGAAGGTGGACTTTGCTAGCATTATCTGGGAAGATGTAGTGTGGCACATTCAACACAGAACTGCTAACAATCCATTTGTTCGCTACACCAAGCTGCTCATTGAAAGCTTCCTTCGTGAGTATGACGACATTCCTCAAAGACTGGATGATAAAGACAAGAACACATTCAGAAATGAGTCTACTCTTAGGCAAATTAAAAGACTTGATACTAGTACTCGTAAGCAAGGAAAGATACTTCCCGAGTGCCTCCTGAATGATAAGGTAAAGAAATGCTCAAACTACAAGTACTATGTCCAAGCTATCAAAGAAGATAAAGTTGGCTTCTTGGACGAAATCCCTCTACCATCGTTCATGCAGAAAAAGGGAAAGAGAGGTAGCAAGTCTGGCAGCTCCGAAAGCTCTACAAAGACCACCAAATAGCCTCACAAGAGAACTCTCAAGATCAGATTACCGGCCAAGAAACCAATCCCTGAACCAGTTCCTGAACCCGCACCATCACCTTCTCCAAAACCATCCGACTCAGAAACCGAATCTAATAGAGGTCTAGTTTACAGCGAAGCTTGTAGGACCTTAAATAACAAAACTTTATCACACACAATATAGAAGCAAAGATGAAGAAGAGATAAGAAATATGGAACTTTTATTCAAAGAAAACATACACAAATACACACACAAGCACACACCTCAGATGAGCCTTTGAGGTATTTATATAGTAAGATACATGATATGCCCTAAGGCTTTCTATGGGCTTGGGCTTGGACTTGGTTACATGATTAGATAACAAGGCTTATGTAACATAGCACATAACATATTAGCTTTCCAAGTCCAAAGCCCAATGACTAAACTATTACTAATCTTAACAAACGACACAAAGTTATAATATGAGAATGACCATCACTTATATATATATATATATATTTTTAATGCTAACAATCTCCCCCTAAGGGGTGGTCATTCGAATGATGCTCCACGTGATTAGGTCTTCCGTGTTCTTAGTCTTTAACTTTGTGTATCGTTGTAGAATAGTCATTAGTCTTTTGTTCCTTCATGCTTTGTGATCTTTGATGACTGACTTTTCATTGTTCTTTGTTCCTTTGTGATGTGGAGTTATCTGCCTTTAGTCACTTCTACGTCTGTGGTGGTTGTTTGCCATTACAACATGCTCATACGTCTTTAGTCTTAGTGATACATGCATTTGTTATTCCCGTTCTTTCACACCGATCTTTGTCACGTTACTTCTGTAGATTCTTTCACAATGCGTAGAATCTTTCTTTGAACCTTGCTTTGCTTTAATCTTTGTGAGAACTTTCCTTTGACTTTGTGATGCATGTATGAGCATGCGGAATCTGTCACCATGGAGGTGATATGTAGCTGCAGGTAAGTAGTTAGCAATAAAACAACCGGTACTTATAGATAAGTAACTAGAGATCGTCAACAGCATAGTGTGAAGACTCCTTCTAACCCTTACCAAGGCTGTTCCCATGTCAGATACTCTCAAGAGATCTTACAAGACCTACTTAGTAGCTCAATGACTGGGTGAGTGACTGGGGATCACTCCACGACTGTAGACCGTTTGAAACCACCGCGAACACTAAGCGTAACCCATAAAGAATTACCGAAGTGACCTGCTGTCAGGGCTGCTTGATGTTGACCTTGGCAGGAATTTCCATTCAATCATTGAGAATCACTAAAGTGAATCCTCTCATAAATGTTCTGGCAGTTGCTAAGATCTGCGTAGGACTCTTAAGTTTACATCTGGCGTCCTTAATGTTGAACAACCAGTGTAGAAATATCATGTGTTCCTATGAGATCTTATGATGAATCTCGGGGTTCTAGACTCGATAAGTTCACATTTGGTTTCCTATGCGGAGATTAGGGAGAGGTCTCCTGCTTCAATATCAACCATCTCTAAGAGACAAGTCAATAGATTACACCGGTTCCCAGTGAGAATGAAACAAGCTCTTTTAAGAGAACTTGAGTGGTTAAGAAGGTTTAGTGCAGTGCGTCACTGGGTCCATGATGTCTTTGTCTTCAATACCGGTGTCACCTTAGTAACAACCAGTAGCATACGAATTGTACCCGGTGTCTGCCCTAAGGTTGAACATATGGAGGGCTATTTCTTTTCACCCTTTTTCATAACTTTTCTTTTTAATTCTTCAACCCCTTCTTTCTCCTTTCTCATTTTCTCCTTTTTTCAATCATACCTAAGGACTTCTAATTCTAATCTATTGGATTTGTCCTTGGGTAGATCCCTCCGGCTCTGGCGGACCATAGGACGGTTTTACTTAACCTTAGTCACCTTAAAACTCAATGACTATCCTATCATTGATCACATGCCATAAAACCTTTTTGTGAAAAATCTCTCAAAGTGTTTATGATAATAAACCACATTGTTGTTACCACTTTGAGAGTTTTGCAATTTTGAAGGACTCCCCCTTCATATGTGCTCATGAATATTTAAGAAATTTGCACATGCGAGAGGAGTTTGCACTTTTTGAATTGATCCACTTTCTGTGAACATGACCGATTCGAGACACGCTTACATCACTAGTTAGACTAGCTTGAAATTATTACCCGTCCTGTCCTGGTCAAGTCCAAAGAAAGTCTCTTGATACGGTACATTCTACTCAGACAAGTCCTATTCGAGACACGCTTACATCACTAGTTAGACTAGCTTGAAATTATTACTCGTCCAGGACAAGTCTTTTCGATTACTGACATTTTAAGCTTCGTCAATTCATTGGTACTTATTGAGTCGAGCTCTTCTGAGATTCAGTCACAAACTTTAAAGATCTTCGATCACATTTTAATCATGTCTTCTCCCCCTCAAAAATAGCATGGCGTGATATTTTTTATATCAACTGATTAATAAAAAACTTTTTGGAGAGAAAGACAGATTTGATTTTGCATGATTTCGGAACATTTTAGTGTTTGTACTCCCCCTTAATGATAGCACATTTTAAAATCAATTAAGGGTTTAGAGGGAGTTTTCTTGAGCACAAATTTTGAGAGATTTTGAGAAATCATTTGAACAATCTTGAAAAAGTGCTCAAGAATACTATTTTGAAAACGAGTTTATGCTTGAAATCTTTTTCGTTTGTTTAGACTCGAACTTTTTTGAAAAATGTTTCATCATTGAACGTACAAGTCCTTGATTTGAAAAAAATCAGAAGTCATCATTGAAGTACGGGTTTCGTACTGAAGTATACGAAAGCCATAGTGAAGAAACTTTTGGAGAAACGACATGTTTTTAGAAAAACATTTTAAAGAACTCCCGTTCAAGCATCTGTACATGTCCGTATCATTGTTGAATGACATTTCTAGAAATGTACAAAATATTGATATATACGAGAGACATGTCGTGAGAAGACTATTTTTGGATTTTTTGATTTTATATTGTTTTTGTATTTTTTGAAAATTTTATATTTTTGTATTTTGTTTTTGTTGGTTTTTCAAATTTTTTATTTTGTTTTTTTTTTTCAAAAAATATTTTACAGCCAAGCGATTTTGAAAACATTTTTCAAGAAGATTCGAGAAGACGTTCTAGCTCCTCAGGAGTTAGGCTTCGCATGCCAATTCGTCGTACTAAATAGTCAAACCGTTCTTTTGGAAGGGCTTTAGTAAAAAGATCGGCGAGTTGGTAATCAGTCTTAACGAAAAATAATTCAACAGTACCTTCTTCCACATGTTCTTTGATGAAATGGTAGCGGACGTTGATATGCTTCGTCTTAGAGTGATGTACGGGATTGTACGAGATGGCTATGGCACTTTTTGAGTCACAATACATAGGTATTCTGTCAAAAGTAAAGCCATAATCTGTGAGCTGTGTCCGCATCCAAAGAACTTGGGCACAACACGCAGATAGAGACACATACTCGGCTTCGGCGGTTGAAAGTGCAGTACAATCCTGTTTCTTTGACGACCAGCTTACAAGCTTTTCACCCAAAAATTGTGCTCCACCTGATGTACTTTTTGCTGTAACTTGATCACCAGCATGGTCTGTATCTGAAAATGCTGTTAGATGAAACCCCGAATCCTTCGGATACCAAAGTCCCATGTTAATGGTGCTTCGTAGGTACCGAAAGATCCGTTTAACCTCTTTGAGGTGAAGTTCGGTAGGCTTTGCCTGAAACCGTGCTAACAAACAAACAGCAAATTGAATATCGGGTCGACTAGCGGTTAGGTACATGAGAGAACCGATCATGCTCCGATATTTTTTCGGATCGATAGGTTTCCCAAACAAATCAGCACCTATTTTTGGTGAAGTGACCATTGGTGTACCAATAGAATCACAATTTTCCATTCCATGTTTTTTCAAAGTCTCTATTGTATATTTAGCTTGATTGATAAAAATACCACGATGGGGATTGATGTATTTGTAAACCAAGAAAGAATTTTAGTTCCCCCATCCTGGACATTTCAAATTTACTTTTCATGAGATTTTCAAAATGTTTTGAATGGTTAGGATTGGTTGATCCAAAAATAATGTCGTCCACGTAAATTTGAACTATCAAAATGTCATCTTTGAATTTTTTGATAAACAAGGTGTCATCAACCGTTCCTTTTGTGAAATTGTTTTTAAGCAAGAAAGATGATAGTTCGTCATACCACGCTCTTGGAGCTTGTTTTAAACTATAAATTGCTTTCTTAAGCTTGTAGACATAGTCTGGATGATCTCTGTCGATGAATCCTTCTGGCTGACTCACATACACTTCTTCTTTCAGAGTTCCATTTAAGAAAGCAGTCTTAATATCCATCTGATAGACTGTGATGTTTTTGTGAGCGGCATAGGCTAAGAAAATCCGGACTGCTTCAAGTCTAGCTACAGGCGCGAATGATTCCTCGAAATCTATCCCTTCTTCTTGTGGATAACCTTTTGCCACGAGACGAGCTTTGTTGCGAATAACAGTCATTTCCTTATCCAGTTTGTTCTTCCACAACCACTTGAGATCAAGAACACGTATATCAGGTGGTCGTTCAACAAGTTCCCAACTGTCATGTAAATCGTATTGAAGAATTTCCTCCTGCATCGCTTCAATCCATGGGTATTCTGCCATTGCTTCCCGAATGTTCTTTGGTTCTTTGAGGCTGATTGAGCAAATGTAAATGCACAATTCGAGATCAGTGGCAAGTTGTCTTGATGAGGCAAAAAATGAACCACTTTTAGGGGGTCATTTAAGCCCGGAATTGAATTTATTTGATCAAATATTGCCCTAAATCGTTCCTTTTGTGGTTTTAGGTACTTTGTGAGTGAATTCTAGAAAAGGAAGCATTTTGGACGTTTTTGGAGCATAAAAGTGAAGAAAACGACAAAGTCTTAATTTTCCTTGCTGGAAACAGTACCTGACGGCGTCAAGGGCATTTTGGTGACGGCGTCAAGAGTAAAAGTGGTGACGGCCCAGAGAGAATGTGAAGGCGTCACCCAAGGCCGTCACGTGTTAACTTGTCAAAACTTGCGCGCGGAGTAGCTGTTATTGTTTTGGTCATAACTTTTGCATACGAACTCGGATTTAGGTGATTCAAAAGCCCACGCGAAGAGGACGAAGAGATCTGCAATTTGGTGAAAAAATGGTCTTGACGGCATCAAGAGAACGAGCTGACGCCATCAAGCCTTGCCGACAGAAAACATGCCTATAAATATAACTTCATAACTTCACTTTTTGTAAGCCCTAAACCCTAAAGTCGATTCCTGGGTTTAGGTGGGTGTTTTTCCAGCAACTTAGAGGGTTTCAATCACTCCATAAACATCATGTATTGGTTTGATGATTTTATCTCAACTATGTCTTTCATTATTCTTGTTGATTGTCTTTCTTTTATTATGTTTTGCTAATTCACCTTGTGTCTACTTATGATTATGTGAAACTTGTATATAATTGATTAGATCTCATTGATTTCTTGTTGATGTTGTGTCTATCTTCATCACTGAGGGGCTTGTTGATGTGTGTGTCTATCTCCATCAATTAAGGCGTGACAACTTCAATAGATCTAGTTGGTTTAGTTTATAATTCTTGTTTCCTATTGATTCTTGTTTTGATTGAATGAATTTATATGTTAGGCTTAAGAAAACTGGCAGATCTCCAAATGGTAACATGCTTGAACATCTTAGGAAACATGAACCGATTGCACTAGGTCTTTATTCGTTGTATTTAATGCATGAGCCACTGTTTACAATCCCTATGGTTGTGCTAGGCATGGTATAGGAGGAGATAAGAGCTCATAGAATTGGGGAGTTATGTGCGATACCCCATGAATGGTATTAAGGAATACAACCCGTCAATTAAAACAAGGTTACAATTCAATAGGTAGAATTGGATAGCTAGCAAGGAATAACATATCATAGGTAGACATGCTTCACTTATCTTGTAGAACCTTAGTTTAGTTTTCTTGTTAATTAGTTTAATTAGTAGTTTTTGGGTTAGTTGATTAGCAACTAATTCCGCCTACTCTCCCAATACCCGAGATTTTTACTTGCTTTTCATAAAATATAAAAATACAAAAAGAATCATCTTTCACCTTTAGACCTAGTTAGATTAATTTCAATCCTAACGACACTATTCCTAGCTGAACGATCAATCCCCCGGTATTTGTCACTATACTATACTACAACGATCAGGTACACTGCCTGGTGGGGGTTGTAAGCTTCTCGAGATCCCTCGAGAGGTAAAGCCTGGTGCAATTCCCACGCATCAAGTTTTTGGCGCCGCAGCCCGGGGAATAGTTATTGTTTAGGTTGAAATTTATTTTGATTAGGTCTACTCATTAGATTCCGTTTTAGTGAGATTTTTATTTTCTTTTTATTAGCTTTCTCGTAGTCTATCTTTTCTTTGTATTTGTTCGTAGAAACCTTTCCATTGACTCTTCCGCTCACCACTATGGAGAACGCGAATCCACCATACTACCGACCACGAAACCCATTCACTCCTAATGACATCTTGATGTTCAAACAATATCAAGATGAACCTATTTATGATGCATGGACTCGTTTTAAAAATTTACTACGAATAGTCCCTCATCATGGTTTCGATCTATGGTACCTAACTCAAATCTTTTACTATAGTGTCCACCCGTATGACCAAAGGTACATTGACGATTTTACCAACGGGGACCTTAGGGAATTAAATGCTGAAGAAGCATGGGATGCCATAGAAGATTGTGCCCAATATTATTATAGAGTAGACAACCCGATAAACAACATCACAAATCAATCAATAACAAGTTTGAAGGATCAAACAGGAAGTTTGTTTGGGGATGATTACTTAGGGATACCTGCGTGGATGTCACCTAAAATCATAGTATAAAACAAACACATAGGTAATCTAGGTACAATGGAGGATGAGGTGGACAATCCAAGCCCACAAAGTACCCCACAAGTCCTACCATCATTTGAGGCACATACACCGCCCGTGACTTACCCGGAAGAAGTAGAAGAGACTATAGGAACCCCAATTGAGGTAGAACCCTTGGACCAAGCACCACTAGAGGATATAGGTTTGAATACTTGTAGTGATAACCTTACTCCTAGTTCTAGGGAATTTCCTAATGTTGATGAACCGGAACCTCAACACAACTTCCCATCCTTAGATTTATTTCTAAGAGACAAAAGAGGAACCGACCCACCCATCAACCAATATTATCCGGGTAGTTTTAGGATGAAGGAAGCCATTCACTCACCCCCTTCACCTCACGTGGCATATTCACACCCTAAGGGTGTGTATCACTCCTTTCACCTACACTTAATCCTAAGTGTAGGGAAAACCTCCCCTATTTCTGTTAAATAAGGGTAGAGTCAGGCTCGTGACTCGAACAAAAACAAGCGCTTGTTGGGAGGCAACCCAACCCATGTTTTTAATTGTTTGATGTTTTCATTTTATTTGTTTGTTTGTGTCATATATGCTTAATCATAGTTGTTTAATTTTCATGTTTCGAATAATTTGTGAAAATACTTTATTTTGTTTTTAACCTCGTCTTAATTGCATATAAAGGTATTTTACAAAAAGATAAGTGTAGGGAAATTTATATCTTGTTAAAAAGAACTAAATTCGAACATGAAAACTTCACAATTCATGATTAGCATATATTTTATCTTGTTTGTGTGTCAATAATTGTGGATATGTTTTATGAGTTCCTATTTGTAATTCATTCCACAAGTATCCTATCCTTTTGTTGTTTTGTCTTGTTTCTATTTCTAAGTCTGGAATTACATCTAGTTGTGATTTTTGTTCGGTTTGATGCTTTGGTTTTTGTGTTTGTTGATTACAGGACAAGAAGATGATTTATATTTCTGGAGGGAAGCTTTCAAGCTCATCTTCTTGAAGGTAGATTTAACCATGTTGTCACGTTATCCACGGTGAACGAATCAGGGGAGTATTAGTTTCTTTCATTCTTATTTATTTTTACTTTTACATCTTTTATCTAGAACATTGGGGACAATGTTCGGTTTAAGTGTAGGGAGGGTATATTAGAAACTATTACTCCACTTGATTTTTGTTTTGTTTAATAGTGAATGTGTAATAAAACTGAGAGAAATATTTGTTAGGGCAATTTTAGCACCAAATTTCAAATTTTTTGCAACATGTAGGAGTGAAACTTTAGTCTTAATAAGCGTCTCATGGATAGGAGTTGTATGACTAGCAAAAAAAAAAAAAAAAAAAAAAAAAAAAAAAAAAAAAAAAAAAAAAAAATACCACTCAAAAATTTCCACCCCAAATATGTGAGGTTCGCCCTTAGATCTTTAGGAAAAAGCATTCATTGTTGGTGCTTATGAGTGTACCGGTAGTATTTAGATTCTAGAACTTGTGATAGTGATGCATCCCGAGACCGCTAGTGAGACTACATTCGTGTAGTTAGGATTTACTACATGATAAGAGGCATTAGGATAACCCTT
Organism: Artemisia argyi; assembly: GCA_030686995.1. Taxonomy (NCBI): domain Eukaryota; kingdom Viridiplantae; phylum Streptophyta; class Magnoliopsida; order Asterales; family Asteraceae; genus Artemisia; species Artemisia argyi. The sequence continues at coordinate 280,931 of JARVZY010001828.1, read as the reverse complement.
GTTCTACACATGTAATATAATTACATTGACTTCATAGGTCAAGTAATTCTCCCACACCTTTGCGTTGTACTCATTTTTAGTACACGAAACCCCTAGTACACCCCTCCGAGCCTATCTTTTCGTTTCTAACTTTAAACATTTTACTTAAAGGAAGAATTTGTTTACAATCCACCCCAAATGTGCAACCAAATCGCCTTAGCCTTCCTTGTATGCACTCATCTTTAGTGCGTTATTGTTAAATTGTTTAAACCCTTTGTTAGTTGTCTAATTGATTACATGGTTGCTAAGTCGAGTCATATCTTGTACATATTGTTTTGGGACGATTGGGACTCATGGGTAAAGTACTATTGTAATGGAGTAATGGGGATGATGTCAATTATTACCCCCATATGTGCGTTAATATTTAAAAGTACTCCAAGAGTTTTGATTATCTTGATTCGAGTCATTAGATTAGTTTATTATAAAGTATGTAAAAGCTCAAGTGTAGGGGGGAAACGAGCTCCCTTTGATGTATTGTTTTGGATGGTAGAGTAAGAGTGTATGCAAAAAAAAATAAAAAAATAAAAAAAAAATAATAAAATAAAAAAATCGAAGAAAAAAGAAAGAAAAAAAAATAGAAAAAGAAAAGAGAAAAACATACGGGCTACCATCCGTTTCTTTTATTTATGTTTAAGTCAAATAGTGTCTTGAAAATCCAAAAAGAGTTGTGGTTAGTTTAAGTTGAGTCGAGTCTTGGCTTAGCAACGCCTCATTGTACATGTAGTTAACTAAGACAATTGACTTGCCACCAGTAAAATATCCGTTTATCCAACAAAACCGTGTTTTCCATATCCCCTACACCTAACGTTATAACCCTTTAAAAGACCTCTTTGATAGTTTATCCTAGGTGCTTACGCCAAGTGGTGGAGGTTTGATCCTTTCCCAAGCCTATGGTAATCCATTTGCTATGACAGGTAGAGAGTGATATTTCTCCATTTCCAATTATGACATATAAATTTACAACACCCGAGAGATGAGAGTATCCAAATACTTAATGTGAGGTGCTAGTGTATAATTTCCGTGCTTGTTTTGACTAAGGTGGAACGATCATTTGTTGTAATTACTTTTATATTAGTGTTAAATGACCCCTAACTTGTATTTTGATTAGTGAAAAAGCTCATTTGCTTGAGGGCAAGCAAACCCCAAGTGTAGGGATATATGATGAGCGAAAAATGAACCACTTTTAGGGGGTCATTTAAGCCCGGAATTGAATTTATTTGATCAAATATTGCCCTAAATCGTTCCTTTTGTGGTTTTAGGTACTTTGTGAGTGAATTCTGGAAAAGGAAGCATTTTGGACGTTTTTGGAGCATAAAAGTGAGAAAACGACAAAGTCTTAATTTTCCTTGCTGGAAACAGTACCTGACGGTGTCAAGGGCATTTTGGTGACGGCGTCAAGAGTAAAAGTGGTGACGGCCCAGAGAGAATGTGAAGGCGTCACCCGAGGCCGTCACGTGTTAACTTGTCAAAACTTGCGCGCGGAGTAGCTGATATTGTTTTGGTCATAACTTTTGCATACGAACTCGGATTTTGGTGATTCAAAAGCCCACGCGAAGAGGACGAAGAGAGCTGCAATTTGGTGAAAAAATGGTCTTGACGGCATCAAGAGAACGAGCTGACGCCGTCAAGCCTTGCCGACAGAAAACATGCCTATAAATATAACTTCATAACTTCACTTTTTGTAAGCCCTAAACCCTAAAGTCGATTCCTAGGTTTAGGTGGGTGTTTTTCCAGCAACTTAGAGGGTTTCAATCACTCCATAAACATCATGTATTGGTTTGATGATTCTATCTCAACTATGTCTTTCATTATTCTTGTTGATTGTCTTTCTTTGATTATGTTTTGCTAATACACCTTGTGTCTACTTATGATTATGTGAAACTTGTATATAATTGATTAGATCTCATTGATTTCTTGTTGATGTTGTGTCTATCTTCATCAATGAGGGGCTTGTTGATGTGTGTGTCTATCTCCATCAATTAAGGCGTGACAACTTCAATAGATCTAGTTGGTTTAGTTTATAATTCTTGTTTCCTATTGATTCTTGTTTTGATTGAATGAATTTATATGCTAGGCTTAAGAAAACTGGCAGATCTCCAAATGGTAACATGCTTGAACGTCTTAGGAAACATGAACCGATTGCACTAGGTCTTTATTTGTTGTATTTAATGCATGAGCCACTGTTTACAATCCCTATGGTTGTGCTGGGCATGGTATAGGAGGAGATAAGAGATCATAGAATTGGGGAGTTATGTGCGATACCCCATGAATGGTATTAAGGAATACAACCCGTCAATTAAAACAAGGTTACAATTCAATAGGTAGAATTGGATAGCTAGCAAGGAATAACATATCATAGGTAGACATGCTTCACTTATCTTGTAGCACCTTAGTTTAGTTTTCTTGTTAATTAGTTTAATTAGTATCTTTTGGGTTAGTTGATTAGCAACTAATTCCGCCCACTCTCCCAATACCCGAGATTTTTACTTGCTTTTCATAAAATATAAAAATACAAAAAGAATCATCCTTCACCTTTAGACCTAGTTAGATTAATTTCAATCCTAACGACACTATTCCTAGCTGAACGATCAATCCCCCGGTACTTGTCACTATACTATACTACAACGATCAGGTACACTGCCTGGTGGGGGTTGTAAGCTTCTCGAGATCCCTCGAGAGGTAAAGCCTGGTGCAATTCCCACGCATCATGTCTCCTCGTCTGAACTGGCTTTGAAGGTTCACCAATAACATGTTCTATTGGATGGTCTTTTGTCCATTGAAACGTAGAAGGGTACCTTGGGTTTAACGAATCTGTGTTAGATGGTTCTTGTAACCTTGAAGAAGATTCAGCAGAGTCTGTTGCAAATGGGTTTTCAAATATTTCTTCTTCTTCTAACGCAACATCGTTTGAATTATTTGTTGGTTCTTCTTGAAAAGTTGTGTTTTGGTTTTGCTCATCAACTCTTGGTAGAACAATTTCAAATACTGGAGTTGCTTGAGTAGATGTAGATGATGCTGATGTAGTTGGTGCTTCAGCTTCGATTGTTGTAGATGCATTTTGTGATGGTGGTGGTGGTGGATGGTTTTGAGCGGGTGCAGCGGAATGTTGTTGAGATGCATTTTTCGATGTACCACCATAGTATTCATCAAACATTAACTCGAAGAACTTTTCCAATTCTTGTTCTGGAGGTTTATCCGTGTTTGTTGACTGAGCTCCTTGAGGCACGAGTCCTGAACTGATGTGTCCAGAAGTCTGCATGTTTGGTGCGGGCCCTAATCCGTTTTGATTAGAAGCCATCGGATTAAGCGCGGGTTCTAGAGCGTATCTCTCAGAAGCCATTTGTGAAATCTCGTCAAACTTCACATTCATCGTCTCCATTATCCTTTTTGTTCGTCTATTATACACCCTGAATTCCCTCGAGTTTTCTGAATATCCAATGAAGATTCCAATATCACCCTTAGCTTTTAATTTCCCTAGATCTTCTCTGTCATTCGTCGGATAGCACAAAGCGCCAAATACGTGAGGGTAAGAGATGTCAGGTTTACGGTTGTTCACTAGCTCATATGGGGTTTTATTGAATCTCGGATGGACTAGGGATCGGTTTTGAGTAAAACAAGCAGTGGCTACAGCATCAGCCCATAAGAATAGAGGTGCACTAGAAAAAATCAGCATTGTGCGAGCAGCTTCCACAAGAGTTCGGTTTCTTCTTTCAACTACCCCATTCTGCTGTGGAGTTCTAACAACTGATGTTTGGTGTGTGATTCCAACATCTTCGAGGTAAGTTCTTAACTCCTGATTTGTAAATTCTGTGCCATTGTCTGTTCTTATAATCCTTACTGGAGCTTGAAGTAGAACTTGAATACGCTTCAGAAAGGTGATGATGATGCCTGGTGCTTTGTCTTTTGATCTCAAAAACTTTACCCAAGTATATCTTGAATAATCATCAACAATAACAAGAATATGCTTCTTCCTATTAATGCTTTCAACTCTCATTGGGCCACATAAGTCCGTGTGCAACATATGTAACCTTGCTTCCGAACTAGGTACGATTTTGGGTTTATATGATGCTCTTTTACTTTTTCCTTGTTCGCATGATGGACATAGGTGTTCCTTGGTGTATTTGAATTTAGGAAGTCCGGTGACGATGTTGTCTTTGGCTAACTTGTTGATGGTGTCGAAATTGAGATGGGATAAACGTCTATGCCACAGCCAGGACTTAGTTTCGGTTGCCCTTGTCATAAGACAAATTGGTGATGTAGAAGCCATTTGGTTGATGTCGATAGCATACAAGTTTGTACTACGATTACCAGTTAAGAGATCATCACCAACCAAATTTCGAATAAAAACCGTGTTTCTCCTGAATGCAACTTCTAAATCAGCATCACAAAACTGCCCGACTGAAAACAAATTGTGTCCCAATCCATCGACGTAGTAAACTCAAGTGATTAAAAAAATTCCCAAATTGAAGATCTCCATAACCCTGAATAGCTGCTACATGATCATTTCCAAAGCGTACAGTTCCCATGAATTTCCAGACGAAATTGATCAGCAGCTTTAAATTCCCGGTCATGTGCTTGGAGCAACCCGAGTCGACGATCCAAAGACATATTTCGATAACCTGCCAAGAACAAAAGATTTTGTATTTGGAAACCGTTTTGAATTTGGTTCCATTGGGTTAGGGGTAAAATCCGAATCACATTCATAGAAAGTATCAATTTGACCATTTTGAACAACTTTCAATTTGCCATCCTGAAGAATGAATTCTCTACCCGTTGGTTTCCAAACACAATACTTAAGATAGTTCCTAGGCATTCGACTAATAGTGGTACTCTTAAAGCGTGCAACTAAGCTTTCTATAGATCTAGATCTTGCACTAGGTCTTTTTGGAACATTCTTCTATTCAGGCATAACATTCACATTCTTAGAAACACATTCATCATGAACATCATTAATTAAACATTTCTTGCATATTAAACAAACAGAGTCATTACATGCATTAGAACCAATACTTTCGACATTACATTCAGATGAATCATGTTTCTTATTAAAAAGCGATAAATTCCTAGGGTGTTCTTCTACTTCTTCAACTTTATTCTTGCTACAACTCTTATATGCAGGCGAGACTCTATTGTTCCTTGTATTGCTCTTAGGCTTTAGTCTGCTGCTCCTAGAGGTGCTTTCTAATCCTGTAGAAGGTAAGGCACACACATTAGGATTTATATTGTTGTCCATTTTAGCATCCCTAGATTCTTTAGAATTAGCCTTTATGCACTTGTCATTTGTCTTAGATGTTGAGGCAGACGCACTAGTCGGACTAATCCTAAAAAGGCCAGGTGCTATCACTTTTGGTGTTTCGACAACGGCTTTTCCTTTATCAACAATCTTAACATTTTCAGTTTTCTTAGGCAAGGGTGTTGAAGTGACTGGTTTTGTCAAATCCTTTTTCTCATCGACTTTTGGAGCAAACCGTGAAATTGACATTTTTGGTTTTTGAACCGTGTTTGAAACATTTGGTTTCTCCGAAGTCAATGGTTTTGCAAACTTAGTTTCCTCACCCTTTCCTTTTTGACTTTCAAGCTGAGCCCTCAAAAGATCATTTTGCTCTTTCATGTTCTTTAAGTCACGCTCATACGACAATTTGTCATACTTGCATTCTTCCTTTTTTCGATCAAGTTGTTTAAAATATGACACATTTTCTTTTTCAAGCTTTATAAGAGCATTTTCATATTTTGAAACAATTGCGGAGGTCTCAGCTCTTAGTCGTTCATCGTCTTGAACAGAATATGTTTGTAAAATGATGGACATAATGTCAGTGGTCATAACAGCTTCGAAGAGAGAATCATTTAGGTTTTCCAAAACATTTATGTTTTCACGAGTATCATTAGCTTCGTTTACCAGGGATTTGTGGTCCTTGACAAAGTCGGCCGTTTCTTTTAAGAAAGCTTGTTCAAAATGGATTACCCTCGCACTGATGTTATTCAGTGGGATAGTAATTTCGTTTTCAAAAACTTTTTTCTGCTCAATGTGAAAACTGGAATGCCAGTTGTTAATATTGATTGTAGTTTTAGAAGCAACAATATTTTGAAGTTCTTGAATTCTCTTTTTAGCATCATCCAGAATGTCTCTAGCCTCACTTGTATTAAAAGTGTTGTTAGAAGACATTTGTTCTTTTTTTGAAAGAGATTTGGAAGCAATTACTTTCTTAGAAAACATTTTTGAAAATGGTCATTTTATGGAAAACACAGATGGTTCTTTTTGTGGAACAAAAGTAATTCCCGAAAGTTTGTTCAATTTGTTGTAATCAATGGGTTTCAAATCCTTTTGTTTCATTTTATTTATGCTCTCTTCTACATGTTCTATCGTTAGCACAGAATCCCAAACGACGGGAGGATCATGTTTGGTGTAAATCACATTACCATTGTACAAAACATTCTGTTCTTGCTGAGCTTTCTTGAGATTACAAGGGGTGTTGTTACCAAGAGCCATTTTATGTTTCGTATGGTAAATCGGATTAGTTTGATTTAAAAGCATTTTCATTGTTTGACTTGACTGACCCGACTTAACCACTAAATCTTCTAAATGAGCAATCATGTGTTCTGACTCTACGATTTCTTCCAAACGTTTGTCTTCTTTCTTTGCAAAGTCCTTTTTCAACTCATCCCTTTCTTTTTCAAGATTGGTATAAGCTGTTTTTTGTTTAGAAAGTTGGTTTTGTAAATCAGAAATTTCCGTGTTTAAAGATTTTATCTTTTTGAAAGAATTAACATCAAGTGTATCAAACTTGATTTGCAATTGTTGTTCCCTTGAAACGGAATTTTGATAACCAGTTTCTAATTCAGACAATCTTTTGTTATGAAATTCAAAAGCTTTAATGTTTTCTTTGTAACTCTCAAGCTCAGCGGTCAATTTAACATTCGCGGCCTTAACCTCGCGATTGTCCTTTTGCACATTCTCAATTTCAATACGACAATTATTCAATAATGATTCAAAAAAAGCACGTGTTTCCTCATCATTCTCAGCATGCTGTGAAACGAAGCCTCCATTATGATTCACATCTGGAGTTGCTGAAGGAGTATTGCTACTACTTGGCGTGTCTAGATATGTATCATAATTGTATGCTTGCTTCTCAAAATGTTGTTCCTGATGAGGAGACATATCAAATATATCATTATTGTGACATGTGTTGAAATTTGATACCTCAGATGGTGCATTGGTGTCATAAACAGGAAGCGTGTCAGAATCCGTGTCATACTTAGCTTCCTGAAGATTCGCCATGAATATGCAGTTCACATCGATATCTTCTCTATCTTCCATGTCATCCATAAGAGCCATAAAATCATTCTCCTCTGCGTTCAACTGAAATCCTGCCTTTGCCTTTTGTGCCAACAGCACTGCTTTCTGCAAGTACTCTAGATCTTTCTTGTTAGGCTTAGTAGGACAGTTCCTTGCCATATGACTTACACCCGAACAGTTGAAACACTTTACCGGATTACCCTGATTCACATTTCCCAAATTCCCAACTACTGGAGCTGCAACATTTCTATTCTGATTACCCATTGCTTGATTACCAACATTCTGACCCCTCTGATTTCCAACAAACTGATCCAACCGATTCCCTGCATTCTGACCGTACTGATTTCCTGCATACTGACCTGCATTCTGCATATTCTGATTGCCCATATTAAATCCAGTAGCATATCCTTGCTGATTCCCATAAACTCCAACCATTTGGCCTCCGTTGCCCATATTGAAACTCGGCTGAGCGATCTGCCTGTTGCGAGTATTCGATGAAATCCTTTGGTTGTTGTTTGTTGGTGTAGAATAGCGTCCTTGGAATGCCTTTGACAGAAAAGCAAATGCTTGTGTCAATGCTGTAGCAGCTTCATCATTGTCAGTGAATTCTGGTTCTTGGAAGTGTGGGTATTGCTGTTGTGGAATAACTTGTTGTTGTTGTGGGTAGAACTGTTGTTGGTAGACCGGTGTTGGTTGTTGAATGCATGATGGTTGCATGTAGTTGTGAATGGAAGATGATGATGGTTGTTGAGTGTTCACTGGCAATGGTGTTGGTGTATTAGCAATTAATGCGAGAGGATCATGATTCTTTGCCAATCTTTCTTTCCTAACTTCATTAGCCTCAGCTTGGTTTTGTTTCAGAAAATCATAGAGTTGATCATAATTCACATTATGTAAATCCTTTGTTTGATTGACAATTGTAACATAACGACCCCATTCTTCTAGAAGGTTATTGAGGAATTTGATGTTTGTTGCAATTGTTCGTGGTGTCAACTTGTTTCTGATTAACTCATTCATCAAAGTGCAAAACCTTGTGTAGTAAGAATCAATCTGTTCACCTTTAGTGGATGTAAAGTTCTCCCATTCAGTAAGAAGTTTGTTCTCAACGTCTTGTTCTCCAATTTCTGTTCCATGACATATTCTTCTAACACGTTCCCACATAGCATAAGCAGTTTCACAGCTGTCGACCGCAACAAAGATCTCCCGTGGTAATCCAAGTTGGATTAAATGCATTGCCATATCATCAGCTTTGATCTGCGTCTTGTCTTCTTCAGTGTAATCTGCTTCTGTTTGTATACGCACGAATGGTTCAGTAAGAGGTGTTGTATTTGGATTACCTTGAATTTGAACTTGTCTTGGCTAAAATAGACCGTTTTCTATGGATTTGATAATAAGGTGACCGTTATCCTTTGTTTTGATGTAACGAAGCATGCGGCTTGTCCATGGGAGATATCCACCTTTTTCAAGCATTGAAGGTCGGTTTTCCGCACCGGCTGCATGAATGTCTTGCTGAGTTGCCATTGATGAAGTGTAGATGGATAAAGGCGATTCTTGGATCGTTCCAACGAAATAGGAGTAGAGTTTAGAAACTTTTAAGTGTTCTCGAAACTTTTATGTTTCTCGAAACTTTGAGGGTTCTCGAAACTTTCACAGTGATCTAGAAAAAAAAAATTTTGGAATCTCGAAACTGTCACAGTGTTCTCGAAACTTTTTTGGAATCTCGAAACTTTCACAGTGTTCTCGAAACTTTTTGAGTGATCTCGAAAATTTCAATGTTTTAGAAACTTTTCAATGTTCTAGAAACTTTTCTGTGTTTTAGAAACTTTTCAGTGTTCTAGAAACTTTTCAGTGTTCTAAAAACTTTTCAGTGTTTTAGAAACTTTTCAGTGTTCTAGAAACTTTTCAGTGTTTTAGAAACTTTTCAGTGTTCTAGAAACTTACACCAAAACTTTCTAAATTATACAATTTAAAGAGTATATAACACGAGTCGAAGTGTTTTCTCACTTATACAAGCAAGGGAAACACCGAGTAAGTAACGGGAGCAAGTGTGTTCTCGAAACTTTTGTGATTTAGAAACTTTGTGATTTAGAAAGATGGTACAAGTGTGTTCTAGAAAGTTTGCTAGAATTTTGATTTTGCTAAAAGCTCACCCAAATGAAGTTTGTATTCCAAGATTCTTGTACTTCTAGTTATAAAAACACCAAAACTTAAAGAAAGTTGCAAACTTGATGATTTTTATGAAAATTTTTTGTGATCTAGAAAGTTTGCTAGTATTTTGATTTTGCTAAAAGCTCACCCAAATGAAGTTTGTATTTCAAGATTCTTGTACTTCTAGTTATAAAAACACCAAAACTTAAAGAAAGTTGCAAACTTGATGATTTTTATGAAAATTTTTTGAGATCTAGAAAACAAGTACAATAATCAAAATCGAATTTTTAAGCTATAAATCTTCAAAGAGATTGAAACTTTCTTGCTAGAAAAGGTTTATAACACTAGTTTGTAATCAAAAAAGTGTTAAAAACCAAGAAAAACAAGAAAACTATTTGAAAAAAAAAACGTGTATATTGCTTAAAAAAACGAAAAACACAAATTCCCAACACTCCTAAATCATTGTTTGGCGATTGATACCACTTGTAGGACCTTAAATAACACAACTTTATCACACACAATATAGAAGCAAAGATGAATAAGAGATGAAAGATGGTGACTTGTATGATGTATATGTAAATCGTGTATATATAGAAAGAGAGATAAGAAATATGGAACTTTTATTCAAAGAAAACACACACAAATACACACACAAGCTCATTTGAGGTGTTTATATAGTAAGATACATGATATGCTCTAAGGCTTTCTATGGGCTTGGGCTTGGACTTGGTTACATGATTAGATAACAAGGCTTATGTAACATAGCACATAACATATTAGCTTGCCAAGTCCAAAGCCTAATGACTAAACTATTACTAATCTTAACAAACGACACAAAGTTATAATATGAGAATGACCATCACTTCTATATATATATATATATTTTTAATGCTAACAAAGCTTATAACAAACCAGATGACAATCTAGACGATCTGGACATGTCTCTAGAAGATTGGGACAAAAACATTAATGAATTTGTTGATCAAATCGAAAAGGAAACAATTCAAAGACCATTAACTGAAAGGGATGCTAAGTTGGAAGAAGAATGGTTAAGGGGTAAAAAGTTGAAGGAACCGATGATCGCCGAACAGGAACAACAGGAAGAGGCTGACACTAACATTGGTTTATCTGTGGAAGAAGAAAATGAACGAGCACTAAAGTTAGTTCACCTCCACAACAGAATCGACTCCCTTCAAGCTGATCAACCTCCGCCACCTCTGTTTAGTCAAACAACCGAGGCTGGAGGATCAAGTAGCATTCCTGAAGCAGGAGAGTCTAGTAGTATCCCTGAGTCCACTCTAGTTGATCAAACTCAGGAAACGGGAACCACTGCTGATTTGATAGTCTACGAATCTCCCAATGTCATCTGAAGACGTAGAGATGCAAAATGCCTCAGAAAGAGGAGATGATGATGTGGAAGACCATATGGACACAGATATTCCACATCTTATGTCTATGGAAGAGATGGAAGCTAGAGAAAAGGCTCAAGAGGAAGAGCTCAAGAGAAAAGAAGAGGCTGAAGAGGCAAGGCTTGAGGCTATCGAACAGGCAAAACTGGAAGAAGCCATTAGAATGGAGGAAAGTAGGAAAGCTGAAGAGGCAGCTAAACTTGCCGATGAATTAAAGCTTCAAGAAGAAACAAAGAAAAGAAATGAAGAAGAAGCTAGAATTGCAGAAGAACTAAGACAAAAGGCAGAAGCTGACCTACTGGCAGAAGAGCAGAGACTAAGGGCTGAAGAAGCTATAGTTGCAGAAAAGACAGAAGTGACTAAGGATAAACCCGAATCACCCAAAGGAGATGATAAAGACACAACCACCAACATTGAATCAACATAATCATCACCTCCTGCATCACAACCTACACATGACGAATCTGTTAAGAAACCTTCCAAAGTTGAAGCCTTAGCTGCATCAAAGTTGATCAAGAGGACAGTTAAGAGAGTTCGAGACAAGAAGAAAAACAAGCTAGAAACACAAGTTGAATCACTGGCTAACCAAGTTGCTGAGTTAACCAAGCAAATGACGACTGTTCACAAAACCTAATCTCTACAACATCCCCAACCTTCAACACGAATCTCAATACACCTTGATCAAGCATCCGGCATTTGGGTTTACATACCGCATTGTTAACCGTCGAAACTGCTTCATAGCTTATGATGAGATCCACAAGTTCTGTGATGAAACCCTTAAGTTCGTCAGAGATGGAATCAAAGGCAGATTAGATGATGTTGCACTGTACAAATCCAAAAGGTGGAATACCGATGAGGCCAGACAAGCTCGCAGATTCATTACAAGGATTGAGAACCGGTTAAAGCGTAGGGATCAGATAAGGAAATTGGAAATCTATGTGGGAGGCAGACCAGGATTTCCAGTGTTGACGTTTCAGAGACCAGAATGGTAGATGTGTTGTAAGATTTTGATTTGATTTGTCAATACTATTATTCATAATGGCTTGTGCACGCATTACAATGTACAACCCGAACTTGTAAAGAAAGGACCTTGAGGTACGCATCAGTGCCTCAATCCTAATATAAGGAGCGAAGGCTTCATACTTTTGAGTAGAATTAATCAAATATTTTATGATTTTCAGAATTCTGCTCAAAAGGACAAGTATTTCACCTCAATAAGACCTAATCACTTGTTGAGGGGGAGCACTTGTCAAAACAAAAATACTTTGTTCTAAAATCAAAAGTTCTTGGTGAATCTCCCCATAAGACTCAAAAAGGCATATTTTAATCTAAAAGATTATCAAAAACATCATTTTATATGCTATTTTTGAGGGGGAGAAAATGGAAAAGTGATAAAATATAAGTGGTCAAAAGGCTAAAAGTTGTATCTTGTGCGAGCTAGACTCAAAATTGACCCAGGAATTGACGAAACAATAAAAGTTAGTAATCTTGAAAAGACTTATCCTCGACGGGTTATAACATCAAGTTAGTTACTAGAGCTAATGTCACCTACAAGCTGACAATGGAACTCTTTAACTAGCCACGCAAGCGTGTCTCGAAAAGGATTTGTCTTAGTAGAAATGTACCATCTCGAGAAAATTTCTGTGGACTTGACCAGGCCTGGTAATAACTTCAAGCTAGTCTAACTAGTGATGTAAGCGTGTCTCGAATCGGTCTTGTTCACTGAAGGTGGATCAATTCAAAAATGCTTGCTCCTCCCGCATGTGCAAATTTATCAAATACTTATGAGCACATGTGAAGGGGGAGCCCTTCAAAAGTGTACACAAAACTCAAAGTGTTAACCAAAATATTTGATTATAACAAACACTTTGAGAGATTTTCAATCAAAGGTTTCTTGGCTTCTATCGGTTAATCAAGGAGTTATAAGGTGATTAAGATAGGAAAAACTGTCCTATGATCCGCCAGAGCCGGAGGGATCTACCCAAGGACATCTCCCATAGTTAGAATTAGAAGTCCTTAGGTATGATACGAAAAAAGGAGAAAAGAATGAAAGGGAAAGAAGGAGTTGAAGAATTAAAAAGAAATGTAAAAGAAAAGGGTGAAAAGAAATAGCCCTCCATATGTTCAACCTTAGGGCAGACACCGGATTCAATTCGTATGCTACTAGTTGTTGCTAAGGCAACACCGGTATTGAAGATAAAATCTTAGCAATCTGCCGAGAACGTTTATGAGAGAATTACAAATGTATTTCTCAATAATTGAACGGAAATTCCTGCCAGGGTCAACATCAAACAGCCCTGACAGCAGGTCACTTCGGTAACCCCACAAGGGTTACGCTTAGTGTTCGCGGTGGTTCCATTGCGGTCTACAGTCGTGGAGTGATCCCCGGCGACTCACCCAGTCATTGAGCTACTTCGTAGGTTTCGTAAGCTCTTTCGGGAGTATCTGATATGGGAACGGCCTGGATAAGGATTAGAAGGAGTCTTCACAATATGTTGTTGATGAGCTCTAATTCCTTATCTGTAAGTACCGGTTGATTATTGCTAACTGTTTATCTGCAGGTATATCAACTCCATGATGGTAGATTCCAGCATGCTCATACATACATCTTGAAGCAAATGAAAGCTCCCCCAAAGATCTATGCACCACAAAGTTCAAAGAAAGATTCTACGCCAATAAGGAAGAATCTGCAAAGTATAAAGACTAAAGATCTTAGAGTATGAAAAGGAACTTTGTGCACGTGAAAGACTAAGTCCAAAGATGTATGAGCATGTTGGAATGGCGGACAACCACCACAGACGCAGGAGTGATGAATGGCAGACTAGTTCATAACACAATCACAACATCATCACCAAAGAACAAAGACTTAGAGCAAAGTACATTCATTATACAACATTTTTGAAAGACTTCAAAAGTTTTACATGTCACAAGTCAAAGACAAAGATGAAGACGTCCAGCAACCGTGATGACCGACCCTTAGGGGGAGATTGTTGGGAACATACTTTAGTATTTAGTCAAGTCTCGGTCATTACATTTTGTAATAGGTTGCTTAAGTATTATTTATGTTTATGTTTTAGTTAATGGGCAAGTTGTAAAAGCCCAAAAGGCTTAGTAAGCCCACGTTGAGATGATGAAAGGGACTTGGGAATGTTGCCCTAGCTTCCCTCCTATAAATACAAGGCTTATGATGCCTTAAACGTTGTTGGTTATTTTGATATTCTAATGAAACTCTTGCTTTTATAATTCTCTCATATCTTGTAATCAACCAATCTTTATATCTATCTCATTCTTTACTTGTGTGATATCAATATGGGCACCTAACACTTACACTTATATGTTAATTTATGTAAGTAAACAATTCAAATTAGTGATTTTATACTTTGAAAAATGACCAAACTAAATACCCATGACCTTGGGCAAATACTTATTGTTAAAGAGGATTTTACAAGAAAAAAGTTAACAATTTGAATTACCCAAAAACGAGTACACGAGTCAAAAGTTATGATCAAAGAAAGTTAACAAAACCGAAAAACTGAAAATTGTCAAGTTTGCTTACTACATGAATTTTGAAATTTTTTGAGACACTTCTGGTCCGATTCATCAAAAAGTTAAAACACGAAAGTTGTCTGGAATGATGTTTTACATCTATTTCGTGAGAACTCGGCATGAAAACACTAAACAAGGGCAGTTTTATGCCTCAAATGGTAAGGACAATCTTCGGCGTCAAAAATTTGGTTTCACTTGACAAGTAATTAAGAACCATGATATTTTCAAAACTAATTACTCACTAGATATAATAAACCTTATAAAAAACAATCTTCATTCTAAATAAACTTTTCTTAATTTTATTTAACTCTCGGAATACTGTTTTTCACATATGAAACAGTAATGTAACCTACAAGTTTTCACAAGTGAAACAATAATTCTAACTTACAAGTTTTCACAAGTGAAACAATAATCCTAACTTATAAGTTTTCACAAGTGAAACCATATTCCTAACTTATAAACATTATAAGTTTTCACATAGGAAACTATACTCATAAACTTATAGATCCTTATAATTATTATAAACTTCATGTTTTACATATTGAGCACTACAAAACTAGGGAGCTTCATGTGAGGGGTTTCATTTGGGTAACCGGATCGACGAGTAGCTGGATTTTCGAATTAAAGTGTCCTAGCTTCTTGAACGTCTACTACATGACCTTTGAATTATGATGGCCCAAACGGTAGTACGAGATATATAAACCAAAAATGTTTCATAAACCGTTTCTATAAAACGACTTACACAAAACTACCAAGTACTACAACATAACCAATATAAGGACATATATAGGCTCTTATGTTTTCTTAGACATTATGTCAAAGCCTAAAGACGCAATAATTATTCTAGGTTGCTCCTAGGATTCTCTCGGCCTTCCATCATCGCACTTTTACTTTCATTATCACATTGCTTTACAGTGAGTGTCCATGAACCCCTTTCTCTAACTATTTTAATCGTTTTGGGGTGGATGCATGAACCATCTTTGAACTTAATTGATTACTATTTTATGAACTCTTTTGACTTGAATTTTTGAACTTGAATTAAACTCTTGAATTTAATTTTGAACTTATGATTTGTTTTGAACTTAATGAACTGTACGTACTATGACCTAAAATCTCACCTTATGGGTGGAGTTTGCAAAGTCTCACCATGTGGAGAGTTCTTGACCTAAAGTCTCTCCTTATTGATGGAGCATGCAAAGTCTCTCATGTTTGGAGCGTTCTTAATTGTGTATAATAGGTGTATGATGTACTGTTCGTACATTCGCATTGTTAGTCTCCTATTAGAAGGTATAATGGATAGCGCTATTAGAGGTCGGCCAACCTCTCGTTCACTATGTTATGGGACACATATTATTTATTCTAGGGCATTTCTTGGCATACATTATCATATAAGTGGTGCTTATATTGTGAACTATTATGACCGCATGTGCTTGACTACCAGACATACGAATTTTGATTCAATGCATTGTGAACACATAGGTTACAAGTCTTGTATGGGCGAGACTTGCAACTGAATGGATTGACATTGCCTTTGCTTTGTGGACTTTTCTTAAAGACTTTGAAATTACTTTCATTATTGAAATATATGTGAACCTATATGTTACAAGTCTTGTGTGGGTGGGATTTGTAACAGGATAAGTTGATAGGATATTTGTCATATGAACTTTCTCAAAAGGTTTCATATTATAAAACATGTGTACTCACCAACTATACTTATAGTTGACCCGTTTTCTCTCATGCATTTCAGGTGATCGTCAGTAAGCTTTTCTTCAAGGTCTTTGCATAATGAAGTTTTCACATGTCACTACTGATCATTAGGTATAACAAAGCTATCTTTTGGGAACTAAACTTTTTATTTAAATTGTCGATGTCAGCTATAACAATGTTGTAATTATATACTTTTTCCTTTAATATAAATTATGTTATTGTTCTATATCTTTTTTGTGATGATTATTGATTATGTTTCATTTCACGTTTCCGCTTTATCGGGGTTTACAGATACGGTGTATCAATATATTAGATATGTTGTATCAACCCTAAATCTTTAATTCCACGTGTGTAATAATAATCGAACACTGTGTATCACTCACAAATGGTCATGCCATATTTGTTCCATTAACTTCGCTTTAACTTTTGGCATCTTGAGTATACCGCGTACCCACTGAACTCAGATGCGCCATATCAAATCACTGGTAGAAATGCTTCAATTCACTTTAATTCTTGCCTATTTCTGTTTCTTTTTGTCAATTGCTTCTTTTTCATCCTAAAATGCAAATACATAACAATTAAGTACCAATCATATGTAATGCAATAATTATGAGCAATAAACATAAGATGTTAATATACAAAAAAAAATGTATTTATTTGATGATATCACCTATAAAAAATCCTTCAATTATCTAATTTTCTCTCACTCGCTCTTCAGTTACACCACAACTCTTACTCATCATTTTCTTATACACAATAGTTATTTGAATAAATAAAAAAATACATACAAACACACACATTCGTTTCTTTTTCCGTCGGATCACCACCATGATTGGTCGAGGGCAAACAATACACCATCACGTGTGAGTGAAAGAAGACATAATGTGGTGGCGCGCAGACAATTATTTATCATGCGTGAGGATGTTTAGCATTATGCCAAATCTAAGAAGGTGCATAACAATTTTAGTAGCGGAAAAGGTTTCCTCACATGTATTAAGAACAAGGTTTGTATATCACTATCACTACAATAAAAGTCACAATACAACAACATACAACTTTAACTATGTTTACTTCATCACGATAATAGACCATGCATTATGGTTGTGCATCACCACACATGAAACACCTCCATCACACGAGAAGGCCATGACATCCCTCCACCTTAGCGCGCCAAGTCCACTATCTTTTGTTGGTTGGGTGGTGCAAACCACCTAACGATTTTTTTTATTTTTTTATTTTTTTTAGGATATTTTTGTATAAAGTGATATATTTTTATGTGTTTGGTTAGATGGTGGTAAGATGGTGTGTTGAAAAAATGATGTTGTACTGAGGTGGATGTGGTGGTCAGGTGACCATCACACCTAAAGAAGAGAGTGAACTAGATGTATGACCATCCGTAATGGATGGTCAAACTCTCGTTCAGTGGCCATCCCAGACGTAACCCCACATACTCTGGTCCCCTCAAAAACCTCCCCCATGAGAAAAATGAAGGACTTAGAGCTTGGTTGACCGAGTTGTTGGTGAGTGTTTGTTTATTAAATTGTTTTATTTGTGTTTAAGTGGGATATTTTATTTTAATGACCACGGTTGCCTTATTACTCTAAATTGGCCATGCAAAAGATCTTAAAAAGAGAAAACTGAGTTATCACTAAGTTGACAGTAAAAGCATGCGGTATCATGACATTTCCACAAGGTCAAGGTTTAACATTTTTGAGCTAAGGGGCAATATTATGATTGGAGGGGGGTAAGTTAAGGTCAAGGTTTAACATGTGTGTTAAGCCTTTAACGTGCATTAAAGGCATCTTAAAAAAAAAAGAAAAAAAAATATGCCCCCTAAATAAAGGGGTGTTTTCGTAAATTGTTGTTGAGTTATAATATGGGGTGTTTTTTATGAGTTAAAGATGAAAAATTAAATCTGATGTGGAGCTGACGTGCCACTGAGCTAAAGTTTCCACTTGGGTCATGATAACCCTTGCTCTAATGACCACGATTATATGCGGTTACTATTCCATCCGGCCTAACATATTAGGGGGTGGCAGTGGGGCTCGACATGGCTTCGGCATGCCCCATGCCGCCCATGAACACCGCCGCCACTATTGCGGTATAGCTTCAGCAAGGCTGTGCTCGGCATGTATTGCCGTTGAGGCATGGAGATGGGAAGCAATCATGTGTCTTGGAAAAGCAAGAAGCAATATAAAAAAAAAAAAAAAAAAAAAAAAAAAAAAAAAATTAGGTGAGGCATGGAATGTTAGTGAAATTAGGGTTTCCTAGATCAGGGTGTAGATAATCAATGGTATCGAATATTCACTTGAAATCGTGTTGTCACTTTCCAATAGAAACTATTCGACCCTATGCCTGGGTTACACGAATATCTCTATGGGATAAGACCAAGTGATGTTCTTGTTTTAGGCACAAATCAAGAACTAAATCGTATTCAAGTGTTTAGGGTTTTTGTTTGTATATCCATGCAGTTATTTTATGACCTCTATTTATATTAGAAGTCACTCAAACCCTAGCCCCTGGAATTATGTATTAACGGCCCATTAATTATATCATAATAGTTTCCATAATAGCAGGAATCAGTGGTTACAAAGAGCAGTACAATTATAAACCTAACAGCAGAATAAACTTATGCCAGCAGTACAACTTAACACTACTAGTAGTATTAAAACTAGCAGCAGAAACTATTAACACTAGCATCAGAAACTCGTAACACTAGCAGCAGAACAACTAGCAGTAGAATCTCAATACTAGCAGTAGAATCTCAATACTAGCAGTAGAAACTCTGCATAACCACTATCGAGTCAGGGTATTCAGGGACCTCACGAGTGTACACTCCGTATCTCCAAACCGTTACCAGGTGTGAATTAATGCCTCAAGTGCACTAAATTTTCCAACAATCCACCCCAAATTTAGTTCAGTTCCTTTGCATGAAAATTAAACACAAAACAAAACATATGCATAAATGAAAATATCTTGAAGATTGAATTCTCATCTTAGTACATTACACGTTCAAATATTCGAGAATCAGGGTGTTCCAAAGAATTGAACCCTTCAACCCATTTAAATACCTGAAGATAAAATACACATACATTTTCAAACACTTAAATAATTGATACATGGGACTTGCGCCCTCGCAACAGGTTTTACCTCTCAAGGGATCTTGAGAAGCTTACAACCCCCACCAGGTAGTGTACCTGATCGTTGTAGTATAGTATAGTGACAAGTACCGGGGGATTGATCGTTCAACTCAGGAATAGTGTCGCTAGGATTAAGAAGCCTACTAAACTAGGCCTAGAGGTAAGGGGTGATTCTTTTTGTATTTTTATATTTTTTAGAAAGCAATTAAAATCTCGGGTTTTGAAGGAGTGGGCGGAATTAGTTGCTAGCCAACTAACCCAATTTATCTAAAGATGCAATCAAAATAAAATAAATGAAATGAAAATACAACTAATTATACTAATGTGGTGGAAACAATGATGAGGAAAGTTGTGTTTACTTAGATTTCATTACTCCCTATATATCTTTTACAGGTTGATAGCTTGTTACAATTGCATGGATGACGGGTCATATTCCTTAATACTAGTCGTAGGGCCGTGTACAATATTCCCTAACTCTATATGATCCTATTTCACTCCTATGTCGAGCCGTTAGAAGCTCATAACATGGGATCATTAGAATTCTCCTACGCATTAAATACAACCAAAAAACATAGTACACCTCCGATCATGTTGCTTAAGACATTCAAGCAAGTTACCAATGGAAGTCTGCTAGTTTTCTTAAGCCTAACATCGAATACAATCATCCGTAACAATTATAAACAAACAATCAACCCATAATCAACATCTAGGTTTCACTACATCTAAGCAAACACAATGAAAATCTAGCCTAGCATGTTAAATAGAAGACAAGCGTAAAATATAATCAAACAACACATAGACATATTGAATGATTTGAAGGAATACTTATCTTTAATTGAACATGAAAGAATCAAGGGGTTGAAACCCTTGAAAAAGTGATAAAATTCGAACTATGGTTTATTCCCTCAAAGTTGCACATTAATGAATGAAATTTGGAAAACTATATATAGATTACACATCGTGCGGCGTCATGTGTTAGAAATGCTCTGGGCCGTCACTAATGTTTGGACCCTGACGGCCTTGGGTGACGCCGTCAAGTCCTATGCTTAAAAACTCTCTGGATCGTCACGTGTATTTTCCACTTCCACCTCATTTGTAACTCTTGACGCCGTCGTGTGGAGAGTCTTGACGCCGTCAAGTACTGTTCCAGCATGGAAAATTGAGACTTTGTCGTTTTCTTCACTTTTATGCTCCAAAAACGTCCAAAATGCTTCCTTTTCCAGATTTCTCTCCAAAAGTACCTAATATAACAAAAGGAACGATTTAGGGCAATATTTGATCAAATAATCTCGAATTCGGGCTTAAATGACCCCTTAAAAGCGGTACACTTTTCGCCTCATCAAATACCCTTACACTTGAGATTTGCTTGTCCTCAAGAAAATGCGCTTTTATTCTAATCAAAATACAAGTTAGAGGTCATTTAACACTAATATAAAAGTAAATAAAACAAATAATCGTTCCACTAAAAACCAAAGACAAGCACGGAGGTCATACACTAGCACCTCACAAATAGTGTTTAGTTACTCAAATCTCTCGTGTGTAATAAAGTACATATCACAATAAGGAAATGGAAAACATCTCTCACTACCTGTCATAGCAAAATAGATTACCATAGGCTTGGGAAAGGATCAAACCTCCACCACTTGGCGTAAGCACCTAGGATAAACTATCAAAGAGGTCTTTTAAAGGGTTATAATGTTAGGTGTATGGACATGGAAAAACACGGTTTTGTTGGCTAAAGGCAATATTTACTGGTGGCGAGTTAATCATCTTGGTTAATTACATGTACAATATGGCGTCCAAGACTCGACCCGACTTAAGCTAATAAATCAAAAATAACAAAAACATAAAATAAACATAGAGTGAAACGGGATGGTAGTCCGTATGTTTTTTCTCTTTTTTTTACATTCTTTTCAATAAACTAATCTGATGACTCGAATAAAGATAATCAAAACACTTTGAGTACTTTTTAAGATTAATGCACATATGGGGGTAATATATGATGTTCTTCCCCATTACTCCATAACATAAGTACTTTACCCATGATTCCCAATCGTCCCAAAACAATATGTATAAGATATGACTCAACTTAGCAACCATGTAATCAATTATATAATTAACTAAGGGTTTAAACATGTAATAATAATGCACTAAAGATGAGTGCATACACGGAAGGCTAAGGCGATTTAGTTGCACATTTGGGTGGGTTGTAACAAATTCTTCCTTTAAGTAAGATGCTTAAAGTTAAAAACAAAAAGATAGGCTCGGAGGGGTGTACTAGGGGTTTCGTGTACTAAAATTGAGTACAACGCTAAGGTGTGGGAAAATTAATTGACTGTACTAGTCAAGTTATATGACTTAAATGGTTAAGTAATTATTATACGGGTTTAAACACAAAGGTGATCCTAATGCCTCTTATCATTTGTAAATCCTACTACATGAATGTAGTCTCACTAGCGGTCTCAGGATGCATCACTAACGCAAGTTCTAGAATCTAAATGCTCCCGGTACACTCATAAGCACTAATAATGAATGCTTTTCCTATTAAATCTAAAGGCAAACCTCACATATTTGGGTGGAAAATTTTTCTGAATGGTACGGTTTTGTGCTAGGCATACAACTCCTATCCATGAGACACTTGTTAAGGCTAACGTTTCACTCCTAAATGTTGTAAAAAATTTTAAATTTGGCGCTAAAATTACTCTAACAAGTATTTCTCTTAGTTTTATTACACACCTACCATCAAACAAACAAACTCAAGTGCAATAGTATCCTATAAGGTAACATCATTTACCATCCCTTACACTTAGGATGAACATTGTCCCCAATGTTCAATTAAAGGATGTAAAAGTAAAACAGGTAAAAGAATGAAAACAAATACTCCCCTGATTCGTTCGGTATGGATAGTGTGTCAACAAGGTTAGATCTTCCTCCAAGAAAATGAATATTCAAAGCTTCCCTTCCAGAAATATAAATCATCTCCTTGTCATATATAACCAGTTAAACCTGTGAAAATGATGAGGCGAAAAATGATCCATTTTCAGGGGGTCATTTAAGCCGGAATTGGAATTTATTTGATCAAATATTGCCCTAAATCATTCCTTTTGTGATTTAAGGTACTTTGGGAGTGAATTCTGGAAAAGGAAGCATTTTGGACGTTTTTGGAGCATAAAAGTGAAGAAAACGACAAAGTCTTAATTTTCCTTTCTGGGAACAGTACCTGACGGCGTCAAGAGGATTTTTATGACGGCGTCAGGAGCAAAAATGATGATGGCCCAGAGAAAACGTGACGGCGTCAAGACATGGCCGTCAAGAGTAAAAGTGGTACCGGCCCAGAGCAGCAATACACATGACGGCGTCAGATCTGGATCTAGGCAGTACGAGAATTTTATGGGCGGCGGGTTGACGGCGTCAGAAGTTTCTTCTTGATGCCGTCACCTTAGGAAACCTATATATAGTTTTTGTAATTTTCATTCTAAGGAGAGGAGAATTTGAGGGTCGAACTTAATAAACCCTAACACAACTTTTACAGTATTTTCAAGGGTTTTCACCCCTTGAAATCCTTCATGTTCAATTGAGATAAGTATCCCTTCAATTCATTCAATATGTCTATGTGTTGTTTGAATATATCTTACGCTTGTCTTGATTTTAACATGTTAGGCTAGATCTCTTGTGTGTTTGCTTAGATGTAATGAAACCTAGATGTTGATTATAGGTTGATTGCTTATTTATAGTTGTAATGGATGAATGATTTCAATGTTAGGCTTAAGAAAACTGGCAGACTTCCATTGTGTAACATGCTTGAACGTCTTAAGAAACATGAACCGATGTGTACTAGGTTTTTATGGTTGTATTTAATGCATGAGCGAATTCTAGTGATCGCATGTTAGAAGCTTCTTGCAGGCTCAACATAGGAGTGAAGTAGGAGCTTATAGAGTTGGGGAAGTAAGTACACCACCCCACGACTGGTATTAAGGAATATAACCCGTCATCCACGCAACTGTAACAAGCAATTAACCTGTAAAAGATATATAGGGAGTAGTGAAATCTAAGTAAACACAATTCTCCCATCTATTGTTCACACCATATTAGTAATTAGCTTTATTTTCATTTATGTTATTTTATTTTGATTGCATCTGTGGTTATTGGGTTAGTTGACTAGCAACTAATTCCGCCCACTCTTCCAAAAACCTGAGACTTTACTTGCTTTCATAAAAACATAAAAATACAAAAAGAATCATCCCTCACCTCTAGACCTAGTTTTTAGGCTTTCTAATCCTAGCGACACTATTCCTGAGTTGAACGATCAATCCCCCGGTACTTGTCACTATACTATACTACAACGATCAGGTACACTGCCTGGTGGGGGTTGTAGCTTCTCAAGATCCCTCGAGAGGTAAAGCCTGGTGCAATTCCCAGGCATCAAGTTTTTGGCGCTGCAGCCCGGGGAATAGTTATTGTCTAGGTTAGAATTTCTTTTTATTAGGTCTACTTGCTAGATTCCTTTCTAGTAAGATTTTTTTTAGTTTTCTTTAGTCTATCTTATTTCTTTGTGTCCTTGTTCGTAACTCTTACCATCCGACATCATGGAAGGTGGTAACATCTTTGAACCCATCAACCCACCACAACAAGATCACCCCAAAACCCACCACTTGCTAACCAACCTCTTAGGCCCCGAACCCTAGGAGAGTATTCCCGACCTAGCCACCAAGGCTATCAAAACACCATTGAGCTTACCCAAGGAGCCCATGTGTCTCCCTTGCGATCTGACACCATCCGGTTGGTGCAAAGGGGATGTGCATTCCATGGACTTCGTTCCGAAGATCCAAACCAACATCTCAAGGACTTCCTTAAAATCGTAGATTCTATAGACCTTGATGTTACAACTGGAGAGTCAACCTGATTACGCCTATTCCAATTCTCTCTACGTGATCAAGCTAGTCAATGGCTTAAACGTTTACCAGCGGGATCCATCACCTCATGGGATGATCTCACCACTCGTTTCCTTGCTCAATTTTTCCCACCGGGGAGAACTACCAAGCTTAGAAATGATATCTTGATGTTCCAACAACGTCAAGGAGAAACTCTATATGAAGCATGGACTCGTTTCAAGGACTTACTCCAAAAAGTCCCTCATCATGGTATAGATCTTTGGCTCCAAGTCCAAATCTTCTATGACCATATCGATCTCTCCACAAGGCGAACCATTGACCAATTGGCTGGTGGCAAGCTACGTGATCTAAGTGCAGAAGAATCATGGGAACTCATAGAAGATCTTGCTCTCTATGACAACGAAAGTTGGAATGATCCCCGTGATTTGAACAAAACGGTCAAGGCAATATCTTTGCCTTCAAACAATTCTAGCACTACCGACCGTAGGATCATGGAACTTGAAGGTCGAGTCAAGTTTCTCATGAAATCTTGCGAAGCTCCTAAGTCTTCAAGCCAAGTGAACAAAATCACTTCTTCATGCGAATTATGTAGTGGTCCCCATGACACTCGTGATTGCGTGGAACTCCCCGGAACAGCTTTTGCGGACTACGCATCCTCGCGTACCGACGAAGCGGGAGATAAGTGGTACAATTACAAACCCGAGCCAAACCCTTACGGTGATTCCTACAACCCTTCTTGGAAAAATCACCCGAACCTTAGGTGGAAACAAAACCAAAACAATTCTTCCAATCCACCTAATCGTTACCAACCAAACGGTCCACTCGCCAACCGTACTTTCAACAACAATCCTTCTAGTAACTATGGTAGTACCAACAATCTTGAAGGAATGATGTCCAAGTTTATGGCATCTCAAGAAGCTCGCATAGTTAAGTTTGAAACCGAATTCAATCAACAACAAACGGAGATGACCAATAAGATTGACAACTTGTTGAAAGCCCTCAACAACCAAGCGTTAACTACACCTAGGAAGGATACTAGGTTCGCCAATAGCGGAATCCAAACTAAGGACCCCTCGTCATCCAAACACGTCCACTTTGTCAATGTTGTCAACATTAAGCCAATAGATAAGGATATAGAAGAAAGTGAGAAGGATGAAGTTGGAATAGAAGCCGAGCCTAGGGATGAAATTAAGGAATTTGAGGTTAACAAGGGATAAAAGTTAGAGGAAGGAGAGACTGTAGAAGAGTACTTTGATAAGTTGCCCACCAAGGAAGAACGGGAATATCATAAGGATTTATTCTATGATCCCGAGACACCATATATCCTTGGTTCACCCCTTATTAAAGTAGGTGATCCCACTAACATCAACATACCATGCAACATTGGGCATATGCATGTATGGAAAGCTTATATCGATCCTAGGTCTCCTATAAACATCATGACTAGGACTTATTTTATAATTGGGTAATGAAGAAACAACTTGGTTATAGGATAATGCCCAACAAGAACTTGCTAAGTAATTTTGTAGGTAGAGTGAAAGGATTGCATGAGATTGTCGGAAATTTCACTTATGAGACCGATTTTATGATAATGGAGGATACTCATCCGGTGATAGATGATTGCCTAAGTGAAGTAGTGTTCGGAAACCGTTCGTTGAGGCCACTAAGATGAGTTATGATCCGACTCTAGGGATAGTTAGGTTCAAGGAAGACAATGATGAGATTGCCTACCAAATGCCTTATAAGGTTGAACAATACCGCCTCCTATCAAACATAGAAAAGGAGCACAAACAAGCGGTTTACTATAGGAATGATGAGGATAGACGTAGAGGAGTAGAGTATGTTATGAATAGAATACTTGGTTTCTACAAAGAATGCTTGCAACTAGGTCCGGAATACAAAACTAATATAGGAGATGACCTAGAGAGTGAAACCAACTATGAGGTCACGTAGTAGCCCATGACTTGAGTCTAACTACAAGACTCGTAAATAAAGAAAAGCGCTTCTTGGGAGGCAACCCATGCTTTGTGTGATTTTTATTTGTTTGATTGTTATTTGTTTCCGTATGCATGCTTTATTTTTATTGTTGGTAGACCCTGTTTCAAAACTAAAATGGTGAAAATACTTTATTTTGTCGTTTGGCTTAGTCTTAACTTCATCCAAAGGTATTTCGCAAAAGATAAGTGTAAGGGGAAACCCCAAATATGTTTTTAAGAAACAAACTCGACCATGATTCTCCACAATATTAAATGAACATGTATATTCGTATTTGTTAGAGTCAAATGCTTGTATTGAGTCATAATGATGTTTTGCAGGATTTTCCAGTAAATAGGACAAAGTTTTTCCAGAAATTTTCCGGAAAATTAACATAAAGATTTCTGCAAGTCACTTCTGACGGCGTCAGGAAGAAATTCTTGACGGCGTCATGTGTAAAATTCTGGAAATTTTGCTAGTTTGGTTTTTCTAACGGAATCTTAAAGTTTTTGTCGAATCTTTAGTTTTATAAACTCCAGGGAATCAGCACACATCATTCCACAAGCATTATATCTTACATTGTTTTCTAGGATTTGTTATCATATATAGATTGCCGCCGATTTTACGCGAGGTTGCCTTGTTTGTTTTCTCTGGTTTAACAGGTTATGTATGACAAGAAGATGATTTATATTCCGGAAGGGAAGTTTTGATTGTTCATTTTCTTGGAGGAAGATCTAACCTTGTTACCATACTATCCATACCGAGCGAATCAGGGGAGTATTTGATTTCATTCTTTTACCTATTTTTACTTTTACATTCTTTAATTGAACATTGTGGACAATGTTCATCCTAAGTGTAAGGGGAGGGTAAATGATGATACCTCATAGGATACACTTTCACTTGAGTTTGTTTGATAGTAGGTGCGTAATAAAACTATGAGAAATACTTGTTAGTGTAATTTTAGCGCCAAATTTAAATTGTTTTACAACATTTAGGAGTGAAACTTTAGCCTTAGCAAGCGTCTCATGGATAGGAGATCGTATGACTAGCACAAAACCGTATCCTTCAGAAAAATTTTCCACCCAAATATGTGAGGTTCGCCTTTAGATTTGATAGGAAAAGCATTTACTTTTAGTGCTTATGAGTGTACCGGTAGCATTTAGATTCCAGAACTAGCGTTAGTGATGCATCCCGAGACCGCTAGTAAGATTACATTCTTGTAGTAGGATTTACTACATGATAAGAGGCATTAGGATCACCCTTGTGTTAAACCCGTATCATAATTACTTGACCATTTAAGTCATATTACTTGGCTAGTAAAGTCAATTAATTTTTCCCACACCTTAGCGTTGTACTCATTTTTAGTACACGAAACCCCTAGTACACCCCTCCGAGCCTATCATTTCGTTTCTAACTTTATGCATATTACTTAAAGGAAGAATTTGTTACAACCCACTTAAATGTACACCCAAATCGCCTTAGCCTTCCGTGTATGCACTCATCTTTAGTGCATTATTGTTATTTGTTAAACCCTTAGGTAATTATCTAATTGATTACATGGTTGCTAAGTCGAGTCATATCCTTGTACATATTATTTTGGGACGATTGGGACTCATGGGTAAAGTACTAATGTTATGGAGTAATGGGGAAGAACATCTATTATGACCCTCATATGTACGTTAATCTTAAAAGTACTCCAAGTGTTTTGATTATCTTAATTCGAGTCATTAGAATTAGTCTATTGTAAAGTATGTAAAAATTCAAGTGTAAGGGGAATTTTCATTCCCTATGATGTATTATTTTAGAATGGTAGGGTAAGAGTGTATGCAAAAAAAAAAAAAAAAAAAAAAAAAAAAAAAAAAAAAAAAAAAAAAATCAAAAAAAATAATAAATAAACAAAAAATAGAAAAAGAAAAGGAGAGAAAAAACATACGGACTACCATCCCGTTTCATTTTATGATTGTTTTATGTTTTTGTATTTTTCATTTATTAGCTTAAGTTGAGTCTAGTCTTGGCTTAGCAACACCATATTGTATATGTAATTAACCAAGATTATTAACTCGCCACCAGTAAAGATTGCCTATATACAATAAAACCGTGTATTCCATATCCCTACACCTAACGTTACAACCCTTTAAAAGACCTCTTTGATAGTTTATCCTAGGTGCTTACGCCATGTGGTGGAGGTTTGATCCTTTCCCAAGCCTATGGTAATCTATTTTGCTATGACAGGTAGTGAGAGATGTTTTCCATTTCCATATTGTGATATATAGTTTATTACACCTAAGAGATGTGAGTATCTAAACACTATTTGTGAGGTGCTAGTGTATGACCTCCGTGCTTGTCTTTTGTCTTTAGTGGAACGATTATTTGTTGTAATTACTTTTATATTAGTGTTAAATGACCCCTAACTTGTATTTTGATTAGAATAAAAGCAAATCTCAAGTGTAAGGGTATATGATGAGGCGAAAAATGATCAGTTTTTAGGGGGTCATTTAAGCTGGAATTGGAATTTATTTGATCAAATATTGCCCTAAATCGTTCCTTTTGTGATTTTAGGTACTTTGGGAGTGAATTCTGGAAAAGGAAGCATTTTGGACGTTTTTGGAGCATAAAAGTGAAGAAAATGGCAAAGTCTTAATTTTCCTTGCTAGGAACAGTACCTGACGGCGTCAAGAGGATTTTTATGACGGCGTCAGGAGCAAAAATGATGACGGCCCAGAGAAAACGTGATGGCATCAAGACATGGCCGTCAAGAGTAAAAGTGGTGACGGCCCAGAGCAGCAATACACATGACGGCGTCTGATCTGAATCTAGGCAGTCCGAGAATTTTACGGGCGGCGGGTTGACGGCGTCAGAAGTTTCTTCTTGACACCGTCACCTTAGGAAATCTATATATAGTTTTTGTAATTTTCATTCTAAGGAGAGGAGAATTTTAGGGTCGAACTTAATAAACCCTAACACGAATTTTACAGTATTTTCAAGGGTTTTCACCCCTTGAAACCTTTCATGTTCAATTGAGATAAGTATCCTTTCAATTCATTCAATATGTCTATGTGTTGTTTGAATATATCTTACGCTTGTCTTGATTTTAACATGTTAGGCTAGATCTCTTGTGTGTTTGCTTAGATGTAATGAAACCTAGATGTTGATTATAGGTTGATTGCTTGTTTATAGTTGTAATGGATGAATGATTTCAATATTAGGCTTAAGAAAACTGGCAGACTTCCATTGTGTAACATGCTTGAACGTCTTAAGAAACATGAACCGATGTGTACTAGGTTTTTATGGTTGTATTTAATGCATGAGCGAATTCTAGTGATCCCATGTTAGGAACTTCTTGCAGGCTCGGCATAGAAGTGAAGTAGGAGCTTATAGAGTTGGGGAAGTAAGTACGCCACCCCACGACTGGTATTAAGGAATATAACCCATCATCCACGCAACTGTAACAAACAATTAACCTGTAAAAGATATCTAGGGAGTAGTGAAATCTAAGTAAACACAATTCTCCCATCTATTGTTCACACCATATTAGTAATTAGCTTTATTTTCATTTCTGTTATTTTATTTTGATTGCATCTCTAGTTATTGGGTTAGTTGACTAGCAACTAATTCCGCCCACTCTTCCAAAAACCCGAGATTTTACTTGCTTTCATAAAAACATAAAAATACAAAAAGAATCATCCCTCACCTCTAGACCTAGTTTTTAGGCTTTCTAATCCTAGCGACACTATTCTTGAGTTGAACGATCAATCCCCCGGTACTTGTCACTATAGTATACTACAACAATCAGGTACACTGCCTGGTGGGGGTTGTAAGCTTCTCGAGATCCCTCGAGAGGTAAAGCCTGGTGCAATTCCCACGCATCAGAAAACAATCAAGGCAATCTCGCGTAAAATCGGCGGCAATCTATATATACTAACAAATCCTAGAAAAATAGCATATATATCTTAAATTGCTTTCTAGGAATTAATGGGATATAATGCTTGTGGAATGAATGTTTGCAGATTTTCTGGAGTTTATAAAACTAAAGAATTAACAAAAACTTTAAGACTCCGTTAGAAAAACAAAACTCCCAAAATTTCCAGAATTTTACACGTGATGTTGTCAAGTGTTAATTTCTGACGTCGTCAGAAGTGACCTGCATAAATCTTTATGTTAAGTTTCTAGAAAATTTCTGGAAAAACTTATGTCCTACTTCCTGGAAAATCCTGCAAAACATCATTATGATTCGATTCAAGCATTTGACTCTAACAAATACTAATATGCATGTTCGTTTAATATTGTGGCGAATCATGATTAATTTCATTCTTAGAAACAAATTTGGGGTTTCCCCTTACACTTAGCTTTTGCAAAATACCTTTATATGAAGTTAAGACGAAGTTAATCAACAAAATAAAGCATTTTCACAATTTAGTTTGAAACATGATCTACCAACAATAAAAATAAAACATGCATAAGGAAGCAAATAACAATCAAACAATTAAAAATCAAACAAATAAAAATACACAAAACATGGGTTGCCTCCCAAGAAGCGCTTTTCTTAATTTACGAGTCTTGTAGCTAGACTCAAGGTCATGGGCAATTACGTGACCTCATCATTGGTCTTATTCTCTAGGTCATCTCCAATCTTAGTTTTTTATTCCGGACCTAGTTGCAAACATTCCCTGTAGAAACCAAGTATTCTACTCATGACATAATCTACTCCTCTACGTCTATCCTCATTATTTCTATAACAAACCGCTTGCTTGTGTTCCTTTTCTATATTTGATAGAAGGCGGTATTGTTCAATCTTATAGGGCATCTGGTAAGCAATCTCATCGTTCTCTTCCTTGAATCTAACTATCCCTAGGGACGGGTCATAACTAATCTTAGAGGCCTCAACAAATGGTTTTCCGAACACTACTTGAATTAGGCAACCATCTATTACCAGACGAATATCCTCTACAATCACAAAATCGGTAACATAAGTGAAGTTTCCTACAAAGACATGTAATCCTTTCACTCTTCCTACAAAATTTCTCATCCAATTCGTGTTAGGCATCATCCTATACCCATGTTGCTTCTTCATTATCCAATTATAATAGGTCCTAGTCATGATGTTTATAGGAGACCTAAGATCGATGTAAGCTTTCCACACATGCATATGCCCAACGTTGCATGGTATGTTGATGTTAGAGGGATCACCTACTTTAATGAGGGGTGAACCAAGGATGTATGGTTTCTCGGGATCATCGAATAAATCCTTGTGATATTCCTGTTCTTCCTTGGTGGGTAACTTATCAAAGTATTCTTCCACGTTTTCTACTTCCTCTAACTTTTCTTCCTTAATATCCTGAACTTCCTTAATCTCATCCCTAGTCCCGGTTTCTATTCCAACTTCATCCTTGTCACTTTCTTCTATATTCTTATCTATTGGCTTAATAGTGACAACATTGACAAAGTGGACGTGTTTGGATGATGAGGGGTCCTTAATTTGGATTCCGCTACTAGTGTCCCTAGTGTCCTTCACCTTAGGTGACAGATGTTTAAAGAGTTTACTAGGACTTTTTATTTTCATAGGAGAGGTTGGTTGATTCATGATGGTGACAGATTTTACTTCTTTAGCCTGAATCGGTTTACTAATAGCGTGCTCTTTAATAGCGGTTAACAGATTACAAATCTTGTCATTCATATCGGCCTGCTGTTGTCTAAATCAGGTCTCGAGCGTGGAAAGTTGTAATTCTTGAGAGAGAATGAACTTTCGCAAGGCATATTCATAGCTTTGCTTAGGAGTGTTCTGAGGTGGAGGAGAATCATCGAAGGATACGCTCCGAGTTTGGTATCCTCTGAAATTTGGCTTATCTTTCCATGCATCATAGGCCTCGCCAAAGTTTCAAGGACCTTGATTAGTTGCGAGCTCTCTATTCTTTGTTTTATCAGCGCGTGACGATGTGAATTCTTTAAAAGCATGCTTTGGATGTTCCATGCAGTTATGAGTTTCATGAGGGCCATTACACAACTTACACAAAGAAGTGCTTTTGTTCACTTGGCTTGAAGGCTTGGGGGCTTCATAGGATTTCATGAGAAACATGACTTGGTCCTCAAGTTCCATGATACTACGGTCGGGAGTGCTAGAATTGTTCGAAGGCAAAGATATTGCCTTGACCGTTTTGTTCAAATCACGGGGATCATTCCAACTTTCGTTGTCATAGAGAGCGAGATCTTCTATGAGTTCGATATGGTCATAGAAGATTTGGACTAGGAGCCAAAGATCTATGCCATGATGAGGGACTTTTTGGAGTAAGTCCTTGAAACGAGTCCATGCTTCATAGAAGGTTTCACCTTGACGTTGTTGGAACATCAAGATATCATTTCTAAGCTTGTTAGTTCTCCCCGATGGGAAAATTGAGCAAGGAATCGAGTGGTGAGATCATCCCATGAGGTGATGGATCCCGTGGGTAAATGTTCAAGCCATTGACTAGCTTGGTCATGTAGAGAGAATTGGAATAGACGTAAAGTTACAACATCAAGGTCTATAGAATCTATGATTTTAAGGAAATCCTTGAGATGTTGATTAGGATCTTCAGAACGGAGTCCATGGAATGCACATCCGCTTTGCACCAACCGGATGGTGTCGGTTCACAAGGGGGACACATTGGCTCCTTGAGTGAGCACAATAGTTTTTCGATAGCCTTGGTGGCTAGGAAGGGAATACTCTCCTAAAGTTTGGGGCCTAGGAGGTGGGTTTGCTAGTGGTGGGTTTTGTGGGTGGTTTTGTTATAGTGGGTTGATGGGTTCAAGGATGTTACCACCTTCCATGATGTCGGATGGTAAAGGTTACGAACAAAGACATGAAGAAATAAGATAGACTAAAGAAAACCTAAAAATAAAAATAAAATCTTACTAGAAAGGAATCTAGCAAGTAGACATAATAAAAAGAAATCCTAACCTAGACAATAACTATTCCCCAACAGCGGCGCCAAAAACTTGATATGTGGGAATTGCGCCCTCGCAACAAGTTTTACCTCTCAAGGGATCTTGAGAAGCTTACAACCCCCACCAGGCAGTGTACCAGATCGTTGTAGTATAGTATAGTGACAAGTACTGGGGGATTGATCGTTCAACTCGGGAATAGTGTCGCTAGGATTAGGAAGCCTACTAAACTAGGTCTAGAGGTGAGGGATGATTCTTCTTGTATTTTTATATTTTGTAGAAAGCAATTAAAATCTCGGGTTTTGAAGGAGTGGGCAGAATTAGTTGCTAGCCAACTAACCCAATTTATCTAAAGATGCAATCAAAATAAAATAAAAGAAATGAAAATACAACTAATTATACTAATGTGGTGGAAACAATGATGAGGAAAGTTATGTTTACTTAGATTTCATTACTCCCTGGATATCTTTTACAGGTTGATAACTTGTTACAATTGCATGGATGACGGGTCATATTCCTTAATATTAGTCGTAGGGTCGTGTACAATATTCCCTAACTCTATAGGATCCTACTTCACTCCTATGTCGAGCTGTTAGAAGCTCCTAACATGGGATCATTAGAATTCTCCTACGCATTAAATACAACTAAAAATCGTAGTACACCTCCGATCATGTTTCATAAGACGTTCAAGCAAGTTACCAATGGAAGTCTGCCAGTTTTCTTAAGCCTAACATCGAATACAATCATATGTAACAATTATAAACAAACACAATGAAAATCTAGCCTAGCATGTTAAATAGAAGACAAGCGTAAGATATAATCAAACAACAAATAGCCATATTGAATGATTTGAAGGAATACTTATCTTTAATTGAACATGAAAGAATCAAGGGGTTGAAACCCTTGAAAAAGTGATAAAATTCGGACTAGGGTTTATTCCTTCAAAGTTGCACACTAATGAATGAAATTTAGAAAACTATATATAGATTACACATCATGACGGCGTCGTGTGTTAGAAATGCTCTGGGCCGTCACTAATGTTTGGACCCTGACGGCCTTTGGTGACGCCGTCTGTTCCTATGCTTAAAAACTCTCTGGATCATCACGTGTATTTTCCACTTCCACCACTTTTGTAACTCTTGATGCCGTCATGTGGCGAGTCTTGACGCCGTCAGGTACTGTTCCAGCAAGGAAAATTGAGACTTTGTCATTTTCTTCACTTTTATGCTCCAAAAACGTCGAAAATGCTTCCTTTTCTAGATTTCTCTTCAAAAGTACCTAAAATGACAAAAGGAACGATTTAGGGCAATATTTGATCTAATAATCTCTAATTCGGGCTTAAATGACCCCTTAAAAGCAGTACACTTTTCGCCTCATCATTAATCCTGACACTATACAAGCCATGTGTCCATATCCAATTCATAAATGTTGTAAAAGCTAAAAGTCCAAAGCTTATTGAAGCGGCAAACCTTCAACGTTTACATAGGTGGTTCCTCTTTATTCATGCTCCGGCTTAGCACTTTTTCAAAGAAATTAACCATTGAGAAGTAAAGACTTCATCCTCCTTTTCAGCATGTTTTGAGCACAACCTTGGGATAAAAATAAACATGGGCTCTAGTCCACTAAATGTTCATCTTTCCACATTGAACTCAGCTCCCAAGTTTCCTAATGAGGGAGTTGGGTGTCATAGCATTCAGTGACTAAGTTGGACTTCAAACCCATCCCTTTAGCAGACTTCAAAACCAAGTCTCTAGCCAAACCTTCGTCAAGTGATCAGCTAAGTTTTGTTGAGATCTAATGATGCGTGGGAATCGCAACAGGCTTTACCTCTCGAGGGATCTCGAGAAGCTTACAACCCCCACCAGGCAGTGTACCTGATCGTTGTAGTATAGTATAGTGACAAGTACCGGGGGATTGATCGTTCAGCTTAGGAATAGTGTCGCTAGGATTAGAAAGCCTAAATACTAGTTCTAAAGGTGAGGGATGATTATTTTTGTGTTTTTATATTTTATAGAAAACAAATTAAAATCTCGGGTTTGAAGGATTTGGGCGGAATTAGTTGCTAATCAACTAACCCAATACTAAGATGCAATCAAAATAAAATACTAGAAATTAAAATAAACTAATTTATACTAAAGTTGTGAGCAGTAATTGGAGAAAATGTGTTTACTTAGATTTCACTACTCCCTGTATATCTTTTACACGTTAGTTACTTGTTATAATTGCATGGATGACGGATCGTATTCCTTAATACCATTCATGGGGTGGCACACATAACTCCCCAATTCTATGAGCTCTTATCTCCTCCTACACCATGCCCAGCCAACTATAGGGATTGTAAACAGTGGCTCATGCATTAAATACAACCAATAAAGACCTAGTGCGCGTTGGTTCATGTTTCTTAAGACGTTCAAGCATGTTACCAATTGGAGATCTACCAGTTTTCTTAAGCCTAACATATAAATCATTCATCCAAGACAAGAATAAACAAGTAATCAACACATAATTAATATCTAGGTTTCATTAGATCTAAGCAAACACAAGATAGATCTAGCCTAGCATGATAGAATTAAGACAAGAACATGATATAGACAACCAACACATAGACATATTGATTGAATTAGAAGAACACTTATCTTGATTAAACATGCAAGGTATCAAGGGGTTGGAACCCTTGAAAAACCTGTAAAGTTACACCAAAATCGTACTTAGGGTTTCTCCCAAAACTTCTCTTTTTTTAAATGTGAAAAATTAGAAAACTATATATAGGAAAAGGGGTCTGACGGCGTCAAGACCAAATAGGTGACGCCGTCACCTCGCCGCCAAAACAATCCTCGGACTGCCTAGATCTACATTTGACGCCGTCAAGAACAATACATTTCCAGGCCGTCATGACTTTAACTCTTGACGCCCTACCTTCATGACGCCGTCAAAACTCTTCTGGGTCGTCATGGAATTTTACTCTTGACGCCGTCAGGAAACTACTCTTGACGCCGTCATGCACTGTTCCCAGCATGGAAAATTAAGACTTTGGCGTTTTCTTCACTTTTATGCTCCAAAAACGTCCGAATTGCTTCCTTTTCCAGATTTCACTCCCAAAGTACCTAAAATCACAAAAGGAACGATTTAGGGCAATATTTGATCAAATAAATTCGGATTCGGGCTTAAATGACCCCCTAAAAACGGATCATTTTTCGCCTCATCATCTAACAAACTCTATATATACCACCCCATTCATGATAAGCTCACGAATCATGCTATGCTTGACCCATAAATGTCTAGACTTCCCATTGTAAATCTGGCTATAAGCCTTTGCCAATGTAGAAGCACTATCACACCGAATAGAAATAGGTGCTACAGGTTTAGGCAACAATGGGATCTCAAGAAGCCAGTTTTTTAACCATTCAGCTTCTTTACCAGCAGCAGCTAAAGCCACAAATTCTGATTCCATTTTGAACTAGTGATGTAAGTTTGCTTCTTGGATGCCCAAGAAATTGCACCTCCATCAAGTAAGAATACCCAGCCACTTGTAGACGAATTGTCTTCAGTGTTACTGATCCAACTTGCATCAGTATATCCTTCTAATACAGAAGGATAACCACTATATGAGAGACTATAATCCATAGTTTTCTTCAAATACTTCAATACCCTTGAAATTGCTTGCCAATAATGAGCACTAGGATTACTAGTATACCTTCTTAGTTTACCCACTATAAAATCAATATCAGGTCTTGTACTAGTCATGGCATACATCAAGCAACCAATCACCCTAAAATACTCAAGTAGAGATACAACTTTACCAATATTAGGCATTAGCTTCTCAATTGTATCCATAGGAGTACTCACCGGAGTACGATCAAAGTAATTAAATTTTCTCAACACCTTCTCAATATAATGAGACTGAGAAATATAAATTTTGTTACTTTTATGTTTAATCCTTATACCAAGGATAACATCAGCCTCCCCCATGTCCTTCATGAACAACTTTGATGGAAAAAATGCCTTTGTAAGGTCAAGTTGATTTTGGTCAGTGCTAAAAATCAACATATAATCAACATATATAAAAATGATGACTCCTTTACCAGATTCATCAAATTTTCTATATACATATTTGTCAGCCTGGTTAAGTAAATAACCACTAGACAAACCCACTTCATCAAATTTTTGATTCCATTGTTTAGCTGCCCGCTTTAGTCCATAAAGAGACTTAATCAGTTTACACACCTTGTTTTCATTCCCAAGCATGATGAAGCCCTGAGGTAGGTTCATATAAACCTCCTCATCTAAGTCACCATTCAAGAAAGCTGTCTTCACATCCATCTAATAACCAAATTTTGAATTAATGCCAAAGCAATCAGCAATCTTATGGTACTGATACGAGCCAAAGGAGCATAACTATCAAAATAGTCTATTCCTGACTTTTGTTTAAAGCCCTGAATAAGTAGTCTTGCCTTGAACTTTTCAACAGTTCCATATACCTTCATTTTCTTTTTGAAAATCCATTTACAACTAAGAGGTTTGCAACCAGGTGGTAGATTAGTCAACACCTAAGTGTTGTTGCCCATGATGGAATCCACCTCATCATTAATTACTTCGTTCCAGAAAGCAACATCCTGGGACTTCATTGCTTCTTCAAATGTTTTAGGATCATCCTCAACAATGAAGCAATAGGAGTATTGGTCAAAGACCTCACTCCTTGTACCTTCAATTAAGTATAATTGAAACTCAGGTCCAAATGACTTTGGAATCCTGGCCCTATTGCTCCTTCTGAGCTCAGGTTCAGGTTGTTGTTCCACAACCTCATCAGAAACCTCATCAGAGACTTCTAGAACACCAATATCATTGGTTCCATTTGGAATCCTTTGACTTGGTCTAGGGACTGATGAGAATTTATTCTCATCAAAAAGTGCATCCCTTGATTCAATTATTGAGTTAATTAAAACAGACTCATTAGGTTCAATAATATAGAACCTATATGCCTTAGAATGCTGAGGATATCCAACAAAGATGCATTCAATGCCTCTTTCACCCAAAGTTTTCTGCTTTGGATCAAGGAGTCTTACAACAGGCCTACAATCCCAAACCCTGAGAAAGTCCAGGTTGGGTTTTCTTTTAGTCCAGAGTTCATAAGGGGTTATCTTGTTCCTTTTATTAGGAACCCTATTTAATAAATAGCAAGCTGTTAACATAGCTTCACCCCAGAACCCTTGACTCAGACCTGAATAGGACAACATGGAATTAACCATCTCCATCAGCACCCTATTTTTCCTTTCAGAAATACCATTTTGCTGAGGAGTATAGGGAGCAGTTGTTTCATGGATTATACCAACATATTGAAAATACAAAGTGTCCATATATTCACCTCCCCTATCAGTCCTGAATCTTTTGATTAGGGACCCTTGTTGCAGTTCAACTTCAGTTTTAAATACTTTAAATTTATCTAATGCTTCATCATTAGTATGTAACAAATAAACATAAAAAACCTAGAAGCATCATCAATAAAAGTCACAAAGTATTTCTTATTCCCCAATGAGGGAGTAGTATGTAAATCACATAGGTCACTATGAATCAGCTCCAAAACCTTAGTTTTACGTTTTACACTTTGAAATGGTTTCTTAGTTATTTTGGTCATCATGCAAGCTTTACACTTTTCAGTGTTCCTATCAAAGGCTGTAATTAACCCATACTTAGACATATCTCGCATTCTTTTAAAGTGTACATGACTAAGTCTAGCATGCCATAGGGTTGAATCATTTAGTTTAGAGGTTGACACAAAAGCAGAATTAGCAATATTATTAACAATATTAAGCCTGAATATTTGATTACATAAATAGCCAAAACCAATAAACACACCATGTTTAGATAAAACAAACTTATCAGATTCAATAACTTGTTTATAACCACATGTTAGGTCACCGTATTATGATCACACAAGTGTTGTAGATGTAAGAATGAGATAGATATAAGGATTGGTTGATTATATGATATAAGAGAAATAAAAGTGCAAGAGTTTCATTAAAGTAATCAAAATAACCAAGAAGTTTAATGTTTATATAAGACATCTATTTATAGGTGAGGAACTAGGGCAACACTCCTAGAACCTACTTTTCATATGGCGTGGGCTTTAAGCCTTTAATGGGCTTTTACATGTTAGCTTTTTAAACAAAAACATGATAATAATAAATCTAAAGCAACCTATTACAAAATGTAATGACCGAGGTTTGAATAAATATAAAAGTATGTTCCCAACAATCTCCCCCTAAGGGTCGGTCATCACGATTGCTGGATGTCTTCATCTTTTGTCTTTGACTTTTGACTTGTGTAACTTTAGACGTCTTTAAAAGAAATCTTTAGATAAGATCGTTCATCGTTCTTTGTTATTTGTTCATTGTTGATGTGGTAGTGATTATATTATGACGTTGTCTGTCTTTTGTCACTTCTGCGTCT
This sequence comes from Artemisia argyi, assembly GCA_030686995.1. NCBI lineage: Eukaryota > Viridiplantae > Streptophyta > Magnoliopsida > Asterales > Asteraceae > Artemisia > Artemisia argyi. Next base: position 241,420 of record JARVZY010001828.1, on the reverse strand, counting down.
GTGGTGGTTGTCCGCCATTCCAACATGCTCATACATCTTTGGACTTTTACTTTCATATGCACGTTGTTCCCTTTCATTCACTTTGATCTCCAGTCTCTTAACCTTGTAGATTATTCCTTTTGGCGTAGAATCTTTATTTGAATTTTGCGTTACTTAGATCTTTGAGGGAGATTTCTTTGACTTCAAGATGTATGTATGCGCATGTGGAATCTGTCATCATGGAGGTGATGTGTAGCTGCAGGTAAACAGTTACCAATAAACAACCGGTACTTACAGGTAAGGAATTAGAGATCGTCAACAGCATAGTGTGAAGACTCCTTCTAACCCTTACCAAGACCGTTCCCATTTCAGATACTCCCGAGAGAGCTTACGAGACCTACTAAGTAGCTCAACGAATGGGTGAGTCGCTGGGGATCACTCCACGACTGTAGACTGTTTTGGAACCACCGCGAACACTAAGCGTAACCCACAAGGAGTTACCAAAGTGACCTATTGTCAGGGCTGTTTGATGTTGACCCTGGCAGGAGTTTCCATTCAATCATTGAGAAATACATAAATGTATCCTCTGATAAACGTTCTCAGCAGATTGCCAGGATCTGCGAAGGACTCGATAATTTACAGCTGGTGCCTATTGATGCAGAACACCAGTTGTTGAAATATTAAGTGTTCCTAAGAGATCTTTGATGTATCTCATGGCTCTAGACTCGATAAGTGCACAATTTGGTTTCCTATGTGGAGACTAGGGAGAGGTCTCCTGCTTCAATATTAACCATCTCTAAGAGATAAGTTGATAGATTACACCGGTTCCCCGTGAGAATAAAACAAGCTCTTTTAAGAGAACTTGAGTGGCTTTAAAGGTTAAGTGCAGTGAGTCACTAGGTCCATGACGTCTTTATCTTCAATACCGGTGTCGCCTTAGCAACTACCGGTAGCATATGAATTGAACCCGGTGTCTGCCCTAAGGTTGAACATATGAAGGGCTATTTCTTTTCACCCTTTTCTTTACTTTTCTTTTTAATTCTTCAACCCCTTCTTTCTCCTTTCATTCTTTTCTCCTTTATTCATATCATACCTAATGACTTCTAATTCTAACTATTGGTGATGTCCTTGGGTAGATCCCTCCGGCTCTGACGGATCATAGGATGGTTTTCCATAACCTTAGTCACCTTATAACACCATGAGTGTAAAACCCAAAAATCCGTCTTTCTTAAAATTCCATACAATTTGAAAATTCTAAGTTGGTGAACTTAACTCAAGTATGAGAACCTTGTGATTTCGGAAACTAAATTATACAAGAACTTGTAACTTATGAAGAATATAAAGTCGACTCACTCTTGCTCTAAATATAAAACATAACACGACTATAATAAGTATCCTATAGGTCCGATTTGCATTTTATAAATTGTATACAACATTAACTATGATATGAACAATATTATTTAAAAGATTGAAAAAAGGAAATAGTCTTCTCTTATCTCCTTAATATTCGGCCACCTTGAGCTCTTATCTCCCCATTCTGTTTCCCATGCTTAACCAAGTTACACACTTCTTTTCACCTACCAAATTCTAAAATAATTCAAACAGCAGATTTCTTTTGTTCTCTCAAAGGTACGAAGAAAATAAAAATAAAAATAAAATAATAGAAGCTTGGTGTGAGTATGGTGTGTGTGGAACGTGGGCTTGGAACTTCGACCGGTTTGTATGAGAGTAGTTCGGGTTCATATTAAAAGAGTTGGTTTTCTTCGATGAAGGTTCGAGTTCATTTTGGGTTCGGGTTTGTTCGCATTTCGTTGAACGATAGACTTCGTGTTCGTGTTCGAATTGGCGTTCGTATCTTTGTTCGTTGTGACCTCGAACTGTTTTGTTCGACTCGGAGGTAAATCATAGCATCACATTCATGTTTCATTTGTTGATCGTAATACGTCTATTTCATCTCGTATATATGGGAAATATCACGTCTAAAAATACGTCACTAATCTAATCAAAAGCTTACCATTAAAACTTGCTGCTCTTTCTCGTTGACTTGATCTTATATAATCACACGTATAAAAGAATCCACGCCACCAAAAATCTTGTTAACTATGATGTCGCGTCTTGTTTCTTTCTCTTCGATCAAACCGTGATTCGGCTTATGTATATTTGAAACTATCATGAGACCATGCACTAAAATATGATACATAAAATCATGAATCTAAGAAACAAATGTCGTTTTCAGTTAGATGATTTTCTCTTTTCGAATCGGTCATGATACGTGGCTGGGCTTGTCATTTAAAATTTTATGTTCTCTTTTATACTTTCTGAAATCTGTAAATAAACCTAAGTATGTAAGCTGGGCATAAATATTATTTAAGTGAATTAAAGGCTGGGAAAAACATGTATAATGAAATATAAAATGGGTAAAATAAGTGAAGTAAATATGGGTGTATGCATTAGTAGTCTATCAATCAGGTGGGACTCATTTACATGCATGTGTAATGTTGTGGTACATGGGTATATACATGCATAAAAGAGTAGATTGCATGCGTATTGTGATGTTATGGTTTGTGTACGAGTCGGGTAACGTTTGTATTAGATTAAAGAGAAGGTATGTCGAGGGTAAGTCGAACGGGAAATGATGGGCATGTGTAAAGAGAATGTACGCGAGTCATGTGATTATACATGTTAATATAACATATTTTGGTCATTGCGGTCTAAAAGTAATGTCAAAGATACGTTAATAAATTATGAACGATGGGGTCTAAAATTATCATTTTAATATTAAATTATAGTATAAACATTAAAATAAATTTATTTGACATTTTTAATATTTAATTTTGATAATTTATATTTTGACCCTAAACTTTACTAATCGGCATAATTAACTCTAAACCATTATAATTGTCATTTTAAACCCTTAAATACTAGTAATTGTCAATTAGAACCTTAAAAGTATTAAATTGTTATTTCGGGAAGCTTACTAAATATGGAAACTTGCTGGCTCGGGAAACTTGTTAAAAACGAAAAGTTTCTAAAAATAGAAAGAGACCAAAAAGTTGTAATCTGATTTAAAATGAGCTTATAAATAATATGACGATCATTAATTCGTGTAGATTCGCTGAAGAAGGAGTAACTTCCGATCTTTATGTCTTCTAATGTGTTTGCACTTGCGGTTTAAGGTACAGATATTCTATCCCTTTTCAGTAGGGACTTCTCATGACTTTCTTTCGATCCTTGACACTGCTAAGATTCCCTTCAGTTATGTCATTGCTATGTTCCCCATTTGATATAATTGATATGATCCATTTGATATGATTCGTTGATATGATCTATTTGATATGAGCCTTGCTATGATACCTTTGATTTGATTCTGATTTGCTATCCACTTTGATTATGATTATGTGATTGCGAGATTCTGTTATATTATGCTCTGGGAGCATTCTGTTCTGTCATGCTCTATGAGCATTTTGTTATGGATAGCCTTGCTTTGTTTGTTCTGATATGTTCTGTTCTGATGCCCGAGTTTTTAGTCTACTCATGGAGGTACCATGGGCGTGTCATTGAGGCACCAATGCATGACACTATCTGGGGCGGTGTGATTAGTCCCCGGCGTCCCCGTCTGTTTATGATATGATATGAGATCTCTTGGCCACTTTGTATATGATTTGTTTGTGGGGGCGTATGGATGCATCCTAGGTATGTTTGATATGATATGATATGATTTGATTTTGTGACTGGTTGTACGTGTCTTGTACCCCTTTCACGTCTGGTACATTGGAGCTAGCTACTCTATGTACACCCTATGAATTGACGGATATGTGATTATGTGATTTGAGACCTATTCGAGTGGCTCTGGTAGGTCGGCTCGTGGCTTTCCTATATTTCTTTGTGTCTATTCGAGTGGCTCGGGTAGACAAGCCTTTGTTGATAGGTGCTCTATGATTCTGATTATGTTCCATTTGATATCTTTATGATGGTTCATTCATTTGACTTATGATATTTGTTCAGTTGATCGTTCATCTCTTATTCATTTGACAAATGATATTCATTTCAGCAGGAGTTTATGATTTCATTTTTCTATACTTACATACGTTTCGATTATCAGTTTTGTTATATATCTGTTCACTGGGCTTTTTAAGCTCAGCCGCATTTCTTTTCCTGCGGCAGGTTTTAGGTTGGAAGCTGGGTTGAGTGAAGAGTGCATAAGAGCTCTTAGTGGACTACCTTAAGGATTAGAAGCCCATTTGCATCTTGATTAGACTTGGATTAGATTTAGCTTGGATTTGTATTACATACTGTATAGAGTTAGCATTTCATTTGTTTCCTTAGAATACCTTTGTAATTGTTATGTTCATAAGTCTTCCGCTTGCATTGTATGTTCTGATTTGGCACCATAATGTGACATTTTGACCCATGTCGGGTTGGGGTGTTACAATTATGGTATCAGAGCCCAGGCTGCGACTTGTAGTTCATAAGTTATGACCTGTGAAGTTTTGGACCCTTAGTTTTGCACTTTAGGTGTTTATGGAATAACGTTGAAAGGATTTGCTTTAGGTTTCTCCCCTTAGGAACTTTAGTTATGACCGGTGAGGATTGGGTAGATTATATGATAAGATGTTAGTTAGTTATCTTGCTTCCGCATCACTCTGATTTCTGCCTCTGCTTTTGATTGAGCCTCTATAAGATCATTCATTCCGGAGATTTAGAAGATTTACTAGGATACGCGACATAAGTCTAGAATGCTTTAAGACTCTGTAGTATGCCTTATAAGTTCCATTTATGAGGATTATCACTTTCCTTCAAACTTCCATCTCTAATTCATTTCGATACCTTTTGTCTGTTCAGAGAATTCGCATATGTATGAATCCAATGTGTTCGACACATTATGTTGTTTCTATTACTTTTGATAAGCATATTAAATTTCCCTCTACACTATTGATTTTTGCCCTGTCTATTCTATCCCTATGAGAAATCTTGTGATTATCCATCACGAGTATCTGAATTGTTCAATGCGTTTGAAGATATTTAAAGAGGAGTTCTTTCTGCTAATCTGTTTCCGCTGGGAATGTTTGATTCGATATTATTCTGGATATGGATCTGTTGATTGAGTATTGTGATGCTACCAACTGTCATATTATATTTGTCATCTTTGACGATTTAAGAAACTCAAAATTCTGCACCATGGTTCCTAACCTGGTAAACAATTATGTTCACCTTTGTTTTGAAAACTCGTACGATCCCTCGCGGTTGTGAAGATATTTCATTTGATGAAACTCACTTTAGGAGTTATTCAGATTGTTTGAAATTTCACGATGTATTCCTTGATGAACTACTAAGAGTATCATCTGAATGTGAAGTTGTTTTGATCTGGTTATGAGAATTTGTTTAGTCACGACTCGAGATATAATATGATTGCAATAAATGCATGTGTATATGATGCAAGTATTATGACGCCTGGCCAACGTGATAATAGTTACATCATATAACTTGAACTTATTGGGATTATATGGTATTTTTGAGCAGTGCCTGAGAAGAGTAAGTTGGTTGATTCGGAAACTTTTTCCGTATAAGAGTGGCGTTTGCTTAATTCTGATACTCTGTTGTGAATGACATCAGTGGAAGGGAAAGAATTGAAGAACCAGCTTCTAGGAAGTGATTTCATCTGTGCAAGTGTGTATCTTTTATGTGTTTCTGTTTTATTCGGTGAAAAGGATGATGATAGCATGAAGTGGTGGATTGATTTCTGGAAGCTAAGTCGTATCATGTTTCGTATAAAGGAGCGAGATGTTCCTAAAATTCCTTTCGTATTCGTTACGGTCTCTATGAGCGTAGTGATGCCAATTGTATTGGCTACTACTCCGACTGTTCCTATAAAATTGATAAATCGTGTCTTTCACGAATACTTGGAAAATTTGTCATAGTATGACATATTGGTGTATTCAGAGACGAAAGAAAAATACGAGGATCATCTTTGTATTTTGTTTTGACATTTCTACGTTAGAAGAAGCTCTAAGTAATATTCTCGAAGAGTAACTTTTGTGGAAGGAAGAACGAGAGGAGAATTTGGAAGAGCTGAAAAGAGATTTGGTTCTACTTCAGAAGAAGACCTAGCTATGTCTTTATGCAACATGGGAAGATTATTGGTTATGCATCATCTCAACTAGAACCGTAGGAGATGAACTATCCGACGTATGACTTGGGAGTGATTTGTGGCAGACATGAATAAGCTCAGGAGCAAAACGGTAAAAAATTAACTATGTTAGAAGACTGAAGGAAACTGTTTTGATTGAAGTACCCAGTTCTATCGAATCTATTCATCTTAGTTGTACTAATATGTATAGAGTCTTGAAGCAGGAGCTGGACGGAATGGTATGAAGACGGTGGTGACTACATTGGTGATTTCCACGCACAGGAGGAAGAACAATGCGAATTGAGTAGCAGCGGATCGTGTGACTAGGGCGGCTCGTTTGGAAGATTGGCAGAGATTTCTTTCGGCAGAAGATCATGGCACACCTGTAGTGACCGTGACAGAGAATCGCGTTTTGCTTCACACTTTAAGAAGAGGTACCGAAGACTATGAGGATATGACTTGGGATGTTAGTACAACTTCTCATCTTCATGTGGATGGACAGGCAGAATAACTAATTGGACTTGGAAGATGTGTTGAGTGGGAAAGATGGCATGCAAGTGAGAAGAGGTTCTTTTATAACGAAGATGTGGAATACTTTTGAATGGAATAAGGCCGTAGTGCTACTTACTGAAGGTTCAGAACCGATTTCAGCAACTAATGATTAGTTATTATTGTGGACGAGAAATCTGGAATTTATACTGGGAGTTGTGTTTCTTATGATTATTCTGCACGGAAGAGATAGACGTCTTGGCATTTGAGGAAGCTTTATTTGCGACACGTTAGATCTTGGATTCATTCTTATCTGTACGACTATTCTACCTATTTTATTATGCCTTCTAATACGTTTTGATACTCTGATTGTGATTTTGATTGTCAGTACGAATATGTTATCCATCTCCTTATGAGACTCTTGATACGTTTGATAATTCGATTTATGCTCTTCTGACTTTGGCTAGTTCTTTTATTCGTTCAGAATTTGGTAGGAGTTGGTGAAGTTTTTTTTTTTTTTTTTTTTTTTTCGTTTAGTACTATCTCCGTGTTTGCCTCGTAGGAATATGTGCTTAGTGTATCTCCTTGTAGGATTTTAGTTATCATCTGTCATCTGTCATCTGCTACACATTTGTTTCGCATTCATTGATCAGATTGGTTATGATTTGTGTTCGATTGGAAAGCCTGGGGCTATCCAAGTTTGTCAGGATCGAGTCATGAGAAATTTCTATTTGTGAAGGTTCTTTTGGAAGAACCTCCCCGAGCGTGACGTTCTTTTGTGATTTGCTACGTCTCCGTCTAATGCGACTTTAATTTTCGTGGACGAAAATTCCATTTTTAGAGGGGAAGAATTGTAAAACCCAAAAATCCGTCTTTCTTAAAATTCCATACAATTTGAAAATTCTAAGTTGGTGAACTTAACTCAAGTACGAGAACCTTGTGATTTCGGAAACTAAATTATACAAGAACTTGTAACTTATGAAGAATATAAAGTCGACTCACTTTTGCTCTAAATATAAAACATAACACGACTATAATAAGTATCCTATAGGTCCGATTTGCATTTTATAAATTGTATACAACATTAACTATGATATGAACAATATTATTTAAAAGATTGAAAAAAGGAAATAGTCTTCTCTTATCTCCTTAATATTCGGCCACCTTGAGCTCTTATCTCCCCATTCTGTTTCCCATGCTTAACCAAATTACACACTTCTTTTCACCTACCAAATTCTAAAATAATTCAAACAGCAGATTTCTTTTGTTCTCTCAAAGGTACGAAGAAAATAAAAATAAAAATAAAATAATAGAAGCTTGGTGTGAGTATGGTGTGTGTGGAACGTGGGCTTGGAACTTCGACCGGTTTGTATGAGAGTAGTTCGGGTTCATATTAAAAGAGTTGGTTTTCTTCGATGAAGGTTCGAGTTCATTTTGGGTTCGGGTTTGTTCGCATTTCGTTGAACGATAGACTTCGTGTTCGTGTTCGAATTGGCGTTCGTATCTTTGTTCGTTGTGACCTCGAACTGTTTTGTTCGACCCGGAGGTAAATCTTAGCATCACATTCATGTTTCATTTGTTGATCGTAATACGTCTATTTCATCTCGTATATATGGGAAATATCACGTCTAAAAATACGTCACTAATCTAATCAAAAGCTTACCATTAAAACTTGCTGCTCTTTCTCGTTGACTTGATCTTATATAATCACACGTATAAAAGAATCCACGCCACCTAAAATCTTGTTAACTATGATGTCGCGTCTTGTTTCTTTCTCTTCGATCAAACCGTGATTCGGCTTATGTATATTTGAAACTATCACGAGACCATGCACTAAAATATGATACGTAAAATCATGAATCTAAGAAACAAATGTCGTTTTCAGTTAGATGACTTTCTCTTTTCGAATCGGTCATGATACGTGGCTGGGCTGGTCATTTAAACATTTTATGTTCTCTTTTATACTTTCTGAAATCTGTAAATAAACCTAAGTATGTAAGCTGGGCATAAATATTATTTAAGTGAATTAAAGGCTGGGAAAAACATGTATAATGAAATATAAAATGGGTAAAATAAGTGAAGTAAATATGGGTGTATGCATTAGTAGTCTATCAATCAGGTGGGACTCATTTACATGCATGTGTAATGTTGTGGTACATGGGTATATACATGCATAAAAGAGTAGATTGCATGCGTATTGTGATGTTATGGTTTGTGTACGAGTCGGGTAACGTTTGTATTAGATTAAAGAGAAGGTATGTCGAGGGTAAGTCGAACGGGAAATGATGGGCATGTGTAAAGAGAATGTACGCGAGTCATGTGATTATACATGTTAATATAACATATTTTGGTCATTGCGGTCTAAAAGTAATGTCAAAGATACGTTAATAAATTATGAACGATGGGGTCTAAAATTATCATTTTAATATTAAATTATAGTATAAACATTAAAATAAATTTATTTGATATTTTTAATATTTAATTTTGATAATTTATATTTTGACCCTAAACTTTACTAATCGGCATAATTAACTCTAAACCATTATAATTGTCATTTTAAACCCTTAAATACTAGTAATTGTCAATTAGAACCTTAAAAGTATTAAATTGTTATTTCGGGAAGCTTACTATATATGGAAACTTGCTGGCTCGGGAAACTTGTTAAAAACGAAAAGTTTCTAAAAATAGAAAGAGACCAAAAAGTTGTAATCTGATTTAAAATGAGCTTATAAATAATATGACGATCATTAATTCGTGTAGATTCGCTGAAGAAGGAGTAACTTCCGATCTTTATGTCTTCTAATGTGTTTGCACTTGCGGTTTAAGGTATAGATATTCTATCCCTTTTCAGTAGGGACTTCTCATGACTTTCTTTCGATCCTTGACACTGCTAAGATTCCCTTCAGTTATGCCATTGCTATGTTCCCCATTTGATATAATTGATATGATCCATTTGATATGATTCGTTGATATGATCTATTTGATATGAGCCTTGCTATGATACCTTTGATTTGTTTCTGATTTGCTATCCACTTTGATTATGATTATGTTATTGCGAGATTCTGTTATATTATGCTCTGGGAGCATTCTGTTCTGTCATGCTCTGTGAGCATTTTGTTATGGATAGCCTTGCTTTGTTTGTTCTGATATGTTCTGTTCTGATGCCCGAGTTTTTAGTCTACTCATGGAGGTACCATGGGCGTGTCATTGAGGCACCAATGGCATGACACTATCTGGGGCGGTGTGATTAGTCCCCGGCGTCCCCGTCTGTTTATGATATGATATGAGATCTCTTGGCCACTTTGTATATGATTTGTTTGTGGGGGCGTATGGATGCATCCTAGGTATGTTTGATATGATATGATATGATTTGATTTTGTGACTGGCTGTACGTGCCTTGTACCCCTTTCACGTCTGGTACATTGGAGCTAGCTACTCTATTTACACCCTATGAATTGACGGATATGTGATTATGTGATTTGAGACCTATTCGAGTGGCTCTGGTAGGTCGGCTCGTGGCTTTCCTATATTTCTTTGTGTCTATTCGAGTGGCTCGGGTAGACAAGCCTTTGTTGATACGTGCTCTATGATTCTGATTATGTTCCATTTGATATCTTTATGATGGTTCATTCATTTGACTTATGATATTTGTTCAGTTGATCGTTCATCTCTTATTCATTTGACAGATGATATTCATTTCAGCAGGAGTTTATGATTTCATTTTTCTATACTTACATACGTTTCGATTATCAGTTTTGTTATATATCTGTTCACTGGGCTTTTTAAGCTCAGCCGCATTTCTTTTCCTGCGGCAGGTTTTAGGTTGGAAGCTGGGTTGAGTGAAGAGTGCATAAGAGCTCTTAGTGGACTACCTTAAGGATTAGAAGCCCATTTGCATCTTGATTAGACCTGGATTGGATTTAGCTTGGATTTGTATTACATACTGTATAGAGTTAGCATTTCATTTGTTTCCTTAGAATACCTTTGTAATTGTTATGTTTATAAGTCTTCCACTTGCGTTGTATGTTCTGATTTGGCACCATAATGTGACATTTTGACCCATGTCGGGTTGGGGTGTTACAATGAGTATCCTATAATTGCCATGAAACCATTTATTGAAAATCTCTCAAAGTGTTTGATATTGTAAGTCAAGTTTTGGTAACACTTTGAGAGTTTTGGTTTACTTTTGAAGGACTCCCGCTTCACATGTGCTCATGATTGTTTAATAAATTTCACATGCGGGAGGAGTAAGCACTTTTTGAATTGATCCACTTTCAGTGAACAAGACCGATTCGAGACACGCTTACATCACTAGTTAGAATAGCTTGAAGTTATTACCCGGCCTGGTCGAGTTCACATAACGTTTCTCGAAATGGTACATTTCTACTAAGACAAATCCTTTTCGAGACACACTTACGTGGCTAGTTAGAGAGTTCCATTGTCAGCTTTTAGGTGACAACTAGCTCTAGTAACTAACTTGATGTTATTACCCATCGAGGATAAGTCTTTTCAATTATTAACTTTTGTGTCTCGTCAATTCCTGGGTCAATTCTGAGTCTAGCTCGCATGAGATTCAACTTTAAGCAACTTTGAACATTCATATTTTAATCACTTTCACTTTTCTTCCCCTCAAAAATTGCATACAAAATGTTGTTTTTGATAAACTTTTGACTAAAATATGCTTTTTGAGTCTTATGGGGTGATATCAACCAGAACTTTGATTTCAAGAACGATGAGTTTTCAAGTACTCCCGCTCAACAAGTGAATACTTATTGAGGTGAAATACTTGTCTTTTGAGCAGAATTATGAAAATCAGAAAATGTTTGATTAATTCTACTCAAAAGTAAGAAGCCTTCGCTCCTTATGTCAAGATTGAGGCACTGATGCGTACCTCAGGGTCCTTTTAATTACAAGATCGGGTTGTACACTGTTATATGTGCACAAGCCAAGATTAATCCAAATATATTATAAGTATGACAAATCAAATCAAATATTTACAACCACTACCAGTTATCATTCAGGCCTTTGAAATGTCAGCACAGGAAATCCCGGTCTCCCTCCCACATAGCTTTCCAATCTCCCCATTTGATCTCTTTGCTTCAATCTGTTCTCAATCCTTGTAACGAACCTACTAGCTTGTCTGGCTTCATCTGATGTCCACCTTTTCTTCTTGTATAGTTCTTTTCATTAAGGCGGCTTTTCATTCCATCTTTGACAAACTTTAATGTTTCATCATAGAATTTGTGGATTTCATCGAATGCCATGAAACAGTTGTAGTCGTGAACACTTCTGTAGATGAATCCAAATGCAGGTTATTTGATCAGGGTGTATTGAGATAGTTTGTTGATGTTGGGGACCTGACGAAGATTGGGTTTGGTGAGGTTCAGCTAATTCTAGTAACTTTCCACTCCCAATTGTAGATCTTCAACACGTTCTTTGATGATGATGTTTCTCTTGTAGATGAGAAGAGCTGTGATTAATGCAAGCTGCATTTCCTTGGGTAAGTTGCAGAGTTTTCCTTAAACTTTGAGAAGATGCATGTCTTCGATGTCATTCAGGTGAAGTCTTGGAAAGTCTGCTTCAGAAATCTCATACTCTTTTTCATCTAGTCATTTGAGAATGATCTTGTTGAGAAAGGAGTATCCAAAGTGAGTAATTATGGAGATGTACTGAATAGACACAATCTTCAAATCACTCATCACATTTCCCATTATTTGACTCAATCTGCTGCTCCGATAGTATTGTGCACGGTTATCATGCCAGTGGTGAATACCGTACGGTGCATTGCGGTCATAATCAACAACTTTATCTACAAATAAGTCTGAGGCTTCTTCTTCGATGGCGTTGTTGTGAAATCTTGTAGCTGGAATTGAGAAGGTAAGTGATGTGGTATACTTCGTCTCAACTTTGCTACCGTGTTGTAGAAATTCCAAATCTATGTTGAAGAAGTATCTGAATGGAATACATTCTTCTTTAGGCTTTCCAACCAGGGGTAAAGGTTTGGTACAATCTGTGTAGTACGGCCCTTGCTTCTTTGAGTAGTAGTCAATGTTGGACTCGGGATTGATCCAGTCGATGTTGTTTGACATTGCTTGGGCAATGTTTTCCAAATGATACTCGAGTTCAACAGAGTTGGCAGAATGGTCTTTCAACAGGTTGAATGCAGCATTCTTTACTCTTCTTAGCTCTTTCTTGCTCAATTCTTTTAAACCGTAGTCCCGTTGTAGAAGTTGTGCATATTCCACGGTTCGGCCATCGAGCGGTAATTGATTTTCTGCAATGGGAGGTCGAGCTTTGACCATGTCATCAAACCAGGAGTACTCAGCTGTTTTGTCTTTGTCTAGCCATTTGAGAACACTGATAAGGCGAAAAACAAACCGTTATTAGGGGGTCATTTTAGCCCGGATTTGAATTTATTTGATCAAATAATGCCCTAAATCGTTCCTTTTGTCATTTTAGGTACTTTTGGAGTGAATTCTGGAAAGGGAAGCATTTTGGATGTTTTTGGAGCATAAAAGTGAAGAAAACGGCAAAGTCTTAATTTTCCTTGCTAGGAACAGTACCTCACGGCATCAAGAGTTCTCAAGTGGATAAAGTACGTGATGATCCAGAAGAGTTTTGCACTATGGACATGACGGCGTCACAATAGGCCGTCATGGTCCAAATGTTAGTGACGGCCCAAAGTAGAATTGCACATGACGGCGTCAAAAGTGGATCTAGGCAATCCGATTTCATTATGGGCGGCGAGTTGACGGCGTCAGAATTTCCTTCTTGGTGCCGTCACCCTGTAAAATCTATATATAGTTTTGTAATTTTCATTCATTAGAGAGGAACAATTAGGGTGTAACTTTGGAGAAACCCTAGTCCGAATATTACAGCTTTTTCAAGGGTTTTTACCCTTTGAAACCTTTCATGTCAAATTGAGATAAGTACTCTTTCAATTCATCCAATATGTCTATGTGTTGTTTGAATATATCTTACACTTGTCTAGAATTTAACATGCTTGGCTAGATCTCTTTTGTGTTTGCTTAGATGTAGTGAAACCTAGAAGTTAATTATGGGTTGATTGTTTGTTTATAGTTGTTACGGATGATTGTATTCGATGTTAGGCTTAAGAAAACTGGCAGACTTCCATTGGTGACATGCTTGAACGTCTTAAGAAACATGATCAAAGGTGTACTATGATTTTTGGTTGTATTTAATGCGTAGGAGAATTCTAATGATCCCATGTTAGGAGCTTCTAACGGCTCGACATAGGAGTGAAGTAGGATCCTATAGAGTTAGGGTATATTGTACACGACCCTACGATTAGTATTAAGGAATACGACCTGTTATCCATGCAATTGTAACAAACTATCAACCTGTAAAAGATATCTAGGGAGTAATGAAACCTAAGTAAACACAACTCTCCCTATTATTGTTCACACCACATTAGTAATTAGTTGTATTTTCATTTTTGTTATTATATTTTGATTGCATCTTTAGTTATTGGGTTAGTTGATTAGCAACTAATTCCGCCCACTCTTCCAAAAACCAAGATTTTTACTTGCTTTATAAAAATATAAAAATACAAAAAGAATCATCCCTCACCTCTAGACCTAGTTTTTAGGCTTTCTAATCCTAGCGACACTATTCCTGAGTTGAACGTTCAATCCCCCGGTACTTGTCACTATACTATACTACAATGATCAGGTACACTGCCTGGTGGGGGTTGTAAGCTTCTCAAGATCCCTTGAGAGGTAAAGCCTGGTGCGATTCCCACGTACCAAGTTTTTGGCGCCGCAGCCCGGGGAATAGTTATTGTCTAGGTTAGGATTTCTTTTTATTAGGTCTACTTGCTAGATTCCTTTCTAGTAAGATTTTTTATTTTTTATTTTTAGGTTTTCTTTAGTCTATCTTTTTCTTCGTGTCTTTGTTCGTAACCTTTTCCATCCGACATCATGGAAGGGGGTAACATCTTTGAACCCATCAACCTACCACAACAAAACCACCCACAAAACCCACCACTAGCAAACCAACCTCTTAGGCCCCGAACCCTAGGAGAGTATTCCCGTCCTAGCCACCAAGGCTATCAAAACACTATTGAGCTCACTCAAGGAGCCAATGTGTCCCCCTTGCGATCCGACACCATCCGGTTGGTGCAAAGCGGATGTGCATTCCATGGACTTCGTTCCGAAGATCCTAATCAACATCTCAAGGATTTCCTTAAAATCGTAGTCTCTATAGACCTTGATGTTACAACTAGAGAGTCAATCCGATTGCGCCTATTCCAATTCTCTCTATGTGATCAAGCTAGTCAATGGCTTGAACGTTTACCCGCGGGATCCATCACCTCATGAGATGATCTCACCACTCGTTTCCTTGCTCAATTTTTCCCACCGGGGAGAACTACCAAGCTTAGAAATGATATCTTGATGTTCCAACAATGTCAAGGTGAAACTCTATATGAAGCATGGACTCGTTTCAAGGACTTACTCCAAAAAGTCCCTCATCATGGCATAGATCTTTGGCTCCAAGTCCAAATCTTCTATGACCATATCGATCTCTCCACAAGGTGAACCATTGACCAATCGGCCGGTGGCAAGCTACGTGATCTAAGTGCGGAAGAATCATGGGAACTCATAGAAGATCTTGCTCTCTATGACAACGAAAGTTGGAATGATCCCCGTGATTTGAACAAAACCGTCAAGGCAATATCTTTGCCTTAGAACAATTCTAGCACTCCCGACCGTAGGATCATGGAACTTGAGGACCAAGTCAAGTTTCTCATGAAATCATACGAAGCTCCTAAGCCTTCAAGCCAAGTGAACAAAATCATTTCTTCATGCGAATTATGTAGTGGTCCCCATGACACTCGTGATTGCGTGGAACTCCCCGGAACAGCTTTTGCTGACTACGCATCCTTGCGTACCGGCGAAGCAGGAGACAAGTGGTACACTTTCAAATCCGATCCAAACCCTTATGGTGATTCCTACAACCCTTCTTGGAAAAATCACCCGAACCTTAGGTGGAAATAAAACCAAAACAATTCTTCTAATCCGCCTAATCGTTACCAACCAAACGGTCCACCCTCCAACCGTACTTTCAACAACAATCCTTCTAATAACTATGGTAGTACCAATAATCTTGAAGGGTTGATGTCCAAGTTTATGGCGTCTCAAGAAGCTCGCATATCTAAGTTTGAAGCCGATTTCAAACAAAAGCAAAGCGAGATGACCACCAAAATTGACACATTGTTGAAATTTCTCAATGACCGAGAAATGGGAGTACTCCCAAGCGATGCGGTCAAGAACCCAAAACTAAACGTCAATTCCATATCATCGGTTTCATCACCCACTTCTTGTCCGCAATATTACTCTGTTAAATCAATGAGCACGTGTTTCAAGCAAAACCAAATTCTTCAAAAGGGCCAATCGAATGAAACACCCAATATCAAACCTGTCAATAATAAAGTTGAAATGCTTCCTTCACAAGACCTTGACGATGAATTCAAGGAGCTCCACCTTGAACGCCCCGTCATTGATATCTTAGCCCGTGCTTCCTACTATAGAGCCCTACTAGAAAAATATGAGAAGTTTCAATTGGGTAAAAATGGGACCGCCTTCGTTCAAAACAAGTTGCCTAAGAAGCTTGATGATCCATGTATATTTGTTTTGCCTTGTAAGATAGGAAAATCCGAAGCTTTCGACACACTAGCCGATTTAGGATCAAGCCTCAACTTGATTCCCTTATCCCTTTTCACCATTCTTAAGCTAGGAAAGTTAGAGGAGACGGAGGTACTAATTGGTCTAGCGGATGGGAGTATTGCCCACCCGGTTGGGATGATCAAGGATGTAGTTGTTCACGTAGGGAAGTTAACTATTTTAGCGGATTTTCACGTCCTAGATATGGTAAGTGATACTACATACCAATTGTTAGAAGGAAGAGGATTTTTAGCAACCGCTAGCGCCATGATAGATTGTAAGGAGAGTAAGATTGCGGTAGGTGAGGGCGATACTTGGTCGGTATATGATGTTAAGAAGCATAGCTACGATTGTGAGGACGAACCGACACCACATTGGGTAGAGATGAATAGGAGACCATCTAGATATGGACCTTGGATAGAAAGAAACTTTATAGGACCTCAACGCCCATTCGATCTAGAAAAAGACTTCATCGATAAAACACATTCCGTAGAACAACTCATAGCTAGAGATGAGGAGCTAGACCCTTTTGAAGATCCCTTAGTCTTTAGGAAAATGATTGAATTCTTATGTGTAATGCCTATTAACATATAGATGAACAAGTGGAAGAGAGAGGGGGATAAGTGGAAGTGGGACAAGCCACGTAAGGAAGGTGACGGATCATGGCATATGAAGATGATTTTATATGATCTGGATGGAGAGAAGTTTGAAAGGTCATACCGTACCAAGAAAACTGATAGGAAGTTGAAACCCAAGTTTGATCGCAAAGATGTCCTCAATGAGGA
Organism: Artemisia argyi; assembly: GCA_030686995.1. Classification (NCBI taxonomy): domain Eukaryota; kingdom Viridiplantae; phylum Streptophyta; class Magnoliopsida; order Asterales; family Asteraceae; genus Artemisia; species Artemisia argyi. The sequence continues at coordinate 224,357 of JARVZY010001828.1, read as the reverse complement.
GCTCACCCATATAACGTAATTGCCCATGACCTTGAGTCTAGCTACAAGACTCGTAAATAAAGAAAAGCGCTTCTTGGGAGGCAACCCATGTTTTGTGTGATTTTATTTTGTTCTATTGTTATTTGTTTCCGTATGCATGCTTTATTTTTATTGTTGGTAGATCATGTTTCAAAACTAAAATTGTGAAAATGCTTTATTTTGTCGTTTAACTTCGTCTTAACTTCATACAAAGGTATTTCGCAAAAGATAAGTGTAAGGGGAAACCCCAAATTTGTTTCTAAGAACAAAATTGATCTTGATTCGCCACAATAGTAAATGAACATGTATATTAGTATTTGTTAGAGTCAAATGCTTGTATCGAGTCATAATGATGTTTTGCAGGATTTTTCGGGAAGTAGGACATAAGTTTTTCCAGAAATTTTCCGGAAACTTAATGTAAAGATTTCTGCATGTCACTTCTGACGGCGTCAGGAATTAATTCCTGACGGCGTCATGTGTAAAATTCTGGAAATTTTGCTAGTTTTGTTTTTCTAAGGGAGTCTTAAAGTTTTTGTTAATTCTTTAGTTTTATAAACACCAGGAAATCTGCAAACATTCATTCCATAACCATTATATCTTACATTGTTTTCTAGGACTTGTTAGTATATATAGATTGCCGCCGATTTTACGTGAGGTTGCCTTGTTTGTTTTCTCAGGTTTAATAGGTTATGTACGACAAGAAGATGATTTATATTCTGGAAGGGAAGTTTTGATTGTTCATTTTCTTGGAGAAAGATCTAACCTTGTTACCACACTATCCACACCAAACGAATCAGGGGAGTATTTGATTTCATTCTTTTACCTGTATCACTTTTACATTCTTTAATTGAACATTGGGGACAATGTTCATCCTAAGTGTAAGGGGTGGGTAAATGATGATACCTTATAGTATACACTTGCACTTGAGTTTTTTTGTTTGATGGTAGGTGTGTAATAAAACTATGAGAAATACTTGTTAGTGTAATTTTAGCGCCAAATTTAAAATTTTTTACAACATTTAGGAGTGAAACTTTAGCCTTAGCAAGCGTCACATGGATAGGAGTTGTATGACTAGCACAAAACTCAGAAAAATTTTCCACCCAAATATGTGAGGTTCGCCTTTAGATTTGATAAGAAAACCATTTACTATTAGTGCTTATGAGTGTACCGGTAGCATTTAGATTCTAGAACTTGCGTTAGTGATGCATCCCGAGACCGCTAGTGAGACTACATTCGTGTAGTAGGATTTACTACATGATAAGAGGCATTAGGATCACCCTTGTGTTAAACCCGTATCATAATTACTTGACCATTTAAGTCATATTACTTGGCTAGTTAAGTCAATTAATTTTTCCCACACCTTAGTGTTGTACTCATTTTTTGTACACGAAACCCCTAGTACACCCCTCCGAGCCTATCTTTTCGTTTCTAACTTTAAGCATTTTACTTAAAGGAAGAATTTGTTACAACCCACTTAAATGTACACCAAAATCGCCTTAGCCTTCCGTGTATGCACTCATTTTTAGTGCATTATTGTTACATGTTTAAACCCTTAGTTAATTATCTAATTGATTACATGTAAAGTATGTAAAAATTCAAGTGTAAGGGAAATGTACATTCCCTATGATGTATTATTTTGGATGGTAGGGTAAGAGTGTATGAAAAAAAAATTAAAAAAAAAAATTTGAAAAAGAGAAAAGAGAAAAACATACGGACTACCATCCCGTTTCATTTTATGTTTGTTTTATGTTCTTGTTATTTTTGATTTATTAGCTTTAGTCGAGTCTAGTCTTGGCTTAGCAATGCCATATTGTACATGTAATTAACTAAGATGATTAACTCGCCACCCGTAAATATTGCCTTTATCCAACAAAACCGTGTATTCCATACCCCTACACCTAACGTTATAACCCTTTGAAAGACCTCTTTGATAGTATATCCTAGGTGCTTAAGCCAAGTGGTGGAGGTTTGATCCTTTCCGAAGCCTATGGTAATCTATTTTGCTATGACAGGTAGTGAGAGATGTTTTCCATTACCATATTGTGATATATACTTTTTTACACCCGAGAGATGTGCGTATCTAGACACTATTTGTGAGGTGCTAGTGTATGACATCCGTGCTTGTCTTTGGTCTTTAGTGGAACGATTATTTTTTGTAATTACTTTTATATTTGTGTTAAATGACACCTAACTTGTGTTTTGATTAGAATAAAAGCGCATTTGCTTGAGGACAAACAAATCTCAAGTGTAAGGTGTGGAAAACTAGAAGGGGGGGGTTGAATAGTTTTACGTCCTTTTAAAATTTATAAAAACAAGTTTGTTTTAAAAATTTCGATTCTAGTTTATGTGATCTCAATAGTTGCACTATGTGAACAATTATATAGTAACTAACTAACTAAGCTAATATAGTAAAGGTAAATAAGTAAGTAATGAAAAGAGTTGGAGAGATCAAACCACAACTTAAGGATTTATAGTGGTTCGGCTACAAGGTCACCTTCCTTGTTCCTACTCCACTCCCCGAGTCACCTACTCGAGATTTTTCTTCACTGTGTCAACAAACTCCCTTATAGCGGAGAAAACCTTACACACCAATTTACACACCACAACTATGTCACAACTTGATCACAACTTCTACACAACTTCTTCACACCTATTTACTTCACACCTATCTTCTTCACACCTTTCTTCTTCACACCTATCTTCTTCACTTCAATCTACTTCACACCTATCTTCTTCACAACTACACTACTTCACTACTAATCAACTTCTACTTCCTACACAACTTCTATTTCTTCTAAACTATTTATTACAAACACAACACAACTTCACAAATGATATATATACACTATGCACAACTACTCTTCAATACTTCTTGAACTTAGTTGTAGAAGGAGTGTTCTTCTTTTGCACTTTGGATGAGGATGGATGATAAGGGATTGAATCACTTGAAACAAGGATTAATATACAAATGATCAAAGGGGTTTAGAGGATATTTAGAGAGTTTGAGATCTGAAAATTTCGTGCAAAAGGTAAGAAAAAATTCCAGAATTAAGGTGGTATTTATAGGCAACAAATTCTGACAGAGAAGCGTGGCCGGTCCCCTTAAATCAAGGTCGGCCCCCTTAAAATTAAGGGGATCGCCCCTTATAATTAAGGGGGCCGCCCAGCTGTAATGGCCAGATTTTTTGTTTTTTAGTGGGGAAAGTTATTGGGTGAAAAAGTAACTGATTTTGGTTAAAAATTTGAAATTATATATTGAGTATGATTAAAACATTTTTCTTTATTACCAAAAGTGTTTTTCAAAAATATACAATATGTTTATAAAATTAAATAAACTTTGTATTAGTTAATTAAATACCCCTTCGATCATGAGATGTATTAAGCACTTGTTTATCCATACCTTAAGTGATTAAGTTGGATATAATGATATAAACTAGCTTAATACTTGTTTACGTAGTAATCTTACGATTGATGAGTTTACATTTTGTGATCGTCAAAATATAGAGATATCGAAAAATATAAATAACGTTTTCATACATTATTTATGTCAACATAAGGGTATTTGATGAGGCGAAAAATGAACCATTTTTAGGGGGTCATTTTAGCCCGGATTTAAATTTATTTGAAAGTGATTTGGAAGTGATTTAAGGTGTTTTTGGGTTTTTGTTTTCGTCACAGCGGTAGCAGAGGAAGGGGAGTATGAAAAAGTGGAGTGTTTGGCAAGAGGGACAAGGGGAAAAACGGGTTGGAGTAATCAGATGGCCGGCCCCCTTAAACATTAAGGGGGCCGCCCTTCATTAGGCTGTCGGTCCCCTTAAACATTAAGGGGGCCGCCCTCCAAAATTTTTATTTTTCATTTTTTTTTTTTTCTGGAACGAACAAGAAAATATTTATATATATATTAGATTTATATTTAATCAAAAATACGTTGGAGAGTATTCGCACGAAAGGGATTGCTTGACATTTTTACTTGACATTTCGTCAAATAAATTTTCTTGATTATTTCAGATGAAATTCATCAAGTTGTCAAGTGGACGAGAGAGTTGTGGAAGGTTCATAAGTATATATATATATATATATATATATATATATATATATATATATATATATATATATATATATATATATATATATATATATATATAGTAAGGGCTTATAAGACGAGAATATAGGAGGGAGACGTATGCAACGGAATCCGGGAGTTTGTTTCATCCATAGATTTTACGACTCATCTCTCTTCATCAGCATGAGTGTTGTTGAACATTAAAGTTCAATAAGGCAAATGGGGAAAAGAAAGGGTTCGTAAACGAACAATTTCTAGTTCTAGAAAATCAACAAATGAATTTTCTAGGTTATTTGATCCTAGATGTAACTAAGTATATACATATATATATATATATATATATATATATATATATATATATATATATATATATATATATATATATATATTTAGATAAAATATAATTAGATAGGTATATATATATATATGTATAGATATAAAAACTAGAAGAAACAATGAGCCAAACAAACTTACATAACAACTAGATACTAAACTAAGCATGCATTTCTTGGCAAGGAAATAAAAGGAAATGTGTACCTTTCGTCTTCAACGCGTTTATCTTCAAAGTCCTCAAGGAATAGTCCGAACAAGAAGTGACATCAAAAGTTTCCATGTTTTAATGGCGAATATTTTTACGTTGGTCCCCATTGTCTCATTTGACCAAAGTTATTTGATCCAAACATGTTTTGTATTTGACTTGGGTGCATATATGGTGGAAACATTCCCCACGGATTGAAGTTCCACATTTGTTGATTATTGTTAAAGTTTCATCTATTTTGGTTTGCTCTTGGTTGAGGTGTTTTAGGTCTAGGGTAAGAATTATTTGGTTTCCTAGGTGGTGGAGTTTTAGATCTTGTTTTAGGTTTGGACGATTCTACTTCGGTTTTTAAAGATGGTTTATAAAACGGTTTTATTTCTTCGTTACTAGAGATAGGTATTTTCTTATCATTTATGAGTATATACTTAGGATTAGATTTTGAAGGTTTTAATTCCTTGAGTTCACTTTCAAATTTAACATTTTTAATTTCACTTGTTGAAGCTTCAGTTGAGTTAAATCCTAAACCGGTTTTATCTCCGGATACTCTTTGAATACTTATGATTTTACTAAGTGAGTTACTACTATTTTCAAATTTATCAAGTTTGCAACTTTCTTCCCTAAGTTTGTTGTTTTCACTTTTAAGCTCTTGACATGATTCACATTTTTCAACAATTTCTTTACCTTTTTCAAGTTGATGTATTTTAATTTTTAGTTCTAGTACTTCATTTTCTAGTTGGTTGTTTATGTATTTTAGTGATTTGTTTTTAGCCATTACTTGTTGTCCTAGTTTGCATAATCTATTGTATTCACTATCTAAATCTTTTTCATCTAATGATAAATTTTCATCACTAAAGTATTAGGTTTCGGAACGTACCTCACTTGATGTCTTAGCCATGAGACACTTTTCTTCCTTTGTTGTTTCTTTCTCATCTTCATCGCTATCACTCCAAGCTCCTCCAACAAACGCTCTTTGATTTTGATCTCTTGTCATCATTGGACATTTTCCAATGAGGTGATTCGGATCACCACACTTGAAACACTTTCTCTCATTCTTGCTGTACTTGTCATCATTATTCTTTTGAGATGCTCTCCTTTCATCGTGTGGTTGTCTAACGAATCTTCCTCGCCTTTTGAAGAATTTCTTGAAATCTCTTACGGCCATGGCATTTTCTTCGTCATCGCTTTCGGAAGATGAGCTATCTTCGTTGTTGGATTCCTTTCTAGCTTTCAAGGCGATTGACTTGCTTTGCTCTCGTTTTCCTTTAACCATTTCGGAGTCCTTCTTTATAATTGCTTCGTAGACTTTCAAATTTCCAATTAAATCATCAAGTTGTAGTGTTGACAAATTCTTTGATTCTTCAATAGCCGTCACTTTAGCTCGCCATTTTAGGTGAAGAGCTCTAAGAAACTTCCTAACAAAATTCTTACTAGAAAAATTCTCATCAAGTGCTTTTAAACTTGTGATGATAGTGTTAAATCTAGCAAAAGCATTATCAATTGATTCCTCTTCCGGAATCTTGAATTGCTCATATTGTTGAACAAGTAGATCTATTTTATTATCTTTGACTTGATTATTACCTTGGTGAGTTATTAATAAAGAGTTCCAAATTTCTTTTGCGGTTTCACACATAAAGATCCTTTCGTACTCTTTACGTGGTAGCTCATTGTAAATAACCATTTTTGCTTCATTATTTTTAGCAAGTTTTCTTTTTAAATCATCATTTTGTTTTTCAAAAGGTACGATTTCATCTTTCTTAGTTTCGGGGTTATTTTGAATAGGTAAAAAGTCACCATTGGTAATAACATGCCAAAGATCTAGATCTTTTGATTTCACATAAGTTTCGAATCGATTTTTCCAATATAAAAATTCATCACTTTCAAATAGTGGTGGTCTTTGCATAGATTGCCCTTCTAAATATTTTTCAGATTCCATAGATCGTTACAAGTTTTAAAATACAATATATTTTAAAGATCTTGCAAGACGTGGCTCTTGATACCAATTGTGGAAAACTAGAAGGGGGGTTGAATAGTTTTACATCCTTTTTATAAAAACAAGTTTGTTTTAAAAATTTCGATTCTAGTTTATGTGATCTCAATACTTGCACTATATGAACAATTATATAGTAACTAACTAATTAAGCTAATATAGTAAAGGTAAATAAGTAAGTAATGAAAAGAGTTGGAGAGATCAAACCACAACACAAGGATTAATAGTTGTTCGGCTACAAGGTCACCTTCCTTGTTCCTACTACACTCCCCGAGTCACCTACTCGAGAGTTTTCTTCACTATGTCAACAAACTCCTTTATGGCGAAGAAAACCTTACACACCAATTTACACACCACAACTATGTCACAACTTGATCACAACTTCTACACAACTTCTTCACACCTATTTACTTCACACCTATCTTCTTCACACCTTTCTTCTTCACACCTATCTTCTTCACTTCAATCTACTTCACACCTATCTTCTTCACAACTACACTACTTCACTACTAATCAACTTCTACTTCCTACACAACTTCTATTTCTTCTAAACTATTTATTACAAACACAACACAACTTCACAAATGATATATATACACTATGCACAACTACTCTTCAATACTTCTTGAACTTAGTTGTAGAAGGAGTGTTCTTCTTTTGCACTTTGGATGAGGATGGATGATAAGGGATTGAATCACTTGAAACAAGGATTAATATACAAATGATCAAAGGGGTTTAGAGGATATTTAGAGAGTTTGAGATCTGAAAATTTCGTGCAAAAGGTAAGAAAAAATTCCAGAATTAAGGTGGTATTTATAGGCAACAAATTCTGACAGAGAAGCGTGGCCGGTCCCCTTAAATCAAGGCCGGCCCCTTTAAAATTAAGGGGACCGCCCCTTATAATTAAGGGGGCCGCCCAGCTGTAACGGCCAGATTTTTTGTTTTTTAGTGGGGAAAGTTTATTTGGTGAAAAACTAACTGATTTTGGTTAAAAATTTGAAATCATATATTTAGTATGATTAAAACATTTTTCTTTATTACCAAAAGTGTTTTTCAAAAATATATAATATGTTTATATAATTAAATAAACTTTGTATTAGTTAATTAAATACCCCTTTGATCATGAGATGTATTAAGCACTTGTTTATGCATACCTTAAGTGATTAAGTTGGTTATAATGATATAAACTAACATAATACTTGTTTACGTAGTAATCTTACGATTGATGAGTTTACATTTTCTAATCGTCAAAATATAGAGATATCAAAAAATATAAATAACATTTTCATACATTATTTATGTCAACATAAGGGTATTTGATGAGGCGAAAAATGAACCATTTTTAAGGGGTCATTTTAGCCCGGATTTAAATTTATTTGATCAAATAATGCCCTAAATCGTTCCTTTTGTTATTTTAGGTACTTTTGGAGTGAATTCTGAAAAAGGATACATTTTGGACGTTTTTGGAGCATAAAAGTGAAGAAAACAGCAAAGTCATAATTTTCCTTGCTGGGAACAGTACCTGACGTCGTCAAGAGTTCTCAAGTGACGGCGTCAAGAGCAATACAAGAGGTGGAAGTGGATAAAGTCCGTGACGATCCAGAAGAGTTTTGCACTATGGACATGACGGCATCACCATAGGCCGTCATGGTCCAAATGTTAGTGACGGCCCAGAGTAGAATTGCACATGACGGCGTCAAAAGTGGATCTAGGCAATCCCATTTCATTATGGGCGGCGAGTTGACGGCGTTAGAATTTCCTTCTTGACGCCGTCACCCTGTAAAATCTATATATAGTTTTGCAATTTTCATTCATTAGAGAAGAACAATTAGGGTGTAACTTTGGAGAAACCCTAATTCGAATTTTACAGCTTTTTCAAGGGTTTTTACCCTTTGAAACCTTTCATGTCAAATTGATATAAGTACTCTTTCAATTCATTCATTATGTCTATGTGTTTTTTGAATATATCTTACACTTGTCTTAAATTTAAAATGCTTGGCTAGATCTCTTTCGTGTTTGCTTAGATGTAATGAAACCTAGATGTTAATTATGGGTTGATTGTTTGTTTATAGTTGTTACGGATGATTGTATTCGATGTTAGGCTTAAGAAAACTGGCAGACTTCCATTGGTGACATGCTTGAATGTCTTAAGAAACATGATCAGAGGTGTACTATGATTTTTGGTTGTATTTAATGCGTAGGAGAATTCTAATGATCCCATGTTAGGAGCTTCTAACGGCTCGACATAGGAGTGAAGTAGGATCCTATAGAGTTAGGGAATATTGTACACGACCCTAAGACTAGTATTAAGGAATACGACCCGTCATCCATGCAATTGTAACAAACTATCAACTTGTAAAAGATATCTAGGGAGTAATGAAACCTAAGTAAACACAACTCTCCCTATTATTGTTCACACCACATTAGTAATTAGTTGTATTTTCATTTTTGTTATTTTATTTTGATTGCATCTTTAGTTATTGGGTTAGTTGATTAGCAACTAATTCCGCTCACTCTTCCAAATACCGAGATTTTCACTTGATTTATAAAAATATAAAAATATAAAAATACAACAAGATTCATCCCTCACCTCTAGACCTAGTTTTTAGGCTTTCTAATCCTAGCGACACTATTCCTGAGTTGAATGATCAATCCCCCGGTACTTGACACTATACTATACTACAACGATCAGGTACACTGCCTGGTGGGGGTTGTAAGCTTCTCAAGACCCCTTGAGAGGTAAAGCCTGGTGCGATTCCCACGTATCAAACACGTTTGGGTTTCTTTGGGTCTTGGCTTTTTGAAGAAGTGTCGGGTTTGTGCTGAGGATGTTTGTCTTTCTTTTTTTTTTTTTTTTTTTTGATGATGGTTCAGGTATATCATCAGGCTGAGGGAAGTCGTCTTCGCCGGTGTACTCGTAGTGGTCATGGGCTTTTGGACCGGAACCTGATGCCTTTGGTTGTTGAGTGGAAGTTGTTGTAGTGGTTGGAGGGATGATGGGTTCTGTTTGTTGAGATGATGATCCTCCGACATGCTTCTGCTTCTTTGCTTGAGTGTTAGCATCTTGATCGTCTTCATCTCTTTGTCATTTCAGTTTTTCAGCTTCTGTACTGCAGGATTCCTTGGGCATTGTGGCTTGTGATGCTTCCCAAAGTCTGATTTCTTCAGGAGTCATTGTTGTTTTAGCTCCTAATGCTCCTGTCAACTAGGCTTGTAAGTCTTCCAAGGATAACTCTTGTTCTGGTGAGGGGGCTTTGTCGGCTCGGAATGTGAACGTAGTAGATCTAATCACTTTCTTGACTGCATGTTCGTCAATTTTGGTGAGCTCTTCTCTCATTGGCTTGAGAAGATCCTTTAGTTGTGAGTTGTGTTGCTGGATGTGATGACTGAGAAGATTCAATGAAGGTGGTGGTCTCTTTGTCATCTCCTTTTGGTGATTCGGGTTTGTCAGTGGTCACTTCTTTATCTTTTGCCAGCTTATCTGCTTCTTCTTTCAATCTTTGTTCTTCAGCTTTTTGAGCTTCTTCATCAGCTTTCTTTCTGGCTTCTTCTTTCAATCTTTGATCTTCTACTAGTTTAGCTGCTTCTTCAGCTTTTCTGCTCTCTTCCATCCTTATAGATTCATCAAGTTTGGCTTTTTCTTCTTCTTCTTTCAGTCTCACTTCTTCTTCTAGCCTTGCTTCATCAACTTCTTTATTTTTCTTTAACTCTTCCTCTTGAGCTTTTTCTCTCTTATCAATCTCCTCCATTGTCATTAGATGTAGAATATCAGTATCCATATGGTCATCCTCATCATCTTCCTCTTCTTCAGTAGCAGATGTCATCTCTACATCTTCTGGTGTTACATTTGGAGTTTCGTAGATGATTATAGATTTAGAACCTGTTTCTGTATTGGTTTGAGTGTCAGAAACTGGTTCAGGTTTACTATTGGAACCTCCCGCCTCACTAGGTTGTACAACTAGAGGAGGTGGAGGTTGATCTGCCTGAAAAGAGTCGATTTTGCTTTGGAGGATACCCAACTTGAGTGCTCTTTCATTTTCTTCTTCTACAGTCAGACCAATGTTGGCATGTGCCTCTTCTTGCTTTTCTTGCTCTTCAGTCATAGGTTCCTTCAGATTACTTTTCCTTAACTGCTCTTCTTCTAACCATGCATCTTCTTCAGTCAGTGGTCTTTGAATGATGGTTGTTGGGTCTTCAGATGCTGCAATAAATTCATCTATGTCTCTATCCCAATCCACATAAGACATGTCACGATCTTCATCCTGAGCATTTTGAGCATAGGCTTCTCTGTGAACTGGAGAACTGATTGGCTCCAAACGGTCAACCTAAATTGACCGGGTAAATGGTCAACAAGGTCAAACAACTTAGGGTCAATCTCCGTGGAAGTATAGGGGTTTCCCCGGGTCGTTAAGTCCTAGCGAGGTGTGCAATGGTATTAAAATGACTTGTGATCGAGTGAATTTGAATGTGAAAAGGTTACGAATGATTATACATAGCAAATAGAAGTGAGAATGACTAAACGAATCAATATTAACAAACACGTAAAACTAAATAACCTAGAAACGTTTAAAAACGTACGTTTAAGTTAAATAAACGTAAACGTACCAAATAAAAAGTGAATTCTGAGCAATACAAATCCCACGGATGTAAAAATTATATTTCTAGAATTCAAATGATGAAAGAAAATTTAAGGAAAAAGAAAATTATTTTTTTGATTAAAATTCTAATTACTATGAATTTGAAACTATTTTACACTAATTAAATTCTAATAAATACTAAAATTATTCTGAAAAATCTAAAATTTTTACAACAAATTCTACAAGTTAACACTGATCTAAGAAAAATATTAGGAGGGGGGCATAGTACAAAATAAGCAGAAAATAAGAAATTTAAATGTTGAAAAGGTTAAACAAGCAAAACAGGCAACAAGTGGTTAAGTAATAAATAATGCAAAGTATAACCAAGAAAGTTCCAAGGGCAGATGGTATAGACGTGTGGTGTGTGAGGCTAATGGTGCAGGAGGTCCAGGGTTCGAATCCCACAGCTTGCACTTTTTGCAACTTATTATTTATTTATTATTTATTATTATTATTATTATTATTATTATTATTATTATTATTATTATTATTATTATTATTATTATTATTATTATTATTATTATTATTATTATTATTATTATTTACAAAACTATTTATAAGCTAATAAAAATTAACTTTTGTGAAACCAAAAATGTTGAAAAGTTAAGATAAATTCAGGATGAGCTTATGAACTCATCAATTTATACTACAAATGCTAAAAAGAAAAATTATCAAAATGCAAGCTATCCTAAGCCTAAATGCTACAAACTTAAGGGAATAATAAGCTAGTCTAAGGGATGCATATGCTACTACTGCACCCAACAACCTAAAAAAATCTCAGAAATACAACAACAAGCTAGCACAACAACTTATTCAAGCTAAAACCAAACCGAGTGGATAAGCTAAAAACAATCCAAAAGAGCAGCTATAAGGACAAATTAAGCTAGGGAATCAAGCTAGAAAGGCCAATTTGAGCTCATATTCTATAAGCCTGCAGGTTGAGCTTTCCAACAAGACAATATTCAAACTATAAGCTCCAATAATGAACTAGAAAAGGGCTTATGAGCTCAACAGGTTATGAAAAATAATCAAACACTAAAGCACTTAACTGATAAGCTTCAAATAAGCTTATAAAAGCTACCACCAACACCTAACAAGCTAACACCTGATACTAACTAACCTTTCAAGGGTAAGTCAACACTAATCTAAGCTAACCTAGGCTATAAATTAAGCCTAAAGAGCTTAACTGAGCTTAGCGGACAATTACATAAACTTGGGTCCAAAATGGGCTTTTCTACTCGAAAGCTTGCATAAGCTCAAATAAAAATTCACAAAAATTAGGTCAACTAGATTACCTACTGGATAACAAGCATGAAAAGTTTTAGAGCAAAAGGACTAAAATTGAAGAAATTAAAAATAAAAATCAAAACCTGTTTTTGGCACTTTCTTGCAAAAGTGCAGATCTGCTGGTTTGGGGGGTGTTTACGCTATCCACAAGTTCTTGAAAAAACTCATAAAAATCAAAAGGAACTAGGAAATCAACCCATTTACATGCATACCAAATTTCATGTAAAACGGGCTTATAACGAAGAAATGAAAAATCAAAAACTAATTTGCTGTTGGGCGACTTTTTCTACTAATGCAGAATTTGTGTCAAATGGGTTAAAAATGGACTTTTGATCCACAAAAATAAGGTACCAGATGTTAACTAAGTGCACTATCCTATATTGAGCTAATCTAAGGAATTATAACAACTACAAGAGGCTAAACTAACATTCTACCCTATACTACTTAAATGACAGTTAATATTGAAAATTTTTGCAAAGCAAGGTAAAATGCTTCAAAACTTTTTGAAAATGAAAACTTAAACTTGAAAACTACCTACAATACTTAAACAAAGCTAAATCAAGTTTCAAATATGGATCAAAACTATTTTATGCATGAAAAGTAACCTAATGCCAAACACCCCTTTATGTACAAACTGATTAGGTTTTATGAAGCAATAACCACATTTAAGCTAGGAAAATGAAAACAATGATTCAAATAACTAAACAGAAGTATACTGAGCAACAATTAACAGGAAATAAGCACAATTAAAGCTATAACTAGATTATACTAAATAAGACTATAAAAAGCAATAATGAGCAACAGTAAATGAAGGCTAGTAAACAAGCAATAAACAAACTCAATTAAACAGATTAAGCATAAAAACACAGAATAAGCACTAATCAACCCATAACAAGCAGATTAAATAAGCAACATACAATAAGCTGTATGGGTCTAATTGGAACTGTACCTATGTAAAACTTCAATAATTGAGTTTAAAGCTACAAACTACTCATCATAAGCATTCTCAGCATATAAATGATAGACCAAGCAGCTTAAAACAGGGAAAAGCACAAATAAGCAGTGGTAATAAGCAAGAAAAAATAAATAAGCAGTTTGAAAATTAGTTATAAAAACTTGAATTGCATTGATATAAAATAAAAGAGTAAAAGAGAGAAAGCTTAAAAACTAAACATAAAACTAAAAAACTACTAGAACCTAATTAATCACTACTACCTACTGCCATTTTTCTTTGGCTTACAACAACTATATATACTGAAATTATGCTAGGGTTTTCTCCCCACTTGTGCTTCCTGTCTCTTTCCCATCAATAATATCCACCCTTGGATGATTTGGGATGATCCTAACCGTCTGATTCAATTTGGCGGGAAAACAGGAAAGGGCAATTTTAGTGGGTTAGGTGAGTTGTTGGTGAGATAATTAATGAGTAGGGGGATTGAGGGGACAATAGAGGTGGAAAGGTGAAAGTAGGGTGGGTGATGGCAGTGGTATTGCATGCGAGGTAGGGTTCACATGTGAGTGGTTTTGGAGGGGGAGAGGGTCTGTTTGACCTCGGGGGTTGACCATGGGGTGCCAGGTTAATTATAAACGGGGGTGGGGTGGATTTGATGTTGGGCTTTTATGGTGGGCTAGGGTGAGTATTGGGTGGGTTTATGTTTTATTTTTGGGTAGTAAGTAATAAAGGGTCCAATTGGTTTAAATAGTTTTCACAAGGACCAATTTTGTAGATTCTGAAAATTTGAGGGGTTGAAACTGCCAACCTGCCAAAGTATTACTAGGACCAAACTTGTCATATTATAATTTCCACAAGGACCTTTGATGTAATTTTCCAATTTAAAACACCCAGGGACTATTTCTGCCAAATGTGAAAGTTGAGGGACCAAAATTGTAATTCTTTCAAACATTCATTCAATGATCGTTTATGATAACTTGTGATTTCCCAAGGACCATTATTGAAATTTTATTCAAAAATATTTTACCAGGGACTAATTTTGACAAGTTTTGAGAGTTGGGGGACTGAAACTACCAAATATGCAAACTTTGTTCGTTTTTCATCTGTTTTTAATCATTTAGCATCTGAAACATATAAAACACAATCCTGGGATATTTTCAGTATTTTGATGCATTTTTGAGTGTTTTTAAATGTTTTTTGCAGTTTAGATTGACCAAAAATGATGAGTATTCACACACTCATCAATCCCCCACCTTAAACTATTGCTAGTCCCTAGCAATCTTTTATGAAAATTTAATGGATTTGAAGTCTCTTTACCAAAAGCCATTACTTCTGGAGTAGCCAAATGTTTCGGTTCAAGTAAGAACTATGGTACACTGATAACCATATGATTTTGAGCAAACCATCAGCTATTAACGGATTTGATTTGTCTTTACCAGAAGCCGTTTGCTTCTGGACTAGCCAATTCTTTGATGGAATACAGTCATCAACTTGGTGAGTTGATTACCAATTGTGGTTTTCCACTGCCTTTACCACAAGCCATAACCTTGTGGGCTAGCCAACTCTTCGATAAAATTATTATCTTGGTGAGTTAATTACCAATTATGGTTTTCCACTGCCTTTACCACAAGCCATAACCTTGTGGGCTAGCCAACTCTTCACTATCAAAGATATGGTGAGTTGAATACCATATAATTTTGGGCAAATTGTCAGCCATAAACGGATTTGAGATTTCTTTACCAAGAGCCATTTTGCTCTTGGATTAGCCAGTCCTTATGTGGGTTAGACATGGTGGACTGAGAACCATTTGTTGTGTTAATGCAAAGCACTTCCACTAAAAAAAAATTGGCCAAAAACAGGGGTACTAGAAGGTAAAATGTGATCAAATTCGCTAGAATTCCCCCCCCCCCCCCCCCCCCACACTTAGAATTGAATATTGTCCTCAATATCCAAAGTCCCGGCTATTATGCCGACTCTTTGAACGTAAAAAGGCAACATTATAAGCTAAATGTGGAAACATCATTTTTCACTTTATTTATACGTACATTTTTTATTTTTTTTTCAAAGTATATACATGGTAACAATAGCAGGGGCGACTCCCCCACACTTAGGGTGAAAACCCCATATACATGCTACTGTTTTTGTTTACCGAGTCGCTAGCTTGACTCGACCCCGAATTCATTTGTTCTTGGGGAAGCAAGATGTTGAAGAAACAATCTCCATCGGACTTTCATTCAAGATGTTTGGACAAACATTTGAAGCACGTGAAAGTTCCACACCGTTGAGATAAGTACTCGGCTTTAAATAGTATAAACTATAAGCGGTGATGTCGGGGTCAAAGATAATGTCTTCATTCCCGAAGGAGTGAAGAACAGGAGAGGTCACCTGGTAGGTGAAGAATGGAAGGAAAATCTTGATAACAATCAAGATTGACTCATCATCAGTAGAAAGAGAATTCATAATTGGTATATCATGAATCTCATCATTGAAGCTTATATGATCTAGACATATAATGGGAGGGAGGGTTGGGATTTTGATATCTAGCAAATTCTCAGGGTTGAGAATATTTCCCTCCGGAACACAAAGATCATCTTTGTCTAGATCAAAGTAAAAGTTATCATACTCTGGTGGAGATATGATATGAGTGAGTTCACGGGAGAACTCCTCGAAAGTGAATGAATCATATACGGGGAGAGAAATTTGAGAATGAGAAGTGGTACTGCCACTAATCTTCTCTCCCATATGATCAAAACTAAAGGCTTCAAATTCCGGTATAAGATCATCGGAAAAAATGTCACTATCCTTAATGGGGATAGGAGATGAAATAGGTTTCATATTGAAAGCCTCGATTTTAGAAATGAGGAGATTGACATTCAATAATATTGCACGAAGTGCTTCATCCTTGATTTCAGTATCAATCTTATCATTCTCTTCTTCTAAGCAGACTAGCTCAGAAGGTAATTCTTCCATAAAAACGATGTCTCCACAAGATAACGAATCGTCATCAGTAGAATCAAAGAACATCTCAACATGATTAGTTGGGAAGATAAGAGGAGGAGGGGTATCACACAAATGATCAAGAATTCCCTGTGACTCTCTTGGGATTGGGACAAGGTCCTCAACACTAGACTTTATTAATTCGTCCGCTTCCTTTTCAGGAACAATATCAAGATGCTCGTCCCCCATGCTTAGAGAGTGAGTGGGAATCTCGGGTGTGATAACAGTAGATTGAGATGGAATCTCAACTGGTGGAATTTCATCTGATGAATCTTTATAAAATTGAAGAATATCAAGTGTATCTTCATCATCACTGTCATCAGGAATGAAACGAAATCGAGAGCTAGATCTGGCTGCTTTTTCTTTTGCAATTGATTCCCTAATAGATTTCTCAATGGCATCTTGGGAATTTATTTTAGCAGCCTGTTCTTCAGCTAACAATTCTTCGATCGATTTTTGTTTTGGATTATCTGGGGTATGTATGATTCCTTTCAAATCTTTCACTAAATCCAAAAGATCAAGGAGAAGACTTTGAGGAATTGGCTGAGGTGGAGGTTCGTCATAATACGATGTGTCAAAATTGTTACAAGGAAATGGATCCTTGTTTGACAATCGGAGCTGAAGTGTGGACCTCCACAGTACTCACAACAGTAAAACTGATTTGGTTGTGAGTCGTATGTGCTAGAGTTATAATCGTTATCAGGAAGCTGCTCCATAGATAAGCGTGTTTCCCGATTGACAATCAGAACTGTAGTGTGAACCACCACAGTACTCACAACAGTAAAACTGCTGAGTCTCATGGTGTGGAAGCTAATGGAATAAATCAGTCGTGTCATGGTAAGAATAGGGATCTTGGTTATAGACAGACCCGTTTCTTGACTCTACCATGCCACAACTGGGGCAATTACCACCATTATGAGGATTAACACACCATTGACAAATCAGAAGGTGTGGATGAGACATAGAAAGAATCAAAAGGTTTGGGAGGGTAAGGAATGAAGAATCAAAAGGGTAGGAGGGTAAAGATGAATATTTTTGGATTTTTGGAAAGACATTTTATATACAAATAAGAAAGAAAATCTTTTTGGGTTTTTTGTGTTCATTGAAAACTGATTTTAAAATGTTTTCAGGAACCGTTTTGTTTTTATATGATAATAATAGGGAAATATGAACAAGGATGTGTAAATATACAATGAGTGTATATCCCGATTCACTAATCTGCAACACCGTTTAGAATAACGCGCACAACTTCCTCGGCAGCGGCGCCAAAATTTGATTGGCTCCAAACGGTCAACCTAAATTGACCGGGTAAATGGTCAATAAGGTCAAACAGCTTAGAGTCAATCTCCGTGGAAGTATAGGGGTTTCCCCGGGTCGTTAAGTCACAGCGAGGTGTGGAATGGTATTAAAACGACTTGTGATCGAGTGAATTTGAATGGGAAAAGGTTACGAATGATTATACTAAGCAAATAGAAGTGAGAATGACTAAACGAATCAATATTAACAAACACGTAAAACTAAATAACCTAGAAACGTTTAAAAACATAAAAATGTACGTTTAAGTTAAATACACGTAAACGTATCAAATAAAAAGTGAATTCTGAGCAATATAAATCCCACGGATGTGAAAATTATATTTATAGAATTCAAATGATGAAAGAAAATTTTAGGAAAAAGAAAATTATTTTTTTGATTAAAATTCTAATTACTATGAATTTAAAACTATTTTACACTAATTAAATTCTAATAAAAACTAAAATTATTATGAAAAATCTGAAATTTTTACAACAAATTCTACAAGTTAATACTGATCTAAGAAAAATATTAGGAGGGGGGGGCATAGTACAAAATAAGCAGAAAATAAGAAATTTAAACGCTGAAAGGGTTAAACAAGCAAAACAGGCAACAAGTGGTTAAGTAATAAATAACGCAAAGTATAACCAAGAAAGTCCCAAGGGCAGATGGTATAGACGTGTGGTGTGTGAGGCTAAGGGTGCAGGAGGTCCAGGGTTCGAATCCCACCTCTTGCACTTTTTGCAAATTATTATTTATTTATTATTTATTATTATTTTATGATTATTTTACAAAACTACTTATAAGCTAATAAAAATTAACTTTTGTGAAACCAAAAATGTTGAAAAGTTAAGATAAATTTAGGATGAGCTTATGAACTCATCAGTTTATACTACAAATGCTAAAAAGAAAAATTATCGAAATGCAAGCTATCCTAAGCCTAAATGCTACTAACTCAAGGGAATAATAAGCTAGTCTAAGGGATGCATAAGCTACTACTGCACCCAACAACCTAAAAAAACTCAAAAACACAACAACAAGCTAGCACAACAGCTTATGCAAGCTAAAACCAAACCGAGTGGATAAGATAAAAACAATCCAAAAGAGCAGCTATAAGGACAAATTAAGCTAGGGAATCAAGCTAGAAAGGCCAATTTGAGCTCATATTCTATAAGCCTGCAGGTTGAGCTTTCCAACAAGACAATATTCAAACTATAAGCTCCAATAATGAACTAGAAAAGGGCTTATGAGCCCAACAGGTTATGAAAAATAATGAAACACTAAAGCACTTAACTGATAAGCTTTAAATAAGCTTATAAAAGCTACCACCAACACCTAACAAGCTAACACCTGATCCTAACTAACCTTTCAAGGGTAAGTCAACACTAATCTAAGCTAACCTAGGCTAGAAATTAAGCCTAAAGTGCTTAACTGAGCTTAGCGGACAACTACACAAACTTAGGTCCAAAATGGGCTTTTCTACTCGAAAGCTTGCATAAGCTCAAATAAAAATTCACAAAAATTTGGTCAACTAGATTACCTACTGGATAACAAGCATGCAAAGTTTTAGAGCAAAAGGATTAACATTGAAGAAATTAAAAATAAAAATCAAAACCTGTTTTTGGCACTTTCTTGCAAAAGGGCAGATCTGCTGGTTTGGGGGTTGTTTACGCT
Organism: Artemisia argyi; assembly: GCA_030686995.1. NCBI lineage: Eukaryota > Viridiplantae > Streptophyta > Magnoliopsida > Asterales > Asteraceae > Artemisia > Artemisia argyi. The sequence goes on along the minus strand of JARVZY010001828.1, from coordinate 204,911 downwards.
ATCCAAAATTCTTGAAAAAATTCATAAAAATCAAAAGTAACTAGGAAATCAACCCATTTACATGCATACCAAATTTCATGTAAAACGGGCATATAACGAAGAAATGGAAAATCAAAAACTAATTTGCTGTTGGGCGACTTTTTCGACTAATGCAGAATTTGTGTCAAATGGGTTAAAAATGGACTTTTGATCCACAAAACTAAGGTACCAGATGTTAACTAAGTGCACTATCCTATATTGAGCTAATCTAAGGCATTATAACAACTACAAGAGGCTAAACTAAGATTCTACACTATACTACTTAAATGACAGCTAATATTGAAAATTTTTGCAAAGCAAGGTAAAATGCTTCAAAACTTTTTGAAAATGAAAACTTAAACTTGAAAACTACCTACAATTCTTAAACAAAGCTAAATCAAGTTTGAAATATGGATCAAAACTATTTTATGCAAGACAAGTAACCTAATGCCAAACACCCCTTTATGTACAATAACCACATTTAAGCTAGGAAACTGAAAAGCAATGATTCAAACAACTAAATAGAAGTATACTGAGCAACAATTAACAGGAAAAAAGAACAATTAAAGCTATAACTAGATTATACTAAATAAGACTATAAAAAGCAATAAAAAGCAATAATAAGCAACAGCAAATGAAGGCTAGTAAACAAGCAATAAACAAACTCAATTAAACAGATTAAGCATAAAAACACAGAATAAGCACTAATCAACCCATAACAAGCAGATTAAATAAGCAACATATAATAAGCTGTATGGGTCTAATTAAAATTGTACCTATGTAAAACTTTAATAATTGAGTTTAAAGCTACAAACTACTCATCATAAGCATTCTCAGCATATAAATGATAGACCAAGCAGCTTAAAACAGGGAAAAGCACAAATAAGCAGTGGTAATAAGCAAGAAAAAATAAATAAGCAGTTTGAAAATTAGTTATAAAAACTTGAATTGTATTGATATAAAATAAAAGAGTACAAGAGAGAAAGCTTAAAAACTAAACATAAAACTAAAAAACTACTAGAACCTAATTAATCACTACTACCTACAGCCATTTTTCTTTGGCTTACAACAACTATATATACTGAAATTAAGCTAGGGTTTTCTCCCCACTTGTGCTTCATGTCTCTTTCCCATCAATAATATCCACCCTTGGATGATTTGGGATGATCCTAGCCGTCCGATTCAATTTGTCGGGAAAACAGGAAAGGGCAATTTTAGTGGGTTAGGTGAGTTGTTGGTGAGATAATTAATGAGTATGGGGATTGAGGGGACAATAGAGGTGGAAAGGTGAAAGTAGGGTGGGGATGGCAGTGGTATTGCAGGGGAGGTAGGGTTCACGTGTGAGTGGTTTTGGAGGGGGAGAGGGTCTGTTTGACCTGGGGGGTTGACCATGGGGTGCCAAGTTTATTATAAACGGGGGTGGGGTGGATTTGATGTTGGGCTTGTATGGTGGGCTAGGGGTGAGTATTGGGTGGGTTTATGTTTTATTTTTGGGTAGTAAGTAATAAAGGGTCCAATTGGTTTAAATAGTTTTCACAAGGACCAATTTTGTAGATTCTGAAAATTTGAGGGGTTGAAACTACCAACCTGCCAAAGTATTACAAGGACCAAACTTGTCATATTATAATTTCCACAAGGACCTTTGATATAATTTTCCAATTTAAAACACCTAGGGACTATTTCTGCCAAATGTGAAAGTTGAGGGACCAAAATTGTAATTCTTTCAGACATTCATTTCAATGATCGTTTATGATAACTTGTGATTTCCCAAGGACCATTATTGCAATTTTCTTCAAAAATATTTTACCAGGGACTAATTTTGACAAGTTTTGAAAGTTAGGGGACTGAAACTGCCAAATATGCAAACTTTGTTCATTTTTCATCTGTTTTCAATCATTTTGCATCTGAAACATATAAAACACAATCCTGGGATATTTTCAGTATTTTGATGCATTTTGAGTGTTTTTAAATATTTTTTGCAGTTCAGATTGACCAAAAATGATGAGTATTCACACACTCATCAAGAACCATCGGACTCGGTTTCGGAATCTGATGGCTCTGGTGAAGGTGGTGGAGTAGGTTTAGGAACTGCTTCTGGAACAGGAGTTGTTTTCTTGATGGGTGTCCTTATCTTCAATGATCTCTTATGAGGCTTTTGGGTTGACTTGGATGAACTTTCAGAACTTCCAGTCTTTCCTCCTTTCTTTCCCTTTTTTCTGCATTGAGGGGGAAAGAGGTACCTCGTCTAAGAATCCAACTTTGTTTTCATTGAGAGCTTGGAGGTAATATTTGTAGTGCTTAGAGGCTTTGACTTTCTCATTAAGGAGGCAATCAGGAAGCGATAGACCTTGCTTCCTTGTACTGGTGTCTACTATCTTTAATTGCCTGAGAGTTAGCTCATTCCTGAATGTGTGTTTTTCTTCATCGTCCCATCTTTGTGGAATGTCATCAAACTCGTAGAGGAAGTTTTGAATCAAAAGCATGGTGAAACGAACAAAGGGAATCTTTTCTGATTTGTGTTGGATGTGCCAGACCAGATCTTCCCAGATGATGCTAGCGTAGTCAATCAATTTGACGTTAACCATTCCCCAGAAGAGCTTCAGCTGAGGCAGGTTGGGGTGTTCGTGACCAACATCTCTTCCTGATAGTGACTTGGCAATGAGAATGTATAGAGGTCTCCATGGTTGTGGGAGAAATCTAATGTTGACCTTAGAATGTCTGGTGATTACCTCTTCTAACTCATCGTAATCGATCTCTCGTAGAAACGTGATCAGTTCTTCTTCGTTTGGAACTGGATGGTATTGTTCTCCTGGACCCAGTTCAGGTAAGGCAAGAACTGAACGGAGAGAATCAATGTCCACAGTTACCTGTCTTTTGTGAAGCATTCAAGTGAAGAATTGTTCACCGAGATCCAGTTTGATAGTGTGCCAGAATTGGTGAATGTAGAAGTTGGCGACTGATGCAGATTTGGTGAGCAAAATTTTGTAAGGATGATAAACGAGAGCATCAACAGCTACTAGGCACGAAGATTCATTGCAGGTGATTTTGTTGAAGTTGACTCTGAGATTGTTCTTTCCAATAGACCTTGTGTAGTTATCGGGGAATGTTTCTTCCCATGTGAGCTTTGGTTCAGGTTCCTGTTCTTTTGGAATGTTTTCAGGTTGAGCCATCCGAATATATCATACATATAAACACAGACATTGCAATAATACACTTTGTTAGCACACTAATTAATTACTGGTTTATGCTTATGTCATGAATTGGATTGATCAGTGGTATGATTGTGTTTGAAAGTTATGATAATTTGTGAATACATCAATGAAATTTTAGTACAATCAAAACACAACATGTGTTGTACAAAAATATTGTTTATACATTTGAAAACAACAACACTTAGAAAAAATTTCAAGGAATATCACTATGTTACGCGTAAGATTGTAAATTCTTACACACAAGTTCTATTTATGTGTAATTCATCATCTTAGGCGTAGGAAAGAATTTTACGCGTAAATTATAATCTTATGTGGAAGATAATTCTTTTGTGTAGGCCAAGTCTTAAGCGTAAAGAGTAATCTTTAGCGTAAGACTTAATCTTAAGCAAAGAAAATTAACTTAGGCGTAGAGACATGACTTATGCGTAAAATTATGCTTTAAGCATAAGAGATGAAATTAAGCGTAAGAATAAACTTATGCGTAAGGACATGACTCATGCGTAAGAAATGATCTTAAGCGTAAGCCTCATATTATGCGTAAACACTGTCTTATCCAAGACAGGTTTATACACTGGATTTGGTAAAAACCTTTGAAAAATTTGGATTCCTTGATTCCTGAAACGTTTTAACACAAACCATTGATCAAAAACCAATCCATAATGATCCTCATCACATTGGAACTCAATTTAACGCGTAAACATTCATAACAACACACTTTTTTGTAAAAACGCAAGAACAAGAATCACGCAAACCTTAAAAGATGTTTCTGGTGTAATTTTGATGTTAGGCGAGTGTTACAAACATGCTATAGAACATATTGACCAAGTTATAACAACTATTATCCACAAGAACGCAAGATCACATCTGCTAGTGTCAAGAACCCTAAATAATTTGATTAACCACCCAAAACATGTTTCTGAAACAATTAAACCACTTACTCAAGTTCATAAACACTTAATAACACTTTCCCAAGCATTTAATCGAATTAAAACACATTAAGTCAAAAAGACCCAATTAGAACGCATGAACCCTAATCTCTAAATCGATCAAATAGAGTTCCTGGATATACATTGGTTACTAAATCATGTTAAGCATGATATAAAACATAAATCCCACCAACTAATTTAAGCAAAAACATATCAAACTGATTAACCCCTAATTTACGTAAACCCTAGATCACTTTTTAATGATTATAGACGAATTCTAACCGTTGGATCTTGATAAGATTAAAAACCATTGTTCATAATCATGTTTAAAATATATAATCACTTACAGATTAGAAGATTATCGCGTGTATTAGCAGATTGAATAAGGGTCGTTGATGATGTTAGGTGAAAGTATTAAATGTGAAAGAGAAAAGCAGGTGTGGTAACTGTTGAGGTCAAAATGTGTTTTGACTTGTAATTTTGAAACTTTGAGATATTGACACATGAGGCCCCTTAACCTAAGCATTTTGCATACTTGATATATTTAGCTCACAAACAAACTTTTGTAAACTAAATGAATTTTGGAAAAGGACATCTTGATAAAATTGCTCCCTCTTGACCTTAGACATATATCTTTTAACTATGAAACTTTGTTTTAAAAGGCCAAGGAGAGAATTACCCGAATATCCACTTAAGCTGCACTTTTAAGTCACAACTAAAATATTTTTGGTAAAATGCAAGTACGTTGAAAGAATTTTGAAAATTTTAAAATACATTGACTCCCCCTCAACACTTGTTTGGAAATATTTTGTAATTTTTTAAACAACAAAGTGTTGAAAAAAGAAGTTTGTACTTGCATTTTTTTGAGAAATAAAAGTTAAAGAGAAAATCTTTTTGTGTTTTTGTTAGTTTTATATTTTTTTATTTTGTTTTTGAAAAACATATTTACAAATATTGTTTTGATGTTTGACAATCATTTGTGTTTTAAAAACTTTTCCAGATCTTCTGGAGTCAAACATCGCATACCAATTTGGTGGACTAGATCAGCAAACCTTGTTGGAGGTAATGCTTTGGTGAGCAAGTCTGCCAATTGGTATTCAGTTCCCACAAAGTATAATTCAATTGTACCCTTTTTGACATGCTCCTTGATGAAATGATAGCGGAAATCAATGTGTTTGGACTTGCAGTGATGAACGGTGTTGCAGGAAATTGCTATAGCACTTTTGGAGTCTCAGTAAATCGGAATCTTGTTGAATAGGTAGCCATAGTCCTTAGGCTGTGATCGCATCCAGATGACTTGAGCACAGTAAGCAGACATAGCTACGTATTCTGATTCTGTTGATGACAAGGATGTGCAGTCCTGCTTCTTTGATTGCCAAGACACAAACTTGTCTCCGAGAAACTGTAAACCACCTGACGTACTTTTGCATGTGTCTAAACATCGTGCATGGTTAGCATCTGAAAAAGCAATTAGTTCAAAACTAGAATCCTTCGGATACTAGATCCCCAAGTGAATGGTTCCCTTTATGTATCGAAGGATTCTTTTTAGCCTCATTGAGGTGCCTTTCATTTGGTTTAGACTGATAACGAGAACACATGTAGACTACAAAGACAATGTTAGGTCTACTAGCTATGAGATACATGAGTGACCCAATAATACTACGGTATTTGGTGGGGTCAACTGGAGTCCCATGTATGTCAGCATCTAGTTTTGTGCCAAAAGCCATTGGTGTATTATATGTATCACAGCTTGTCATTCCATGTTTCTTTAAAATTTCCAAAGCATATTTGGACTGATTTAGAAAAATTCCATGGGGCGATTGATGAACTTGTAGTTCTAAAAAGAACGAAAGTTCACCCATCATGGACATTTCAAAATTATTTTTCATTAATTTTGCAAAATCATTTGAGTATCTTTTGTTTGTTGAAGCAAAGATAATGTCATCGACATATATTTGAACAATTAATAAGTCCACCCCGTATGTTTTAGTACATAATGTTGGATCCACCGAACCTTTAGAAAATTTATTGGTCAGCAAGAATGTAGATAATTTGTCATACCACGCCCTTGGGGCTTGCTTGAGTCCATAGAGAGCCTTTTTGAGTTTGTATACATGATTGCGGCGTTCTGGATCAACAAAGCCTTCTAGCTGACTAACATAAACTACTTCAGAGAGTTGACCATTCAGAAATGCCGTTTTGAGTTTGTATACATGATTGGTGCTTAATGGTGACAACATTGACAAAGTGGACGTGTTTGGATGATGAGGGGTCCTTAATTTGGATTCCGCTATTAGTGTTCCTAGTGTCCTTCCTAGGTGTAGTTAGCACTAGGTTGTTGAGGGCTTTCAACAAGTTGTCAATCTTATTGGTCATCTCCGTTTGTTGTTGATTGAATTCGGTTTCAAACTTAGCTATGCGAGCTTCATGAGATGCCATAAACTTGGACATCAATCCTTCAAGATTATTGGTACTACCATAGTTATTAGAAGGATTGTTGTTGAAAGTACGGTTAGCGGGTGGACCATTTGGTTGGTAACGATTAGGTGGATTGGAAGAATTGTTTTGGTCTTGTTTCCACCTAAGATTCGGGTGATTTTTCCAAGAATGGTTTTAGGAATCACCGTAAGGGTTTGGCTCGGGTTTGAAAGTGTACCACTTATCTCCCGCTTCGTCGGTACGCGAAGATGCGTAATCCGCAAAAGCTTGTCCGGGGAGTTCCACGCAATCACGAGTGTCATGGGGACCATTACATAATTCGCATGGAGAAGTGATTTTGTTCACTTGGCTTGAAGGCTTAGGAGCTTCATAAGATTTCATGAGAAACTTGACTTGGTCCTCAAGTTCCATGATCCTACGGTCGGGAGTGCTAGAATTATTCGAAGGCAAAGATATTGCCTTGACCATTTTGTTCAAATCACGGGGATCATTCCAACTTTCGTTGTCATAGAGAGCAAGATCTTCTATGAGTTTCCATGATTCTTCCGCACTTAGATCACATAGCTTGCCACCGGCCGATTGGTCAATGGTTCACCTTGTGGAGAGGTCGATATGGTCATAGAAGATTTGGACTTGGAGCCAAAGATCTATGCCATGATGAGGGACTTTTTGGAGTAAGTCCGTGAAACGAGTCCATGCTTCGTATAGAGTTTCACCTTGACATTGTTGGAAATTCAAGATATCATTTCTAAGCTTGGTAGTTCTCCCCGGTGGGAAAAATTGAGCTAGGAAACGAGTGGTGAGATCATCCCATGAGGTGATGGATCCCGCGGGTAAACATTGAAGCCATTGACTAGCTTGATCATGCGGAGAGAATTGGAATAGGCGTAATCGGGTCGACTCTCTAGTTGTAACATCAAGGTCTATAGAATCCACGAATTTAAGAAAATCCTTGACATGTTGGTTAGGATCTTCGGAACGAAGTCCATGGAATGCACATCCGCTTTGCACCAACCGGATGGTGTTGGATCGCAAGGGGGACACATTGGCTCCTTGAGTGAGCTCAATAGTGTTTCGATAGCCTTGGTGGCTAGAACGGGAATACTCTCCTAAAGTTCAGGGCCTAGGAGGTGGGTTTTGTGGGTGGTTTTGTAGGTGGTTTTGATGTAGTGGGTTGATGGGTTCAAAGATGTTACCACCTTCCATGATGTCGGATGGTAAAGGTTACGAACAAAGACAAGAAGAAATGAGATAGATTAAAGAAAACCTAAAAAATAAAAATAAAATCTTACTAGAAAGGAATCTAGCAAGTAGACCTAATAAAAAGAAATCCTAACCTAGACAATAACTATTTACCCGGCAGCGGCGCCAAAAACATGATACGTGGGAATCGCACCAGGCTTTACCTCTCGAGGGATCTCGAGAAGCTTACAACCCCCACCAGGCAGTGTACCTGATCGTTGTAGTATAGTATAGTGACAAGTACCGGGGGATTGATCGTTCAACTCAGGAATAATGTCGCTAGGATTAGAAAGCTTAATAACTAGGTCTAGAGGTGAGGGATGATTCTTTTTGTATTTTTATATTTTATAAAAGCAAATAAAATCTTGGGTTTTGGAAGAGTGGGTGAAATTTGTTGCTAGCCAACTAACCCAATTAACTAAAGATGCAATCAAAATAAAATAACAAAAATGAAATGAAACTAGTTATACTAGTGTGGTGTAAACAATGATGGGGAAAGTTGTGTTTACTTAGGTTTCATTACTCACTAGATATCTTTTACAGGTTGATAACTTGTTACAATTGCATGGATGACGGGTCATATTCCTTAATACTAGTCGTAGGGCCGTGTATAATATTCCCTAACTCTATAGGATCCTACTTCACTCCTATGTCGAGCCGTTAGAAGCTCCTAACATGGGATCATTATAATTCTCCTACGCATTAAATACAATCAAAAATCATAGTACACCTTTGATCATGTTTCTTAAGACATTCAAGCATGTTACCAATGGAAGTCTTCCAGTTTTCTTAAGCCTAACATCGAATACAATCATCCGTAACAACAATAAACAAACAATCAACCCATAATTAACATCTAGGTTTCACTACATCTAAGCAAACACAAAAGAAATCTAGCCTAGCATGTTAAATTGAAGACAAGCATAAGATATATTCAAACAACACATAGACATATTGATTGAATTGAAAGAGTACTTATCATTAATAGAACATGAAAGTTTCAAAGGGTTGAAACCCTTGAGAAAGATATATAAATCGGCCTAGGGTTTTTCCCTCAAAGTTTCACACTAATGAATGAAATTTGGAAAACTATATATAGATTTTACAGGGTGATGGAGTCAAGATGGAATTTGTGACGCCGTCAACTCGCCGCCTATAATGAAATTGTATTGCCTAGATCCAATTGTGACGCCGTCATGTGTAAATTTCTTCTGGGTCGTCACTAATACTTGGACCATGACTGCCTTGGGTGACGCCGTCATCTCCAATGCACAAAACTCTTTGGATTGTCACGTGTATTGTCCACATCCACCTCTTTTGTAACTCTTGACGCCGTCACTAGGAGACTCTTGACGCCGTCAGGTACTATTCCCAGCAAGGAAAATTGAGACTTTGCCGTTTTCTTCACTTTTATGCTCCAAAAACGTCCAAAATGCTTCCTTTTCCAGATTTCTCTCTAAAAGTACCTAAAATGACAAAAGGAACAATTTAGGGCAATATTTGATCAAATAATCACGAATCCGGGCTTAAATGACCCCCTAAAAACGGTTCATTTTTCGCCTCATCAAATACCCTTACACTTGAGATTTGCTTGTCCTCAAGCAAATGCGCTTATATTCTAATCAAAAGACAAGTTAGGGGTCATTTAACACTAATATAAAAGTAATTACAACAAATAATCATTCCACTAAAGACCAAAGACAAGCACTGAGGTCATACACTAGCACCTCACAAATAGTGTTTAGATACTCACATCTCTCAAGTGTAATAAAGTATATATCACAATAAGGAAATGGAAAACATCTCTCACTACCTGTCATAGCAAAATAGATTACCATAGGCTTGGGAAAGGATCAAACCTCCACCACTTGGCGTAAGCACCTAGGATAAACTATTAAAGAGGTCTTTTAAAGGGTTAAAACGTTAGGTGTAGGGATATGGAATACACGGTTTTGTTGGATAAAGGCAATATTTAATGGTGGCGAGTTAATAATCTTGGTTAATTACATGTACAATATGGCATTGCTAAGCCAAGACTAGACTCGACTTAAGCTAATAAATAAAAAATAACAAAAACATAAAACAAACAGAGAACGAAACGGGATGGTAGTCCGTATGTTTTTTCTCTCTTCTTTTCTATTTTTTTTTCTTTTTCTTAATTTTTTCGATTTTTTTTTATTTTTCTTAATGGTGACAACATTGACAAAGTGGACGTGTTTGGATGATGAGGGGTCCTTAATTTGGATTCTGCTATTAGTGTTCCTAGTGTCCTTCCTAGGTGTAGTTAGCACTTGGTTGTTGAGGGCTTTCAAAAAGTTGTCAATCTTATTGGTCATCTCCGTTTGTTGTTGATTGAATTCGGTTTCAAAATTAGCTATGCGAGCTTCTTGAGATGCCATAAACTTGGACATCAATCCTTCAAGATTATTGGTACTACCATAGTTATTAGAAGGATTGTTGTTGAAAGTACGGTTAGCGGGTGGACCGTTTGGTTGGTAACGATTAGGTGGATTGGAAGAATTGTTTTGGTTTTGTTTCCACCTAAGATTCGGGTGATTTTTCCAAGAAGGGTTTTAGGAATCACCGTAAGGGTTTGGCTTGGGTTTGAAAGTGTACCACTTATCTCCCGCTTCGTCGGTACGTGAAGATGCGTAATCCGCAAAAGCTTGTCCGGGGAGTTCCACGCAATCACGAGTGTCATGGGGACCACTACATAATTCGCATGAAGAAGTGATTTTGTTCACTTGGCTTGAAGGCTTAGGAGCTTCGTAAGATTTCATGAGAAACTTGACTTGGTCCTCAAGTTCCATGATCCTACGGTCGAGAGTGCTAGAATTATTCGAAGGCAAAGATATTGCCATGACCGTTTTATTCAAATCACGGGGATCATTCCAACTTTCGTTGTCATAGAGAGAAAGATCTTCTATGAGTTTCCATAATTCTTCCGCTCTTAGATCACGTATCTTGCCACCGGACGATTGGTCAATGGTTCGCCTTGTGGAGAGGTCGATATGGTCATAGAAGATTTGGACTTGGAGCCAAAGATCTATGCCATGATGAGGGACTTTTTGGATTAAGTCCTTGAAACGAGTCCATGCTTCATATAGAGTTTCACCTTGACGTTGTTGGAACATCAAGATATCATTTCTAAGCTTGGTAGTTCTCCCCGGTGGGAAAAATTGAGCAAGGAAACGAGTGGTGAGATCATCCCATGAGGTGATGGATCCCTCGGGTAAACGTTGATGCCATTGACTAGCTTGATCATGTAGAGAGAATTGGAATAGGCGTAATCGGGTCGACTCTCTAGTTGTAACATCACGGTCTATAGAAACTACGATTTTAATAAAATCCTTGAGATGTTGGTTAGGATCTTCGGAACGAAGTCCATGGAATGCACATCCGCTTTGCACCAACCGGATGGTGTCGGATCGCATGGGGGACACATTGGCTCCTTGAGTGAGCTCAATAGTGTTTCGATAGCCTTGGTGGCTAGGACGGGAATACTCCCCTAAAGTTCGGGGCCTAGGAGGTGGGTTTCGTGGGTGGTTTTGTAGGTGGTTTTGTTGCACTGGGTTGATGGGTTTAAAGATTTTACCACCTTCCATGATGTCGGATGGTAAAGGTTACGAACAAAGACACGAAGAAATGAGATAAACTAAAGAAAACTTAAAAAATAAAAATAAAATCTTACTAGAAAGGAATCTAGCAAGTAGACCTAACAAAACGAAATCCTAACCTAGACAATAACTATTTCCCCGGCAGCGGCGCCAAACTTGATACGTGGGAATCGCACCAGGCTTTACCTCTCGAGGGATCTCGAGAAGCTTACAACCCCCTAGATATCTTTTACACAGGAATAATGTCACTAGGATTAGAAAGCTTAATAACTAGGTCTAGAGGTGAGGGATGATTCTTTTTGTATTCTTATATTTTATAAAAGCAAATAAAATCTCGGGTTTTGGAAGAGTGGGCGGAATTAGTTGCTAGCCAACTAACCCAATTAACTAAAGATGCAATCAAAATAAAATAACAAAAATGAAATGAAACTAATTATACTAGTGTGGTGTAAACAATAATGGGGAAAGTTGTGTTTACTTAGGTTTCATTACTCCCTAGATATCTTGTTACAATTGCATGGATGACGGGTCATATTCCTTAATACTAGTCGTAGGGCCGTGTACAATATTCCCTAACTCTATAGGATCCTACTTCACTCCTATGTCGAGCCGTTAGAAGCTCCTAACATGGGATCATTAGAACTCTCCTACGCATTAAATACAACCAAAAATCATAGTGCACCTCTGATCATGTTTCTTAAGATATTCAAGCATGTTACCAATGGAAGGCTGCTAGTTTTCTTAAGCCTAACATCGAATACAATCATCCGTAACAACTATAAACAAACAATAAACCCATAATTAACATCTAGGTTTCACTACATCTAAGCAAACACAAAAGAAATCTAGCCTAGCATGTTAAATTGAAGACAAGCATAAGATATATTCAAACAACACATAGGCATATTGATTGAATTGAAAGAGTACTTATCTTTAATAGAACATGAAAGTTTCAAAGGGTTGAAACCCTTGAAAAAGCTGTATAAATCGGCCTAGGGTTTTTCCCTCAAAGTTGCACACTAATGAATGAAATTTTGAAAACTATATATAAATTTTATAGGGTGACGGCGTCAATAAGGAATTTGTGACGCCGTAAACTCGCCGCCTATAATGAAATCGTATTGCCTAGATCCAATTGTGACGCCGTCATGTGTAAATTTCTTCTGGGTCATCACTAATACTTGGACCATGACTGCCTTGTGTGATGCCGTCATCTCCAACGCACAAAACTCTCTGGATCATCACGTGTATTGTCCACATCCACCTCTTTTATAACTCTTGACGCCGTCACTTGGAGACTCTTGACGCCGTCAGGTACTGTTCCTAGCAATGAAAATTGAGACTTTGCCGTTTTCTTCACTTTTATGCTCCAAAAACATCCAAAATGCTTCCTTTTCCAGATTTCTCACCAAAAGTACCTAAAATGACAAAAGAAACGATTTAGGGCAATATTTGATCAAATAATCACGAATCCGGGCTTAAATGACCCCCTAAAAACAGTTCATTTTTCGCCTCATCAAATACCCTTACACTTGAGATTTGCTTGTCCTCAAGCAAATGCGCTTTTATTCTAATCAAAATACAAGTTAGGGGTCATTTAACACTAATATAAAAGTAATTACAACAAATAATCATTCCACTAAAGACCAAAGACAAGCACGGAGGTCATACACTAGCACCTCACAAATAGTGTTTAGATACTCACATCTCTCGGGTGTAATAAAGTATATATCACAATAAGGAAATGGAAAACATCTCTTACTACCTGTCATAGCAAAATAGACTACCATAGGCTTGGGAAAGGATCAAACCTCCACCACTTGGCGTAAGCATCTAGGATAAACTATCAAAGAGGTCTTTTAAAGGGTTATAACGTTATGTGTATGGATATGGAATACACGGTTTTGTTGGATAAAGGCAATATTTAATGGTGGCGAGTTAATAATCTTGGTTAATTACATGTACAATATGGCGTTGCTAAGCCAAGACCAGACTCGACTTAAGCTAATAAATCAAAAATAACAAAAACATAAAACAAACATAGAATGAAACGAGATGGTAGTCCGTACGTTTTTTCTCTCTTCTTTTCTATTTTTTTTTTCTTTTTCTTAATTTTTTTGATTTTTTTCTGTTTTTTTTTTCTTTTTCTTAATGGTCATAACATTGACAAAGTTGACGTGTTTGGATGATGAGGGGTCCTTAATTTGGATTCCGCTATTAGTGTTCCTAGTGTCCTTCCTAGGTGTAGTTAGTACTTGGTTGTTGAGGGCTTTCAACAAGTTGTCAATCTTATTGGTCATCTCCGTTTGTTGTTGATTGAATTCGGTTTCAAACTTAGCTATGCGAGCTTCTTGAGATGCCATAAACTTGGACATCAATCCTTCAAGATTATTGGCACTACCATAGTTATTAGAAGGATTGTTTTTGAAAATACGGTTAGCGGGTGGACCATTTGGTTGGTAACGATTAGGTGGATTGGAAGAATTGTTTTGGTTTTTTTTCCACCTAAGATTCGGGTGATTTTTCCAAGAAGGTTTGTAGGAATCACCGTAAAGGTTTGGCTCGGGTTTGAAAGTGTACCACTTATCTCCCGCTTCGACGGTACGCGAAGATGCGTAATCCGCAAAAGCTTGTCCGGGGAGTTCCACGCAATCACGAGTGTCATGGGGACCACTACATAATTCGCATGAAGAAGTGATTTTGTTCACTTGGCTTGAAGGCTTAGGAGCTTCGTAAGATTTCATGAGAAACTTGACTTGGTCCTCAAGTTCCATGATCCTACGGTCGGGAGTGCTAGAATTATTCGAAGGTAAAGATATTGCCTTGACCGTTTTGTTCAAATCACGGGGATCATTCCAACTTTCGTTGTCATAGAGAGCAAGATCTTCTATGAGTTCCCATGATTCTTCCGCACTTAGATCACGTAGCTTGTCACCGGCCGATTGGTCAATGGTTCGCCTTGTGGAGAGGTCAATATGGTCATAGAAGATTTGGACTTGGAGCCAAAGATCTATGCCATGATGAGGGACTTTTTGGAGTAAGTCCTTGAAACGAGTCCATGCTTCGTATAGAGTTTCACCTTGACGTTTTTGGAACATCAAGATATCATTTCTAAGCTTGGTAATTCTCCCCGGTGGGAAAAATTGAGCAAGGAAACGAGTGGTGGGATCATCCCATGAGGTGATGGATCCCGCGTGTAAACGTTGAAGCCATTGACTTGGTTGATCATGTAGAGAGAATTGGAATAGGCATAATCGGGTCGATTCTTTAGTTGTAACATCAAGGTCTATAGAATCTACGATTTTAAGAAAATCCTTGAGATGTTGGTTAGCATCTTCGGAACGAAGTCCATGGAATGCACATCCGCTTTGCACCAACCGGATGGTGTCGGATCGCAATGGGGACACATTGGCTCCTTGAGTGACCTCAATAATGTTTTGATAGCCTTGGTGGCCAGGACGGGAATACTCTCCTAAAGTTCGGGGCCTATGAGGTGGGTTTTGTGGCTGGTTTTGTTGTAGTGGGTTGATGGGTTCAAAGATGTTACCACCTACCATGATGTCGGATGGTAAAGGTTACGAACAAAGACACGAAGAAATGAGATAGACTAAAGAAAACCTAAAAAATAAAAATAAAATCTTACTAGAAAGGAATCTAGCAAGTAGACCTAATAAAAAGAAATCCTAACCTAGACAATAACTATTTCCCCGGCAGCGGTGCCAAAAACTTGATACGTGGGAACCGCACCAGGCTTTACCTCTCGAGGGATCTCAAGAAGCTTACAACCCCCACCAGGCAGTGTACCTGATCGTTGTAGTATAGTATAGTGACAAGTACCGGGGGATTGATCGTTCAACTCAGGAATAGTGTCGCTAGGATAACAAAGCTTAATAACTAGGTCTAGAGGTGAGGGATGATTCTTTTTGTATTTTTATATTTTATAAAAGCAAATAAAATCTCGGGTTTTGGAAGAGTGGGCGGAATTAGTTGCTAGCTAACTAACCCAATTAACTAAAGATGCAATCAAAATAAAATAACAAAAATGAAATGAAACTAATTATACTAGTGTGGTGTAAACAATGATGGGGAAAGTTGTGTTTACTTAGGTTTCATTACTTCCTAGATATCTTTTACAGGTTGATAGCTTGTTACAATTGCATGGATGACGGGTCATATTCCTTAATACTAGTCGTAGGGCCGTGTACAATATTCCCTAACTCTATAGGATCCTACTTCACTCCTATGTCGAGCCACTAGAAGCTCCTAACATGGGATCATTAGAATTCTCCTATGCATTAAATACAACCAAAAATCATAGTAGACCTCTGATCATGTTTCTTAAGACGTTCAAGCATGTTACCAATGGAAGTCTGCCAGTTTTCTTAAGCCTAACATCGAATACAAGCATCCGTAACAACTATAAACAAATAATCAACCCATAATTAACATCTAGGTTTCACTACATCTAAGCAAACACAAAAGAAATCTAGCCTAGCATGTTAAATTGAAGACAAGCGTAAGATATATTCAAACAACACATAGACATATTGATTGAATTGAAAGTGTACTTATCTTTAATAGAACATGAAATTTTCAAAGGGTTGAAACCCTTGAAAAATCTGTAAAAATCGGCCTAGGGTTTTTTCATCAAAGTTGCACACTAATGAATGAAATTTGGATAACTATTGATGAGTGATGAATCACACATCCTTTTTAAGCCTTAATTCAGACCAAAAATACCAAATACCAACCAAAAATGCCAAGAGAACGTATGTTTTTGTATTTGTGTATGTGCAGGTACGAATATGAGAAAAATGAACAAAAACGATGCCAAAAATGACAAAAACGAGCACGAGATTGGAAATAGGTCAAAAGCCAGAGCCGGGGAAGAAAAATGATAAAGGAAAGCTCAAAATGTCAAAACAAGACCTCCGAGAATCTTAAAGTTGCATATTGGTCCCTGGATAAAGTTTGGAGAGATTGGCAATTTTAGTCCTTGCAGTTTCAAATCTTGGCAAATATGTTCCTTTAATGAATTTTAGAAGAAAAATCATCAGTGGTCCTCCAATATTCAGGAAATTACAATTTATATCCTTGGATAGATGTTTGTTATAATTACAGAATTGATACCTGGAATTTCAGAGTTTACACAAGAGGTCCTTATGATTTTTACTACTCCTAAATCCAAAATTAATACAACCGGATCCACATATACACTTGGCCCAAAGAAAACAAAAGCCCAACCCCCTAATATCCTTTACCCATCCTGCTACTAATACCCAAGTCAAAACCCACCCATACCCGGTCAACCCACGCTTTAATATTAAAAAACCCAATTAAATTTACCGCCCCCCAAATCTTACCCCCAACCCAGTATTTCACTGTTCCTATGAACCCTAGCCTCACCACACGCCCAATTACCTCGATTAATAAACAATTACCCAATCATGAGGTCTCTAGAAGGTCAGTCACATGTCAGAGAGAGTCAGGGAATGATACGTGGACAAATCAGAGAACACACGCAGGATTGAGGTTGTCACATCATTCTATCCAAAGGCTAATATTAAAACTTGGGCACCAAGGGTGATCATACGGCCATGAGAGGACTCAAAGAAACACAAAGAGGTGTGGATCAGTGACCTGGCAACCTAGAAGCTTCACCAATCCCCCTCCTCAGCATCTATATAAAGCCCCCCTCTTCAGTCATTAGTGGAGTAGGTTTTTGATAATTGTTAGCTTTCTGTTTTTAAGTTTTCATTGTAATTTCCTTTTAAAAAAAGCATTGAACTAATTTCATTTTTAATATAATCAAAATTTTATTTTCAGCTTATTGATTTAAGTTTCTTTTTAGCTTAATTTCTTTATTTCCTTATTGCAAGTTTAAATCAGTAATAGTAGTTTGCTTGAATCTCTATTTTATATACCTGTTTCAAAAAAATAAATAAATAAATAAAATAAAATAATAAAAAAATAAATAATTGTTTCAATTATAAGTTCAAGTTTAATACAGCTTATTTACTGACTTGTATAAGTCTACATAAGTTTCCATATTACTTTTGTAAGTTTTTCAAATCAAAAATTCCAAAAATCATAGTGGTCAAACAAGGTCAACTGTATTGCTTATTTCAAAAGCTCAGCTTATTTGGAGATTATAGGCAGCCAATAAGGAGTCCATTTGGCCTGTCAAAAGACAGGCAAGCATAGTGAACCCCCTCTATTTGAGCTGAGGGGGATTTTGGTTGTAAGTTTAATCCATTTTGTTTACTGTTTCATCTATTAGTAATAGTAGTTTAGATCTGAATTTGTTGGTTTATTATTGTTTATTGCTTTTATTTTGTCCTTAATATTGCTTTATATTTGTGGTTTAGTCATATTTGATTGGTTTGAATTTGATATCTACCTAGTACTACTGTTTCATCATCATCAACTGTCATACATCTTTGATCTTTGTTTCTGAATAATAGGTGCATATAGATCTGTTTTTCTGAGTTCATAGGTGTTATTGGATCATATTGGGGTATTTAGCTTTGGTTTGGATCAAGTTTGGACAATTCTGTGGTGTTTCATAGTTTTGACAGTCACTAGTAGGGGTGTTTGGATTTAAGCAATTTGCTGGTTCAGATTGTTTCTCAGAGGTTGATAATAGTTTAGATTACACACATAGGTTTAGTTAGACTAGAACTTGCATAAAATTCAGTAGGTTATTATTAATAAGTCAAAATCACTTGTCTTACTTCATATATTCATAGCTGTTAAAATTTGTAGGTTGCATCTTAATATTAGTAGTTATATTAGTGTTAGTTTCAATTTATTTTAATCAAAATTTGGATTATTAGAACATTTTCAGTAAGAAATTAGCCTTGAAAATCCAATTTAGTCAAAATTTGTATTTCATACAAAAGTCAAAAAGATATTGGTTGCCTGTTTTGGTCAGTTATTCAAAGAAGAGCACAGTCCTCAATTTTGATTCAAAATCAGTTTGGAAAGTTGTTTTGTAATATTTGGCAGGTTGTTTACAAGTTTCAAAAAGAATTTTGCAATTGGGAATTGGTTTGAGTACTTGAAATTGCTTCTAAAGTTGGTTGTCTGAACCTGCAGTACCCTGCACCTCAGTCCTCAACCTTATTTCTTGGGCACTTTTAGGTTTGTAGATTGGAACTAGGATCAATTTTGTAGGTGAATTTTGTATCTCAGCTAGTTGGTAGTCATTTTGCACCCATAAGTTTTATCTATACAGCTTATTTGCTTACCTTAAGTGCTTATTCAAGTGGGGTGATTGAAACTAAAGTCTGCCATTTAGATCAGGGCTGCAAGTGCTATATTTTGATCATACCCTGAGTTAATTGGTTCATTTAAGTTCATTTGCACCTTAAGTTGCTGATTTAGTTGATATTTTGCTTGCTACTTATCTGTTGAGCTTATTGCTTATTCTCATTTGCTTATTTGACCTGTTTTGAACCCTATCTGTCTTTCTGAGTTGTATTTGGCCTGAGTTCTGTTCCATTAAGCTTTAATAAGTTCAAAAATCAATTGGTCAAAGTTTCAGGTCAACTGGTCAATCATTGCTTATTAATAAGCACTTTAAATAAGCTGTTTTAGCCCATTCAGCACTTTCAGTGCTTATTTTCCACTTTTTATATTTTTCCTAGCTTTAAAATATTATTTTAGATTTTCCCTGAAATTTTCATAATTTTCTGAGTTAATTTGCTATTTTTCCTATTTAATTTTCATTTTTAATCATTTTTAATTACTAAAAAATACAAAAAAATCAGAAAAATCCAAAACAAATATTAGAAAATTATTTTTAGTTATTTTAGAATTTTAGAAATTTATTTTGTATTTTTCTCACTTTATTTGCATTTTCTTTTAATTTTTAAATTAGCTAAATTAGTTTTTAATTCATAAAAAATAAATAAAAAGTCAAAAAAAATATTTTTCTTTTTCTCAAAATTTTCTTTTATCATTTTTAACTTTTAAAAATTATTTCCAAGTCCGTAGGAGTAGCGTAGCATAAAAGTCGCGTTTTATTTCGTACGTTAACGTTTATTTTCCGTTTTAGCTTACATTTTTCGTTTCTACATTACGTTTCTAGTTGCCTTACTTGAATTACGTGTTTAGTTGATTATTTGTGCTTCATTTACTATTTCATTAGTGTAATTCCATCAAAATCACTTTTTACCACTTTCACGACACGTTTCACGAATCGGGAATTCGAAATTCCATTCATCCTTCACACGAACTACGACCTCAGGTTATCCGTATTTCTTTGCGGATCTCTTGAGTAATACTATACTTATACTATAACTTGATTTTCAATGAATCAAATTTTGGCGACGCTGCCGGGGAAGGTTGAAGTGAATTTTTCGTTTTTGTTTTTCGAAATTGTGTTTTGAAAACCTTCCTTGTATATATTTTCTATAAAAACTATAAAAATTGAAAAATCAAAAACACTTTTCTTAAAGTGTTTTCAAAAATACCAAAAAAATAATAAAGTTACAGCCTCGACTCGACCGAAAGGAAGGGCGTTGTAAACCAAATAAGTCTTCTCAATATATAACAACGCGTGAAATTAGTTGCTAGACGGATTACTTTAATTCTACGACCGAATAAGCGGAAAATACGGAAGCTTTGACATTAAATTGCAAGCTGAAGAGAGATCCATTCTTCTCTCCCGTTCCGTCACGAGTAGATTAAGGGAAACGATTTACAATTAACGTAACGTTAGAAAAAGAAAAAAACAAAAGTATAAATTTTTAAATTTTACTTTATAAAAACAAAAATACAAAAAGATTTTCCTTTTCAAATTTGTTTTTCCTTTTATTTTTCAGTAATTTGATTTTTGTGGTGTATGAACACACGTTCTATGTCTAAACGACTTGTTTCACCACTTTCAAATCCGGAAAGTTTGTTTCGTCACACACACCGAGTTCTATTTCCTAATACGGAGGAAATGAACCCGAACGAACAACACTTGGGACCCCCGCCGATGGGTGGTATCCAAAACAATGTAATCCCTCCGATGGGACCACAACCGGTTTACGATGAACGTACTATGCAAGAATTGCTCCAGTGTCCCACCGAGGGATACGGGGATGCAATTGTTTTACCACCAATCCTTTCAGATAATTTTGAGCTAAAAACTGGATTGATTCAACTTGTTATGTCAAAACAATTTCACGGTTTTGAGAGGGACGATCCTCACGCACACATCCGATGGTTTAATAAGCTAACTTCGACTTTGAAATTTAAGGATGTCCTTCACGATGCTATCAAATTGATGTTGTTCAAATTTTCACTCGAGGGTTCAGCCCGGATTTGGCTCGAAAAAGAACCTCCTCGCTCAATTCACACATGGGAAGAACTCGTTTCAAAATTTGTTAATCATTTCTTTCCACCGTCCAAAACGACTAATCTTAAGAATGATATAACTAATTTTCAACAACGTTTTGATGAGAACTTTGGTGAGGCTTGGGAACGTTTTAAGGATCTTCTTCGAAAATGTCCTCACCATGGTTTCTCCGAGTTACACCAAATCGACACGTTTTATAACGCTTTGACGCAAAACAATCAAGATTCTTTAAACGGAGCCGCCGGTGGCAATATCTTAAATCGTACGCCTAGGGATATTTTAACGATCATTGAGAACAAATCTAAGGTTCCAACTTCTCGTAACAAACCGAATGTTTCGAAAGTGACTTCTTTTACTCCTCCTTCTCCTTCGTCGGTCCAATCATCGGAATTGGCCGAACTTACCGACGCTATCCGTTGTATGATGAAAGAGTTTAAGTCGCAGAACCAAAAACCCGAGCCCGTTAAAGTCGTTAATGAAAAATGTGTGATTTGTGGTGGACCCCATCCGTATTATGATTGTCAAGCCACCGATGGCCAAGTTTATAATGCTAACGTAGCAGCTTTAAACTACAATCAAAACCAAGATTTTCGTGCTAACCAAACAAGTCCACCTGGGTTTCCACCCGTACAAACTAATCAAAACCGTTATCCTCAAACTAACCAAGGTTATCAAAACCAAGGTTACAATCAAAACCGTGGAACGAATTATCAAGTCCCTCCACCACAACAAGTTTATCAACCACCACAACCTTCTCCTGAGCTTGCTAATTACATGAAAACGAACGATGTTAACATTCGAGCAATGCAAAATCAAATCAACAACATGAGGGTTGAACTTAAGAAGGAGATCGACACAACCATGACTCGACAAACGAATGAGCTTAAGCAAATGATGAACAGCTTTATGCAGATGAATCAAGCATCGACGTCTGGTTCTCTTCCGAGCAACACAATTGCTAACCCGAGGGGCGAAGTTAAGGCGATCATAACTCGCAGTGGTGCTATATATGATGGACCCACAGCTCCTACTACCTCTTCTTCTTCGTCTCCGCCTAAGGTAGTGGACTGTGAGGCCGAGGCGACAAAGGACCCGGTTTCTCCTATTAATAATGGAGGAGCTGAAAACGTCCAACCTCCGGTTGTCCAAAAGTCAAATGATAAAGAAAAAGTCATTTTTGAGAATAATGTGAAATACAAGTCTAAATTGCCATATCCGTCACGATTTAACGATGAAGAGCTCCGTGCAAAGTCTAAAAAACAAATGGCAAAATTTCTGGATATTTTTCAAAAATTGCATTTTGATATAAGTTTTATGGATGCTCTCGTATACATGCCGAAATTTGCTTTCACGTTCAAAAACCTCATAAGTAATAAAGAGAAATTGCTTGAATTAGCCGAAACACCAATAAATGCTCAATGTTCCGCGATTCTTCTCAAGAAGCTTCCCGAAAAGCTTGGTGACTCGGGAAAGTTTCTCATTCCTTGTTCATTGAAAGATCAAGACGTTTGCAACGCCCTGGCCGATTCGGGTGCAAGTATTAACCTCATGCCATTATCGATCTACGAACAACTTGGAATGAGGGCTCTTAAACCGACGAGAATGACTTTGGAGCTTGCTAATCGATCGATCACTCATCCAGTTGGAATTGTTGAGGACGTTTTTGTTCGTGTGAATTCGTGTACTTTTCTGGCAGATTTTGTTGTTATCAATTTTGAAGCTGATCCGAGAGTTCCTCTAATACTAGGGCGACCGTTTTTACGAACCGCTAAAGCCCTAGTAGACCATTTTGAGGATACTCTAACTTTACGACATGATGATGATATTATGATTTTTAAAGCCGATGCTTCGAAATTGAATAAGTACTCCGTCAAAAGTGTTGATGTTTGCGATTATTCCTTTAATGATTTTGTGAAAACTTTCGTCTCCGACTCTTCCCCATCATTTCCTCTGGTTGAGGAACATGATTCTTTTTGGGAAGAGGTCGATGGATTCCTTGCTATTGATACGATTCCGTTTTCTGAGATTGACAATTCTTACTTTGATTCGGAGGGGGATATTATTTTTCTTAACAATTTGTTGAACGATGAATCATTAATCCCTCCGGATAAAGTTAAGACGAAGATTGAGCTTATAATTGACGATCCTCTGGAGCCCGAGCTCGAGGAATTTTTACCAGACTTTGAGAGTTTTACCTTCGATACGACTGAGGAAATAAGTGGCAATCCCACTTATCATTTTGATTTTTCTGATCCGACATTTGAAGCTTTTCATTTCGATCACTCGGAAGAGACGAGTCGTGGCAGTACCACTTCTCATGCTTTCATCTCTCTTCCGGAGTTTGAATCATTTCGTTTTGATAAATTTGAAATTGAAAAGTTTTCTAAATCTGAATATGAAAGTTTCAGTTTTGATCTTGAAATTGATCATGATCCGGGTGGTGTGCTTAAAAATGAGAATTTGAATGAAAAGTTTTTCCCAACCCTCCCACCCAGAAAGGATTTTAAAAGGAGCTTAAAGGATAAAATTCATAATTTCACAATTATAAAGTTGTCTTTTGATAATGATGAGTTTTTCAAGATTGTTATCGTGATTTTCTTGCCATTTGTAACATTTTGTGTGGTTTCTCTTATCCTTCACTCCGTGGGGAGTGAGGATGTTGTTTTTGACCCTGGTATCGTTTTTTAAAGTTTTTAACATTAAACTACCATCGGTTATCTCATCGGGATGGAACTTTCTCATAATTCATATGTTTATCCGAATATTTTGAATGAAAGCCCGATGGAGATTATTTTCCATTTGCTCTCCCCAAGGACGAATTAATTCGGGGATCGAGTCAAGCTCATGTGACTCGGTGAACAAAAACAAGCGCTTCGTGGGAGGCACCCGATGCTTATCCTTTTCATCTTCTTAATTTTCTATTTTCTTTAAATAACATGACGTAAGGGGGGCGAGCCTTTCCAAACTCGTGTTTTCGTGGTTGTTTATGAATGTTCAGGAATTACCCCGAATTTTGAGGACTCTCGTGCTCGTGGTTTGTCGTTCTCTCCACTCGAGTCTCATCCTTCGCTGCTCTTTCGGAAATTCACCATATCCAAAATCTTATCGACTAACGTTTATCTCTTGGCTTACTTAATAAACGGCCTTAGATTTTACGTAGACTACCCGTACCCTTAAAACATTGAGGACAATGTTTCACTTTAGTCTGGGGGGGGTGAATCTTCGATTCGATTTGACCTGTACCATCGTCTGAGCTGTTAACTTACGCAACTCCGTTTTCCACCAAAAATTTTAATTTTTGTCATGGCTTTACAAAAAAAAAAAAAAAAAAAAAAAAAAAAAAAAAAAAAAAAGTGAAAAAAGTGAAAAAAATATATATGATATGAATAATAAGATTTGACACCTTGATTTGACTTTCCTACCGGCGAGAGTAGAAATAAATGTTCCGACTTGACCGGGCGTGTTGAGCCCTAGCTCGTCTCCCTTAACCAAAATAATCAAAAGATTATGGCTAAGCATCCGCGGATCTCATTATTTGGGATTTTAAATTTGCGGAGATCGAGGAATGATAGAGTTTATTTAGAAGTTTCGTGCTATACACGGATCGCATTACTGGGATTTAAAAAACCCACGAGAGGTACTTGTGGCCTCCTTGTTCCCATAAGCTTGCACACCAATAATAATAGATCTCTAGGATTAATTAAGGTTATACGGTTTGGGCAATACTTAGTTTTTTCTCGTTCCTAACAAAATCTCTAAATATGGGGGTTTGGTACACATAGGGGTACTGCCAGTGTTACGGTGAAATAGACTATTGCATCTTGCCGGTTCGCAGCCGATGTTGTGATCTTAGTAAAGACCGTAGGACTCGGGGTTTGGCATATAATTATGAATATCTATAATAATAGTCCAAAGCCAAATAAAAAGGCAGAGGAATCCAAAGCTACAAAAAGCAGCGGATAGAAATCCAAAGTCATAATAAAGCTCTTACATCTTGGCGGCTCATAAACCGTTGATTGTAAAAGAATAAAGGACTAAGGACCAAAGTATTATTAAAGTGCTTATGATTATGCAAAAATGCCAAGCTTCGACTCCGGGGGTTTCCCTAATAAAAAGCTTCCGTTTCGGGTATCAAACATGGTATGTCTCGGTCGTAAATAAAAAGGGAGCCTCCACAAATTGTGTTAAATCAGAGACCTTCATGTGGACCCGATTTCTGTATGCAGGGGTTTTCGAGGGAAAGTTTGGAAACTACTTAGCGTTCAAATTTTGTGCTCTTATCGGACTAACAAATATCGAAATGAGAAAATATGAAGCAATTCATTTCTCACAAATTAAAATCTTTGAGATACAAAACTTAGGACCTGGGAACAAGAGGTAATACACAATTAACTTTTGTGGGCAGTGTTAGCATCTAACTTCTGGATAAACAATGATCTCGATTTTACGCTTAGTTTGGGAGCTTGTGAAAAATCAAGGATGACGATTTTTATCCGTACGGTCTCTTCTCTGTGAGAAGTGTTTCTACTCGTTGACCCTGAAAGTTATCAACAGATAAGAATTGATAATGAAAGTCAAGGCAAACCGTCACATATATAAAGGAAAAAGTACAAAAAGAGTAGTAGTAGTTGTTATTCATGAAAATCGGAAAACAGAGCGTTTTTTAGAATAAATGATTTTACTATCTCTTTTGAACATCATTGCTACTTTACAATGTCAGTAAAGAGAGGTTTTGAAATTATTTATCTCTTAAGCGTGAGGTGATGACATTGCGTGAGGGTACGGCAATACCTTAGTCTAGGGGATTTTGATGAGTGATGAATCACACATCCTTTTTAAGCCTTAATTCAGACCAAAAATACCAAATACCAACCAAAAATGCCAAGAGAACGTATATTTTTGTATTTGTGTATGTGCAGGTACAAATATGAGAAAAATGAACAAAAACGAAGCCAAAAACGACAAAAACGAGCACGAGATTGGAAAAAGGTCAAAAGCCGGAGCCGGGGAAGAAAAATGATAAAGGAAAGCTCAAAATGTCAAAACAAGACCTCCGAGAATCTTAAAGTTGCATATTGGTCCCTGGATAAAGTTTGGAAAGATTGGCAATTTTAGTCCTTGCAGTTTCAAATCTTGGCAAATATGTTCCTTTAATGAATTTTAGAAGAAAAATCATCAGTGGCCCTCCAATATTCAGGAAATTACAATTTATACCCTTGGATAGAATTTTGGTATAATTACAAAATTGATACCTGGAATTTCAGAGTTTACACAATAGGTCCTTGTGATTTTTACTACTCCTAAATCCAAAATTAATACAACCGGATCCACATATACACTTGGCCCAAAGAAAACAAAAGCCCAACCCCCTAATATCCTTTACCCAGCCTGCTACTAATACCCAAGTCAAAACCCACCCATACCCGGTCAACCCACGCTTTAATATTAAATAACCCAATTAAATTTACCGCCCCCCAAATCTTACCCCCAACCCAGTATTTCACTGTTCCTATGAACCCTAGCCTCACCACACGCCCAATTACCTCGATTAATAAACAATTACCCAATCATGAGGTCTCTAAAAGGTCAGTCACATTTCATAGAGAGTCAGGGAATGATACGTGGACAAATCAGAGAACACACGCAGGATTGAGGTTGTCACATCATTCTATCCAAAGGCTGATATTAAAACTTGGGCACCAAGGGTGATCCTACGGCTATGAGAGGACTCAAAGAAACACAAAGAGGTGTGGATCAGTGACCTGGCAGCCTAGAAGCTTCACCAATCCCCCTCCTCAGCATCTATATAAAGCCCCTCTTCAGTCATTAGTGGAGTAGGTTTTTGATAATTGTTAGCTTTCTGTTTTTAAGTTTTCATTGTAATTTCCTTTTAAAAAAAGCATTGTACTAATTTCATTTTTAATATAATCAAAGTTTTATTTTCAGCTTATTGATTTAAGTTTCTTTTTAGCTTTATTTCTTTATTTCCTTATTGCTAGTTTAAATCAGTAATAGTAGTATGCTTCAATCTCTATTTTATATACCTGTTTCAAAAAAAAAAAAAAAAATAATAATAATAATAATAATAATAATAATAATAATAATAATAATAATAATAATAATAATAATAATAATAATAATAATAATAATAATAATAATAATAATAATAATAATAATAATAATAATAATAAAAAAAAAATAAAAAAATAATAAAAAAAAATAATTGTTTCAATTATAAGTTCAAGTTTAATACAGCTTATTTACTGACTTGTATAAGTCTACATAAGTTTCCATATTACTTTTGTAAGTTTTTCAAATCAAAAATTCCAAAAATCATAGTGGTCAAACAAGGTCAACTGTATTGCTTATTTCAAAAGCTCAGCTTATTTGGAGATTATAGGCAGCCAATAAGGAGTCCATTTGGCCTGTCAAAAGACAGGCAAGCATAGTGAACCCCCTCTATTTGAGCTGAGGGGGATTTTGGTTGTAAGTTTAATCCATTTTGTTTACTGTTTCATCTATTAGTAATAGTAGTTTAGATCTGAATTTGTTGGTTTATTATTTTTATTGCTTTTATTTTGTCCTTAATATTGCTTTATATTTGTGGTTTAGTCATATTTGATTGGTTTGAATTTGATATCTACCTAGTACTACTATTTCATCATCATCAACTGTCATACATCTTTGATCTTTGTTTCTGAATAGTAGGTGCATATAGATCTGTTTTTCTGAGTTCATAGGTGTTATTGGATCATATTGGGGTATTTAGCTTTGGTTTGGATCAAGTTTGGACAATTCTGTGGTGTTTCATAGTTTTGACAGTCACTAGTAGGGGTGTTTGGATTTAAGCAGTTTGCTGGTTCAGATTGTTTCTCAGAGGTTGATAATAGTTTAGATTACACACTTAGGTTTAGTTAGACTAGAACTTGCATAAAATTCAATAGGTTATTATTAATAAGTCAAAATCACTTGTCTTACTTCATATATTCATAGCTGTTAAAATTTGCAGGTTGCATCTTAATATTAGTAGTTATATTAGTGTTAGTTTCAATTTATTTTAATCAAAATTTGGATTATTAGAACATTTTCAGTAAGAAATTAGCCTTGAAAATCCAAT
The DNA here is from genome assembly GCA_030686995.1 of Artemisia argyi. Classification (NCBI taxonomy): domain Eukaryota; kingdom Viridiplantae; phylum Streptophyta; class Magnoliopsida; order Asterales; family Asteraceae; genus Artemisia; species Artemisia argyi. The sequence goes on along the minus strand of JARVZY010001828.1, from coordinate 176,991 downwards.
TTAGTCAAAATTTGTATTTCATACAAAAGTCAAAAAGATATTGGTTGCCTGTTTTGGTCAGTTATTCAAAGAAGAGCACAGTCCTCAATTTAGATTCAAAATCAGTTTGGAAAGTTGTTTTGTAATATTTGGCAGGTTGTTTACAAGTTTCAAAAAGAATTTTGCAATTGGGAATTGGTTTGAGTACTTGAAATTGCTTCTAAAGTTGGTTGTCTGAACCTGCAGTTCCCTGCACCTCAGTCCTCAACCTTATTTCTTGGGCACTTTTAGGTTTGTAGATTGGAACTAGGATCAATTTTGTAGGTGAATTTTGTATCTCAGCTAGTTGGTAGTCATTTTGCACCCATAAGTTTTATCTATACAGCTTATTTGCTTACCTTAAGTGCTTATTCAAGTGGGGTGATTGAAACTAAAGTCTGCCATTTAGATCAGGGCTGCAAGTGCTATATTTTGATCATACCCTGAGTTAATTGGTTCATTTAAGTTCATTTGCACCTTAAGTTGCAGATTTAGTTGATATTTTGCTTGCTACTTATCTGTTGAGCTTATTGCTTATTCTCATTTGCTTATTTGACCTGTTTTGAACCCTATTTGTGTTTCCGAGTTGTATTTGGCCTGAGTTCTGTTCCATTAAGCTTTAATAAGTTCAAAAATCAATTGGTCAAAGTTTCAGGTCAACTGGTCAATCATTGCTTATTAATAAGCACTTTAAATAAGCTGTTTTAGCCCATTCAGCACTTCCAGTGCTTATTTTCCACTTTTTATATTTTTCCTAACTTTAAAATATTATTTTAGATTTTCCCTGAAATTTTCATAATTTTCTGAGTTAATTTGCTATTTTTCCTATTTAATTTTCATTTTTAATCATTTTTAATTACTTTTTAATTACTAAAAAATACAAAAAAAATCAGAAAACCCCAGAAAAATCCAAAAATATATTAGAAAATTATTTTTAGTTATTTTAGAATTTTAGAAATTTATTTTGCATTTTTCTCACTTTATTTGCATTTTCTTTTAATTTTTAAATTAGTTAAATTAGTTTTTAATTCATAAAAAATAAATAAAAAGTCAAAAAAATATTTTTCTTTTTCTCAAAATTTTATTTTATCATTTTTAACTTTTAAAAATTATTTCCAGGTCCGTAGGAGTAGCGTAGCATAAAAGTCGCGTTTTATTTCGTACGTTAACGTTTATTTTCCGTTTTAGCTTACATTTTTCGTTTCTATGTTACGTTTCTAGTTGCCTTACTTGAATTACGTGTTTAGTTGATTATTTGTGCTTCATTTACTATTTCATTAGTGTAATTCCATCAAAATCACTTTTTACCACTTTCACGACACGTTTCACAAATCGGGAATTCGAAATTTCATTCATCCTTCACACGGACTACGACCTCGGGTTATCCGTATTTCTTTGCGGATCTCTTGAGTAATACTATACTTATACTATAACTTGATTTTCAACGAATCAACTATACATAGATTTTACAGGGTGACGGCGTCAAGAAGGAATTTGTGATGCCGTCAACTCACCGCCTATAATGAAATCGTATTGCCTAGATCCAATTGTGACGCCGTCATGTGTAAATTCCTTCTGGGCCGTCACTAATACTTTGACCATGACGGCCTTGGGTGACGCCGTCATCTCCAATGCACAAAACTCTCTAGATCGTCACGTGTGTTGTCCACATCCACCTCTTTTGTAACTCTTGACGCCGTCACTTGGAGACTCTTGACGCCGTCAGGTACTGTTCCCAGCAAGGAAAATTGAGACTTTGCCGTTTTCTTCACTTTTATGCTCCAAAAACGTCCAGAATTCTTCCTTTTCCAGATTTCTCTCCAAAAGTACCTAAAATGACAAAAGGAACAATTTAGGGCAATATTTGATCAAATAATCATGAATCCGGGATTAAATGACCCCATAAAAATGGTTCATTTTTTGCCTCATCAGATCTCTTGTCCATTTGTGTGTCGAAGGGTGAAGTTGGTAATTATCTCGCATGTTAGCATGATCCAAATTGTGTGTTGAGGATTCAGCAATGTTAGGAATTGTTGGAGCCGGCGCAAACGGGTTAAAGAACACATTTGGGTCATACTCCGTGGATTGTGGAATTGATAGAGGTGTAGAGTCTTCAGCTGATTGTCGTGAGTTAGATATGGTTTGTTCTGCAGTTGTTGTTGTGTGTTGAGGTGTAGCAGGTAGTTGAATGTTCTCAGGGTGTGCAGCGGAAATTGGTGAGACCTCAGGAGGACGGTTTTCAATTGTATCATCAAACAGCAGAGCAAACAGGGTTTCCAATTCTTTGCGAGAGAGTGACAATGGTTCAGCCGAAGAATCTGGAAAGTTTAAATGGTTTGCTTCGGGTCCTAAGCTGTTTTGCTCAGAAGCCATTTGTGTGAGTTCATCAAACTTAGCATGAATAGTCTCTTGAATTTCTCTTGTACGACGATTCCATATCCGAAAGCCTTTGGAATTTTCACAATATCCAACGAACACACCAATGTCAGCCTTTGCTTTAAGTTTACCTAAATCATCACGATCATTTTTTGGATAACAAAGAGCTCCAAATACATGAAAGTAATCGATGTTTGGTTTTCTTTTGTGAACAATTTGATAAGGGGTTTTGTGATGGCGTTTTGTGATCATGTAACAGTTTTGAGTGTAACATGCAGTTGAAACAGCTTCCGCCCATAAGTAATCTGGTAATTGAGCATTGATCAACATGGTTCTTACAGCTTCCACTAACGTTCTGTTGCGTCTTTCGACTACTCCATTCTGTTCAGGGCTTCTTGCAATTGATGTTTGATTTTCAATTCCCACTTTCTCAAAATATGACCTAAGTGTCTGATTCTTAAATTATGTTCCATTGTCAGTTCTAGCCTTTCTAACCGTGTTACGTAACTGAACTTTGAATTTTTGTGAGAAAGGTGATGATCATTGAAGGAGCTTGATCTTTACTTCGAAGAAAATAAACCCAAGTCCATCTGGAGTAATCATCAACAATTACAAGTATGTAGCGTTTACTGTTGATTTGAACACGCATCGGGCCACACAAATCCAAATGAAGCAATTGTAAAACATGATTCGTACTGTGTTCAGTTTTTGAAGGAAAATGAGCACGAGTACTTTTACCTTGTTCACAGGCAGGACATAAGTGATCTTTGGCAAAACGGAATCTTGGAAGACCATCAACAAGTTTATGACGAGAAAGTTCAGTCATGGTTTTGAATTTCAAGTGCGAAAGACGTTTGTGCCATAACCATGATTTAGTCGATTCTGCTTTGAAGAGAAGACATATTGGAGATGAAGCAATCATGTCAGACATTGAGATTGTGTAAAGATTTGTTGCACGGGAGCCAGACATTATATCATTTCCTTGTAAGTCACGAACGAAGCAAGTTATCTCACGAAATGCTACTTCTAAATCCCCATCGCAAAATTGACCAACTGATAATAGGTTGTGACCAAGGCCTTCAACATAATATACATGACTAATTTCAATGTTCCCACTGACATAGTCACCATATCCCATAATTAGAGCGTAATGAACATTCCCGAATATGACAGTGCCGATGAACTTTGATACAAAGTTTACTAACAGTTTGAGATTGCCTGTCATATGTCGGGTGCATCTGCTATCAACAATCCAAAAAACGAATTGAACCACCTGCATCACATGAAGACGACGAAGGTGGAACAAAGGTAAGGGTGGAACCCAAAGAAGTTGTGGGTTCCGGTTAGTTAGAAACACACATAGTTAGAATTTTAGGAATCCATTTAAAGTTTGGTTTGTATTGTAACCAACGTTGCCAATTCCAACTAGTTCTAGCTTTCTTTTTGGTGAATTCACTAACTTTGGGTTTGTTCCTAGATTTGTCATTTTCAATTATGGGGGTACCTTCAACATCATTAGAAATAGTGGTCGGCGGCTTTCCTAAGATTGACTTAGAGGTAGTAGTGGGCCTAGAAGGAGTGCCACATCTATGTTTCTTATGACGGTTCAAAAGAGAATTAGCTACACATTTTGCATGATCACCAGATAATACACTTTTACGACAAAACACATAAGATGCATTAATATTCAAAATATTCATAGGTTCATCATTCGTTACACTGAGATTTTGATTACAATTTGCCAGATTAGAATCTAATTCAGATGCAACATGATTTTTATTCAAATTACTAAGTTGATCTTCTACTTCTTGGGCTTCTAGTGTTCCTCTTCTATGTTGCAAGATCCTATTCTTCTTGTTACTTTTTCTCTTTGGTCTGCTAACTCTATTAGTGGAGACTAGTCCTGTAGAAGTTGAAGGATTAACATTAGTAGTCTGTGCATAATTATCCCTATCTGTTTTGTCTATTTGATACAATCCTGGTGCTATCACAGTGGTGTCAACAAACTTTCCTTTTTCAAGTAGCTTAATCTCCTCTTTTAAGTCAATGATGATGTGATTTTTATCTTGAATATCAGACTCAAGTTTTCCGTTGCAATAAGCAATGTCATTGCGGTTTTGTTGCCATTCAGTATTTTCAATTTTTAAATCCGCAATTTCCTTTTCATATTTGAGACACTGATTTTTTGAAAAACTCATTGTTATTGCAAATTTGGCAACTTTTTGAAACATTTTGACTCTGTAACTACAGTTCACGTTCAATACTTTGAGCTTGACACCATTCAAGCCTTTGTTTGAGTTGACAAATTTCTTTTGAAAGTGTAGTTTGCACATCATCATTGTGTTTCCGAATCTTTTCATTTTCTTGTGTCAATGTCTCAATCTCAGTTTTTAACAAATCATTATCAGCAGAATGATCATCAACAAGTGTAGAAGTACCAGATTCATAAAGAGCATTCATAATCACAGACAACATATCATCATTGACAACTTATTCCAAGAGTCGATCAGCATCGTTTTTTAAAGCTCTGTTTCTTTGCTTTTGAACCAAAATTGCATTTTCATTAGAGTTGAAAATATTTATTATTGACTTGACTTCTTTTTAAAGTCCTTGTTCCCAACGTGTAGCACAATGACGTAAGTGTTGAACGATTGGCAAAAATTGTTTTTGAAAAATTTCTCTCTTTTCTTGCTCGTAAGCAGATTGAAAACTAGCAATTTTTATTTCCGAATTACGTTCAATTGTATCTTCCAAAATTTCGATGTCTTCCATGAAAGTTTTGAAATAATTTAAAACACGACAACGTTTTGGTAAAGGTGTAACTTCACTAGAAGATGGTAAAGGACCATTTATTTGTGCCACGGTTTGGACAGGAGCCGCATTAGAAGATGAAACATATGATTCAGTTACATACCATGTTTGCTTAGGTATTTCTTTTTGAAGAACAAACGATTTAGAAATATGAGGTCTTGCTGAGAAATCATATGGTTTGCAAAATGGTTTTTGACTCATTTTTTATCGAATCTCTTCTTCAAGTTCTTCTTCTTCCTCAGTATCATGTACAACGACACGCACAATCGTATTATCAAGCATTTGTTCCATACTATAAAGCTTAGGATTTTCTTTGAATGCATTGTGAAGAAAAGTTTATTTGTAGTCACCAAGAGCAAAACCTTTATCGGGTCTTGGCTTCAATGTAAATTTCTGAATTGTTGTGACAGAGCCCCCAGTTTTGTAAACAACATTTTGAAATTCTTTTAATTGGCGTTCAAGATCCACAATTTCACCGAGTAAAGAATATTCTCTTTTCCTTTTCCGCACTTTATGTTCACAAAAATCCTTTTTGCAAGTTGACAACTCTGTTTGTGTTTTTGAAAGCTCTTTTTGAATTTGTTCAACTTGTTGTTTGAGTTCACATTTTTCATTTCCAAGTTTTGAAACCAGTTTTCCGTTCGACTCAATTAATTCACGCATTTTGTGTTGAAGATCTTGTTCTTTATTGTAATATTCTTGAAACGCCACTTCAAAACTTTTTTCACGTTTGACTTTGTTTTCAAGATTTGAAAGTTGTATTTTATAGCACTCAAGATCCCTGGTTAATAACGCATTTGTTTCTTTTAATGTATTATTTTTCTCATTCTTTTTCTGAATTAGTAAATTTGAGCCTGTAGTTGTTTGGCCATCAATATCTGGTCAGGATTTGGATCAGAGAAAGGTTCATTTTGTTCAACATGATCATGTTTGTCATTCTCAATAGGATCATCAAATGAAACAAATGTGTCATCATCAAATATAACAACTGTGTTTATTTGTTCATCTTCTTGAGAAGATAAAGATGATTCAGATGGAACAACTTGAGCTTTATCTGATTCAGAAGCAGAAGGTGATGCTATTTCATGTATTAGGCATTTGTTAAGGTCGTGTACCTGAGACAAACTGTTAGTGTCATACACTGGGCCTGAATCATTCAATTGAAGTTCCTGCATGTTGGCCATAAGCATCACAGCAGAATTAGCTTCCAGATCTTCCATGTCATCATCGTTGTAAGCATTGGCAATGAAAATGTTTTCCTGCTAAGTGAAAGTTCCACCAGCTTCATCTTTGAGAGCTAGCAGTAATGCTTGCTTATGAAACTTGCTTCCCTTTGTTCTTGGTTTAGGACAAGCAGTAGCAATATGACCTTTTCCATTACAGTTGTAGCACCATACTGCATTCCCAGAGTCTAAGTTCCTAGCTTCAACAATTTCAGCCCTTTTCTGAGGAGCACCTGAGTTGTTTCTAAATCCCCCATTGTTGTTAAAACCGCTATCCATTCCCAGAATTCCTCGAATAACCACCTGAGCCTGATCTTCCATAATTACGATTATGTATCTCAACCCTTCCATCTTGAATGACAGTTTGATTCCTTGTGTTAGATGAAGAGCGAAGACGGTTGTTTGTCTTGTTTGAGAATTTGCTGAAGGCACAAGCAATAAGATCAAGTCCTTGATTAAACGTACTGAAGTCTTCATCTTCATCTTCATTGGAATTTGAGTAGTACATTGAATCACTGCTTTCATAAGGAACAAGTTGATTTGTAGCAGATTGCTATGAAGAATCATATGGGATCATCTGATTTGAAGTTGAAGGTTGTGGGTAACTGAAGTAATTCTGTTCTAGAACATAAGCATGATTTGACATTGGAGGTGGAGCATTATAAGATTGAGCTACGAGTGCCAAAAAATTTGGTGTTGGTGGTGGTGAGTAACCTCCTCGGAGAGCTCGATCTTTTTCCACTTCAAGTTCATGGTGCTTCAGAAAATCATACAACAAACCATATGGTGCATCATGAAGATTTTTGGTTTGACGAACAAATGTCACATACTTTTGCCAATCAGGACCAAGGCTACTGACAAACTTAGTATTCACTGCGATCCTTGGTATTGTAATTTTATGTCTTTCCAAATCATTAACAACATTAGTGAAATAGTGATAGTAGGATTCAAGTGTCTCCCCTGGTTCAATTATGATGTTGGTGTATTCCATATAAAGTTTTGATTCCATATCTTCTTTGTTCAATTGAGTGCCTTCCATTAGAAGATGAACATGTTCCCACATGGCTTTAGCCATTTTCTGAGCATCAACACTTCGGAAGATTGGATTTGGAATTCCCGGAATTATGTAAATCATGGCATACTCATTTGCTTCACGATGTAGTTGTTGTACAGCTGTAAGTTGAGTCTCAGGAATAGGTTTTTCAACAGGAGGACGTGGTGGATCAGCATTAGGATCACCTCCTTCAAGTCTGGTTGGCCACTCAAATGGTCCTTCAAGGATTACTTGTTTCATGAATTTACCATGGGGTTTCCTAAGTTCAATAAACCGTAAGAATCGACTTGCCCACTGAATATAATTTCCAGGTGTAAACATTGGGGGTGTTGCCTCATGTCTGGATTGTTGAGTTGTTATTACTTCACACATCTAATCAAACCAGTGAGGTTGTTTGGGTGGATACTGAATTGGTTGTTGTGACATTTGATATGGTTGTTGTTGAAGAATGAGCTGATGTTGTTGCATCATGAGACGTTGTTGTGAATATACCGGTTGTTGATGATACTGTGAGGTTTGAAGATTCTGTTGTTGTTGATGATATTGATTTTGTTGATGTTACTGTTGTTGTTGTGGATATTGTTGATGATAGAAGTTGTAGTACGGTGGTTGAGAAATGTTGAACACTTTGTGTGGATGATGGATCTTTGTAGATGATTGAAATGGTAGTTCATTTGGTTAAAACCAAAAATCTTATGGATAACTTGAAACTTACGCGTAACTTGAAACTTAGGCGCAAGTTTTAGCTTATGCGTAAGATTTAGGTTTATGCGTAAGGTTAAAGAATCAAACAAATCTTTCAAACTTGTCCAAGCTTGAAAGATATCCCGTGTCGAAGTATTCCACTAACTTATCCAAGCTAGGGACGTACTGAGTCATCGTTGTACGAAGAGTAGACCGTTGAACCAACTTAAGCTTAGAACCAGGAAACTTACGCGTAAGATTTTCCAACTTAGGCGTAGGATTAGAACTTAGGCGTAGGATAGGAATTTAGGCGTAGGATTGGAACTTAGGCGTAGAAATTCAACTTAGGTGTAGGAATGGTAACTTAGGCGTAGAAACTTCAACTTAGGCGTAGGATTCTTAAACTTACGCGTAGGATTCTGAAACTTAGTCGTAGGATAAGGGTTTTATGCCTAAAACTCAATCTTAGTCGTAGAAAAAGGGTTTTATGCTTAACTTTAGGCGTAAATAGTACAAAAAGTACACTTTTCAGAGTAGTGGTGTCCTTTTTACGTGTAAAGTGACCAGAAACTTTAAAAAATCACAACTTTTTGATGAAATATGCTTAGAAAAAGTTTCTTTTGATCAACTAACTTCAAAACCACTTAGAAAACACTTAATAGGAAAGATTTGGCTATCAAAAACAAGTTTTCTAATATCAAAGAAGCTACAAAATGCAAGAAACTAGAAGAAAAAGTAGAAAAAACCTAAAAAGATCACAACTTTATGCAAAATCTAAGCTTCTAATCACTATAGCAACCTTAAAACTTATCCAAGCTTTAAGATTTAAGTGAAAGAAACAAAGAAAAAAGCAAAAAATGAAGAAAATACTACCCTAAATCCCACGTTAAACCAAAAGACACACTTCAATCACTATTTGGCGAATGATACCACTTGTTAGGTCACCATATTATGATCACACAAGTGTTGTAGATGTAAGAATGAGATAGATATAAAGATTGGTTGATTATATGATATAAGAGAAATAAAAGTGCAAGAGTTTCATTAAAGTAATCAAAATAACCAACAAGTTTAATGTTTACATAAGACATCTATTTATAGGTGAGGAACTAGGGCAACACTCCTAGAACCTACCTTTCATATGGTGTGGGCTTTAAGCCTTTAATGGGCTTTTACATGTTAGCCTTTTAAACAAAAACATGATAATAATAAATCTAAAGCAACCTATTAAAAAATGTAATGACCGAGGCTTGAATAAATATAAAAGTATGTTCCCAACACCACAATTATTCAAAACACTACTAGAAACCAAGTTTTTTCTAATATTTGGAACATGTAAAACATTAAACAAAGAAACAATCTTTCCATAACTAAACTTTAAATCTACACATCCTCTTCCATGCACCAGGGCTGTTGACTCATTTCCTATATGAAGAATAGAACCATCATTCAGTGACTCATAGGTCTTGAACCAGCTTCTATCTTTACACACATTAATTGTTGCTCTAGAGTCAACCCACCACGCAACATCATCATCTTGCACAAAGTACACATCAGATATATATGTAACATAATAAATCTCAAAAGACTTATTAAATATATTATGACCTTTTAGAGAATTGGTATTACCATTCCATGATCCACTTGTGCCTGATCCATTGGTTTTATTGCCAATTTTAACACCTTTACAATCTTTCCTGAAGTGTCTAGTTTTACCACACTTCCAACAAGTAGCTTTTGGCTTCTTGTTAAGATCAGATTTGATGTTATCATGATGCTTACGCTTGCCCTTGTTGTCATTGTACCTTGAGGAGTTGTTATGCTCTACCATATTGACAACTGATGGACCAGTACCATTGCTACTCTTTGGCTTGTCATTGTCTTGTGTTTTGAGTGATTCCTCAATGTGCAAATGACTGCCCAACTTAACAAGAGTTAATTCCTCCTTTTTATGTTTCAACATATGCTTAAAATCTTTCCAAGAAGGATGTAATTTATCAATGATACAAGCGACTGAAATTGCCTCATCCATGTTCATCTTGTGTTGTGTGAATCGACCAAGTATACTAAGAAGTTCATTGTATTGTTCTATGAAAGGTCTAGAATCGACCATTTTATAATTGTTAAAATTACTTACAAGGAACTTCTTACTTGATGCATCCTCAACCATGTATTTGGCTTCCAAGGAATCACATAGTTCTTGAGAAGATTCCACATTCTGACAAGTATCAAAGAGAGAATCAGACATACCATTGAGAATTAAGCCCCTGCAAACGTAATCATCATTCTCCCATTTGTTTCTTACCCTTATTTGTTCCACAGTAGCATCATCCCTATAATTTTCAGGAACAGCAGTTGTCAGAACATACACCACATTCATACTTGACAACAAGAAGTGCATCTTCTTTTGCCATCTTTTGAAATCAGCACCTTCAAACTTTTCCAACTTGGAAAAATTAGTAGCCATATGCCTCATAGCAACAGCCATTGATTATCACTAAATAGTTTCTATTGATTGTTGGTTTGTAAGTGTTAGAGGACAGGGTTAAGATAATCAATGGTACCGGATATTCACTTGAAATCGTGTTATCACTTTCCAATAGAAACTATTCGACCCTATGTCTGGGTTACACAAATATCTCTATTGGATAAGACCAAGTGATGTTCTTATTTTAGGCACAAATCAAAAACTAAATCGTATTCAAGTGTTTAGGGTTTTTGTGTTGTAAATCCATGTAGTTATGTTACGACCTCTATTTATAATAGAGACCATTCAAACCCTAGCCTATGGAATTGTGTATAATTAACGGCCCATTAATTATATCATAATAGTTTTCATAATACCAGGAATCAGTGGTTAAAATGAACAGTACAATTATAAACCTAGCAGCAGAATAAACTTTTGCCAGCAGTACAACTTAACATTACCAGTAGTATTAACACTAGCAGTAGAAACTCTTAACACTAGCAGTAGAAACTCGTAACACTAGCAGCAGAACCACTAGCAGTAGAACCTCAATACTAGCAGTAGAAACTCTGCATAACAACTATTGAGTCAAGGTATTCAAGGAGCTAATGGGTGTACACTCCGTACCTCTAAACCCATTACCAGGTGTGAATTAATCCCTCAAATGCACTAAATTTTGTAACATGGAATCATGGTTGCCACTAATAAAGTATAGTGAGCCATGTGAGAGTCATGGAATGAGGTGGCAGGATATTATTGGTGAGTGGTGAGGCATAGAAGAGGCATGAGATTATAACTGCCACCCTTTAGGAAAAAAAAAAAAAAAAAAAAAAAAAAAAAAAAGGGTAAAATGTAAAAATGTTAAAGATGGGTCAATGTCAAAGGGGGCATAGATTGGTCCTACTGCTAAGTCTGAAGCCACCAGATTTGTCAGCATCAGAAAAACCCCCCCGTGCGTTACCCTATTTACTGTCCTTTCCCTTAATTTATTTATAGTATATTTAATGGTAACATAAATAAATGGTGACTCCCGAGAAAAATAAAATACAAGGTTATCAGCTTTTCCTCACAAAAGTATTACTCGTATTCGTGAACTCTGACTTCCATAATATACTGTAGATAAATACACAGGTAGCATGACGATGTCATTTTGGACAGGAACCACTCTTGACCCCCCATGCTCACGACCTAAAACAGTCCCATTAGCAGAAAACTGCACCTCTTCGAAGCTGTCCAAAAAGAATTAGAGTACTAGAATGTGCACGACTTTATCTTGTCCCGCATTTATAATTTGATCCATAAAAGAAAATTAAACAACTCCTTACCTCTCCAAGTTATCCAATGATATAAGAAGACTTGAAGTTCATCACAAATGGTTACGATTTTAGACTTTATCACAGGAAAAAAAAATAAAAAATTCCTTTGTTGTTATGGACATCGAACAGTATAAAAAGCATTGGCCAACATACAGCTTGCCAAAACTGTTACTTTTATATTTTTTTCATTGACGTTCGTTTGGCCTTTGTTGTCAACGATATCTTAGAGTTTCTGATATTCCACAGCTTGAAAACTTTACCCCATGAAACCATCACCTAGTGACATTTTAAAAAACAATATTTCTCTATTTCAACTTCACTTTTGCAATGAGAACAAAATATTGTGTTTAGATTCATTCTAATTGGTATAGGCCTTACAATACAAAAAGTTTTTATAGCTATTTTCTTAGTATGATCTTATTCGTTTCGTGTTTTGGGTTGAATCCAACGAAGGTACATATTTTAAAATAACCATGGCCTTGAGACTTGTAGCCGTGAAGATTTCGTTGTCATCTAATGTGTGTCCGTGAGTCTACATGGAATTCCTTTGGAACAACGATTGATACTCCGCTAAGCACTCACCCTCACTTCCTAAAATACGATACAAATCCCGACTACCTTCATTCCTGGGAAGCCCCGTTCCACTCCCTATTTTCTCCAATATATATACTATATTTTGTGATTTTAATCAAAAAAGTTTAGGATTTTGTCACTAAAAGTAATTCCTTCACCCAACCATTATCAGTCCAAATGAACGTAAGATCATTTCTCACTTTAATCATAAAAATTCACAAAAACATCTTGACTAATGATTAACGGCACCTTAATTATTATATTAATCATTGATGTTTTATCTTTTTCACTAAAGTTTTCATATGATTATCTCAATCATTACTTATATTTAAATTTTTATTAAGTTTTTTTTGCTTATCAAAAAATACAATTAAAATTAGACAAATATATAAATGTAGAATTCATAAATAAATATTACAACTTTTTTTAAGTAAGTTTCACTTACTTTTCTAATCACGAGAGTGTTACAAAATTACCTTAAGTTAGATCACAATTTTCTGGAGCACGATAATAATATTTGCGAAAATCATTTTGACAACTGCTAGGGATTAAAGTGAAGATCATTCACGAGTCCATGAGCCTTGTATTAGTTAGTAGTATGTATAATGTGTGATAGATGTCTAGTATGCTAGTCCACTAGAAAACTCAAAGCCTTAAACGGCTAGGCTCAATACACGGCTCATGGTGGCATTTTAAGGATATATAAAAACCTTCTTCTAAGGTAGGAAAGGGTGTGTGAGAGCTCATAATATCATCTCTTATTTACACATAGCATCTCTACACCTTTCTCTAACTCTCTCTCTCTAGAAAACCTCCACTGATTTGTGTGATTCTTGAACAATATTAGGATCCTACAATTGGTACTAGAGTTACACAATGATTTTAGAGTGTTTTTGGTAAAAAAAAACATGGTGCTCTTTTTTTTCTTTTTTTTCGTACGTTTTTTGTTTACACCGAGAACTTTCTTTCATAAAAATAGTAGATTTCATGCTTAAAAAGTAGTGATATTATGAGTTCGTAGGTTATTTGGTTAACATAGATCAAAACAAAAACAAAAAAGAAAGGTTAGATTGTGGGTTTGATTTGATTTCGTGTTGTAAAAAGCAACACCGAGAAAATTTGTGGCTAAAAGTAAAGTTTTTACAGTTAAAATGGTTAAAGTTTTTTGAATCCTAGTTGAACTTAGATCGAATTCCTTAAGCTTGTTTAAAGTTTAGTTATATTAGATAAATCTAACACAACTATTGTAGAAACTGTGTTTGGGTATATCAAATATTATGCGGAATCTAATCTTTAATATTAAGAAGAATTTTAATGTAACAGTAAAGCATATAATTCAACAAACAATCAAGCTCCAATATTATTAAGAATAATACGAATACTCTAACAGTATTAGAGTTACAAAACCTTGAAGCTATAAGAATTATACGACTTTGTGTATTTGTGTGTAATTCTGTGTATAAAACTTTATGCCCTAGGACATCCTTTTATACACCAAAGAACCCTACACGGCTTACAACACTTTCCTAAGTATATCAAATCTTCTATAAAGATACAAACATATCAAATCTTATCTATACATATCGAATACATATCCTATAAGCTGCAGTAATGTAACATATCCTATAAGCAGCAGTATCGTCCAAAATGCTTCCTTTTGTAAATTTCCTCTCAAATCTTGGGTTATTACCTCATTGATACACAGTCACAATAATAGAAAACGACTGAAAAATAGATTTTTTAAAAGATAAGTTATCATTCATTTATTTATCAGAGTTATTACAATAAAAGATAAACTTTTACAAAAGAGATGTCCCAAAGATATGTTTTAAAGTAGAAGAGGATGAATGATTGATAAAGCGAAAAGTGCCGCTTTTGGGGGTCATTTAAGGCCAAAGTCAAGATTATTTGATCAAATATTGCCCTAAATCGTTCCTTTTGTCATTTTAGGTACTTTTGAGAGGAAATTTACAAAAGAAAGCATTTTGAACGATTTTGGAGCGAAAAAGTGAAGAAAACGACAAAGTCTCAAAATCATGCTGAAAATTGCACTTGACGGCGTCACATGTTGCTAGTGACGGCGTCATGACTTGACAAAGAGGAGGATAAATCAATTACACGTGACGTGCCAGAATATTTTCTGAAGAGCTCGTGACGGCGTCACGTATTAAGATGCCAAGGCCGTCATGAGTAAACCCAAAGAGAGACAGCCCAGAGAAAATAAAGAGTGACGGCGTCAGAAGTGGATCTAAGCAATACGAGTTTATTTTGGCGGCGAGTTGACGGCGTCACACCTATCTCTTGATGCCGTCAGGATACAAAATCTATATATAGTTTTCTAGTTTTCATTCATTGTATGCAACTTTGAAGGGAGTAAAACCTAGACGAATTTTACAGATATTTTAAGGGTTTGAACCCTTTGTTTCATCCATGCTTAATTCAAGATAAGTCTTTCATCAAATCATTCAATATGTATATGTGTTGTTTGATTATATCTTACGCTTGTTTTCTCTTTAACATGCTAGGCTAGGTTTTCTTTGTGTTTGCTTAGATGTAATGAAACTTAGATATTGATTATGGGTTGGTTGTTTGTTTATAATTGTTGTGGATGAATGAATTCGATGTTAGGCTTAAGAAAACTAGCAGACTTCCAATTGGTAACTTGCTTGAACGTCTTAAGAAACATGATCGGAGGTGTACTACGATATATTGGTTGTATTTAATGTGTAGGTAACTACTAATGAGACCATGTTAGGAGCTAGTAGTCGGCTCGACATAGGAAGAGGTAGAAGCTTATAGAGTTAGGGACGATCATACACAACCCTACGAATAGTATTAAGCAATATAACCCGTCATCCATGCAATTGTAACAAACTAATCAACCTGTAAAAGATAGCTAGGGAGTAGTGAAATCTAAGTAAACACATTTTCTCTCATTATTGTTTTCGCCATAATTTAGTTTAAGTTTAGTTTATTTTATTTTGATTGCATCTTTAGTTACTTGGGTTAGTTGATTAGCAACTAATTCCGCCCACTTCTTCAAAAACAGAGATTTTACTTGCTTTCATTTAAAATATAAAAATACAAAAAGAATCATCCCTCACCTCTAGACCTAGTTTTAGTGAGTTTTAACCCTAGCGAACACTATTCTTTGAGTTAAACAATCTATCCCCCGGTACTTGTCACTATACTATACTACAACGATCAGGTACACTGCCTGGGGGGGGGGGGGGGATTGCAAGCTTCTCAAGATCCCTTGAGAGGTAAAACCTTTTGCGAGGGCGCAATTCCACGCATCAAGTTTTTGGCGCCGCAGCGCGGGGAATAGTTATTGTCTAGGTTAAAATTTCTTTTTATTAGGTCTACTTGCTAGATTCCTTTCTAGTAAGATTTATATTTTATTTTTATAGGTTTCTTTAGTCTATCTTTTTCTTCGTTCCTTTGTTCGTAACATTTGCCATCCGCCATCATGGAAGGTGGTAATCTCTTTGATCCCATTAACCCACCGCAACAAAACCATCCACAAAACCCACGACAACCAAACCAACCTCCTAGACCCCGAACTTTAGGAGAGTACTCCCGTCCTAGCCACCAAGGCTATCGAAACACCATTGAGCTCACTCAAGGAGCCAATGTGTCTCCCTTGCGATCCGACACCATCCGGTTGGTGCAAAGCGGATGTGCATTCCATGGACTTCGTTCTGAAGATCCTAATCAACATCTCAAGGATTTCCTAAAAATCATAGATTCCATAGACCTTGATGTTGGAACTCGAGAGACGACCCGATTGCGTCTCTTTCAATTCTCTCTACGTGACCAAGCTAGTCAATGGCTTGAGCGTTTACCCGCGGGATCCATCACCTCTTGGGATGATCTCACCACTCGTTTCCTTGCTCAATTTTTCCCACTAGGGAGAACCACTAAGCTTAGAAATGACATCTTGTTGTTCCATGGACTCGTTTCATGGACTTACTCCAAAATGTCCCTCATCATGGCATAGATCTTTGGCTCCAAGTCAAAATTTTCTATGACCATATCGATCTCTCCACAAGGCGAACCATTGACCAATCGGCTGGTGGCAAGCTTCGTGATCTAAGTGCAGAAGAATCATGGGAACTCATAGAAGATCTTGCAATCTATGACAACGAAAGTTGGAATGATCCTCGTGATTTGAACAAAATGGTCAAGGCAATATTTTTGCCTTCAAACAATTCAAGCACTCCCGACCGTAGGATCATGGAACTTAAAGATCAAGTCAGGTTTTGTCACACCCCCAAAATCGGGTCCAGCGGAAGCGTACATGTAGCTGGGGTGTAACTCAATTGGTATTACAACACAAGTTCAAAACTGGTTTTCACTTCAATCATTTAGAATAAAATCATTTAACCAAAAGTATTTAATTTACATCGTTAAAAATAGTGCGGAAGTAAGCCCTTAAAATAGTTTAAAATGGTCCCCAAGTGAATATCAGAGTCTTCTATGACCATGCCATGCCCTGCCAAAACCTCCAGCAGCGTGCCATTGCTTAAAACCTGAAAATACATGCTAAAGAGTGTCAACACGAGGTTGGTGAGTTCATAAGTTTGCATTAAAACAATAGTGTTGTGAGTACAACAGAGAGTTTTGTGACCATTGTGTAACTCACAATGTCATAAAAATAAAGTTTACCTTACAGTAAAATCAGGATTTTGGACCATGAGTAGAGTGTGTGATCATTACAACAAATATAATATCACATAGAAAAGTAGTCTATTACGCTAGCGCTAAGTTCATGCAACCGAAGCTATGACAGTGTGCATGCTCTAGAAGCATGTTAAATAAAAAGGCCCAGCAAGTGTTTATCTCGTTACACTTGTAATTCGACATGTTATACGCTCGCGTTTGCCTATCCGGTCAAACCGAACGGGGGAGTCACCACCAATAGATCTATTTATAACATTCGCGCTTCCCAGCAGGAATTGACGGTTCATGAGTTTGGGCATAGTGGGATTCAAGGGCTTAGGCTAATACGCGTAATAGTTTAGATAAAACATAAGTTTCAGTATGGTCCATAAAAGTGTTTGCATAAAAGCAAGAGTTCATAAAGTGTGTTGCATAAAAGCAAGAGTTCATAAAGTGTGTTGCATAAAAGCAAGAGTTCATAAAGTGTGTTGCATGAAAGCAAGAGTTCATAAAGTGTGTTGCATGTTTATAAAACGCTTGTGTATGCGAGAAAATAATCAGGTATGCAACCGATATACACATAGGTGCATTTGAATAATCAATCAAGCCTTCAAAGAAACAGTAGTGTTTAAGTAAATAATTGCGCATTCAAGCATTGAGTTTAGTCAAAAACGAGCATGTATTCTCCCCCAAAACAGTTATAAAAACAGGTAAAAGTAGGGGGTATGAACTCACCTGGTGCGATAGCTATGATGACAAAAGTGGATACACTGAAATGAGGCATGATCTCTAATCGCAACCTAATGAATGATAGTTTCTAATGTAAGAAATGAAATGATGCTACACATGCAAGTACGTATGTTATCGATACCACTCGTTAGTTTTGAAAATAGTGTTTATCGTCAAAAATACATTTTTGACGTCTCGTTAAGTTAATAACCACTTTTCATGTAGATATGTTGAAACGGTACTCCACGATCCTGGTTTGGTGTCTTATCGGCAAATATAAGGCTTTCGTCACAAAATAGCATTTTCATAACTTGGAAATATGCCCCAAATGGCCTCGCAAAACAAGTCGCGAAATGTTGTACGTTAGGGGTTGGTGATGAAACTCGGCGTTTTTGAAAACCTTGTAACAATATCTTGAAGTCGTGTCATTTAACTTTTGGCTATACGGGTCTTGATCGATGAGAAAATCGACTCTCATTGTTGTTACTTGAAAGTATTATGTTCAACACTTAGAAAAATTTATTATAGCAAAAGCTGTCAAAATATATATAGTTTATCGGGTATACAGATGAGGTCGTAGTTTATTCGTTACGAGTCCAATGATCAAACGGCCAATTGATTTGAAAAGCTTGCTGGAAGATCTTGATTTCATATAACTACGGCTCGGACTCAAACTGATCCGATCATAAAGAAAAACAGCCGAGAAAGTGGTGTCTTGCAAAGACAGTTTTGCGGCAAAAATAATAGTAGAAAGCTGATGGAAATATATATATATATATATATCGTCGGATTTCAAACACTTGTATCTTTTTCGTTATAAGCCCGTTTTCTATGTTCTTTATATCCCCGATATCGTGGGACAACATACTAATATATTTTTGATAAGTCGGGACGGCTAGATTAAGTTTTAGGCCTCGAAACAGTCCATGAAAACTGTTCAACAGCAAGTAATTTTTCAGAAAATAGTTTTCGTTGTTAATCTTGAAAATAGCATATCTTTCTCGTCGTAACTCGGATTTTATCCCCGTTTTCGGCCATAGTTTCGTCTCGGAAATTATTTTCTAAATCTTTGGTCTAAAGTTACACCCTAGACCCTGAGTTTCCCACGTTTTGCAAAAATGGACAGTAGCTTTTATATAGTTGTAGAAATCAACTTTTCTAGTTCAAGGCTTGTTCAAAAGTTAACCAAACTATCTCAAATCAACACCACAAATACCCAATCCTACCATACACCTTCTTAGGGTGTCATGGGGTCCTAAACATCACCAATCTTGGTGGATCTCATGAGAATACTAATAAAAATTTTAGATCTATGTTTATAAAGAAAGAAATGAGTAATAAGTGGTATGGATCTTACATACTTGCATATTTTTGTTACTAGATCATGAAAATATATAAAGTAGATGTTTAAAAGAGTAGGAAAAATGATTAGCAACTTACTTGAAGGTTTGATGAGTTTTTGGAGAAAATTATATATATAAGCAACCTAGGGATTTTTATTTCAAAATCCAAGCTAGGAGTACAAATGATATGTGATGATCTTGATCTTGTAAAATTTGATGATGCCTTGCTTGTTCTTGTGTGTTGGCCGGCCACCAAGAGAGGAAAAAGGAAGAGAGGATTTGCTAGTATTTTGATGTGTAAATGCATAAATGGGGTGAAGTGAATTATAGATGTATATATATATATATGGTCTAAGGGCAAGATCCATAAAAGAAGGAAGTATAGGGTGGCTAGGGGGGGGGGGCAGCAAAAGTGGAAAGAAAAAGAAAATGTGGGCTATTAAATGAGCTTGTCCAAATGTTGGAAGTGTTTGTTTAGTTTAAGTGTACATTGGGTGTTATCGGGTACCGAGTTATCTTGAAATAAATATTAACGAGGTGAAATAAAATATGACGAACTTGTAAAAGTTGTAAATATTATTCCTTGTAAGAATCGGGTGTTGAAATAATTATCGTATTGAGATAACGCAAACCGACGGAGTTATAAGCTCCGACCGTGAAATATAGTAATTGTTTAGAAAACGCCGGGTAAAATAATAATATAATTTTTATATTATTATTATGAGTATGTAAATATGTTAGGATCATAGTCGGGAGTATTGGGTATACGTTAGTAGTAAAACTGAGTGGTATCGTTAATTACAAATTAAGCATACGTAAATTGAAATAATGCATATCCGTGTAGGTTCTCAAGTGATGATGATAATGTGTAGACTATTCCAGTCTATATGGAGTGTCATTAATGAATGATGCATGAATTCGCAGCTAAACCTAACTGGTTACGCGAATTTGAAGACTCGTAAACTTAGTTTACGTAAAGACGAACGTTGATCATGAATAGTGATTTCCCTTCGGGAATGAATAGTGTCACATGAATAGTAAAATTTCTGAACGTTTCTCGGAATCACAAACTGACTCCGAAAATGATGAATAGTAATCGGTGAATAGTAAATGATGAATAGTAACCGATGAATAGTGAATAGGAGAAATGTCCCGAAAATGCGGGTTGTTACAGCCAAGTGAACAAAATATCTTCTTCGTGCGAATTATGTAGTGGTCCCCACGACACTCATGATTGCATGGAATTCCCCGAACAAGCTTTCGCAGATTACGCATCCTCGCATACCGACGGAGCAGGAGACAAGTGGTACACTTTCAAACCCGAGCAAAACCCTTACGGTGATTCATACAACCCCTCTTGGAAAAATCACCCGAACCTTAGGTGGAAACAAAACCAAAACATGCCCCAAAACAATTCTTCCACTCCACCTAATAGTTATCAACCAAACGGTCCACCCTCTAACCGTATTTTCAACAACAATCCTTCCAACAACTATGGTAGTACTAATAATTTTGAAGGATTGATGTCCAAATTTATGTCATCTCAAGAAACTCGTTTAGCAAAGTTTGAAGCCGATTTAAAACAAAAGCAAAATGAGATGACCAATAAGATTGACACGTTGTTGAAAGTTCTCAATGACCGAGAAATGGGAGCACTCCCAAATAACATGGTCAAGAATCCGAAACTAAACTTTAATTCTATATCATCTGTTTCGTCTCCTACTTCTTGTCCACATTACTATTCCATCAATGCCATGAGCACGTGTTTCAAACAAACCCAAATCTTTCAAAAGAACCAATTAAATGTAACGCCCAACATCAATTCGGTAAATAGCATAGTTGAAACACTTCCTACACAAGACCTTGGCGAAGAATTCAAGGAACTTCACCTTGTGCGTCCCGTAATTGATGTCTTAGCCCGTGCTCCCTATTACAATGCCCTTTTGGAAAAATATGAAGAGAAACTTAAGTTAGGCAAGAATGAGACTGCCTTCGTTCAAAACAAGTTGCCTAAGAAATTAGATGATCCGGGCATATTCGTTTTACCATGCAAGATCGGAAATTCTGAGGCTTTCGACACATTAGCCGATCTTGGGTCAAGCCTAAATTTGCTTCCATTATCTCTGTACACCACTCTTAAGCCAGGAAAGTTAGATGGAAGTGTAGCATATCCGGTTAGGGTAGTGACGGATGTGTTAGTACATATAAGAAGGCTGACAATGTTAGCTGATTTCCATGTCCTTGATATGGTTAGTTTTACTACATGCCCATTATTAATAGGAAGAGGATTCTTAGCTACCGCAAGTGCGATGATTGATTGTAAAGAATCTAGAATAGCGGTAGGAGAAGGAGAAACTTGGTCGGTCTATGATGTTAAGAAACACGCCTATGATACTAATGAGGAACCAACGCCCCATTGGGTAGATGTGAATAGGAGACCATCTAGGTGCGGACCTTGGGTTGATAGAGACTTCACAGGACCTCAACGCCCATTTTATTTAGAGGAGGAGTTTATAAACAAAACGCATTCGGTAGAGCAACTCATAGCTAGGGATGAAGAAATAATCCCCTTTGAGGATCCCTTAGTCTTTAGGAAAATGATTGAATTCCTAGGAGTAATGCCTATTAACTTAGGAATGAATAAGTAGAAAAGGGAAGGTGATAAATGTAAATGGAATTTGGACAAGCCACCTAAGGAATGTGACGGATCATGGCATATGAAGATGATTCTATATGATGCGGATGGAGAAAAATTTGAGAAGTCATACCGAACCAAGAGAACCGATAGGAAATTGAAACCTAAGTTTGATCCCAAAGATGTCCCCGATGAGGAACTCACTCATATAGGATAGCCCGTGACTTTGAGTCTAGCTACAAGAATCGTAAATAAAGAAAAGCACTTCTTGGGAGGCAACCCATGTTTTATTTGTTTTATTTGATTGTTTGTTTGTTTGATTTTATTTGTTTCCGTATGCATGTTTTATTTTTATTTTTTGTGGATCATGTTTCATACTAAATTGTGAAAATGCTTTACCTTGTTGTTTGTCTTAACTTCATAAAAAGATATTTCACAAAAAATAAGTGTAAGGGAAACCTAATTTTTTTTTTAAGAACAGAATTGGACATGAACCACAACAATATTAAATGAACATGTATATTAGTATTTATTTGAGTCAAATGCTTGTATCGAGTCATAATGATGTTTTGCAGGAATTCCAAGAATTAAGGCGAGAGTTTTTCTAGAAATTTTCCGGAAACTTAACATGAGATTTCTGTCAGAACACTCTGACGACGTCAGGATCATAACCTGACGGCGTCAAGTGTAAAAATTCTGAAAATTTTTGCAAGTTTTGTTTTTCTAACGGAGTCTTAAAGTTTTTGTTAATTCTTTAATTTTATAAACTCCAGGAAATCTGCAAATATTCATTCCACGAGTATTATATCCTTATATATATATATATATATATATATATATATATATATATATATATATATATATATATATATATATATATATATATAGATTGCCGCCGATTTTATGCGAAGTTTGCCATGATTGTTTTCTCAAGTTTAACATGTTATATTCGACAAGAAGATGATTTATATTTCTGGAGGGAAGCTTTCAACGTTCATTTTCTTGGAGGAGGATTTAACCTTGTTATCCATTTATCCACACCGAACGAATCAGGGGAGTATTTGTTTTCATTCTTTTACCTTCATTACTTTTACATCCTTTTCATTGAACAATGGGGACAATGTTCAGCCTTAGTGTAAGGGGAGGGTAAATGATGATACCTTAGAGAATACAATTACTCTTGAGTTTGTTTGTTCAATAGTAGGTGTGTAATAAAACTAAGAGAAATACTTATTAGGGCAATTTTAGCACCAAATTTAAATTTTTTTATAACATTTAGGAGTGAAGCTTTAGCCTTAATGAGTGTCTCATGGATAGGAGTTGTATGACTGGTCAACAAAGTCAAATAGCTTAGATCAATGCTCCGGGTAATATAAGGTATCACCGGGTCGTTAAATCCCGTTGAGGTGTGAATTGTAACTTTAGCGTGCTTTCTGATCGGGTGTTTATTCACAGAAAGGGTTTGTTGTGAGAATTATTTGGAGATTATTAACAGAAATAGCTTTGGAAAGCTATGTGAATGATTATGGAAACTGAGGTTGAGAAGAAATCACTTAAAACTTAAAACCTGTACGTTTGCCGAAAACGTGAACAAACGTACGAGGTATAAAAGTGAACGAAGTGATTTGAGAAGGCTACTGGTATGAAAATTTACTTTTTACAAACCTAATGATGATAGAAACTTTTTGGAAATTTAAAACTAATTTTTACACTAATTTTATAATTACTATTAATTAAATACTAATTTTCTAATTACTTTTAATTAACTAAATTAACCTAAATTATAAATAAGTAGAAAATTAACTTGGAAAAATAAAAATTAAACTTGGAAAAATCTAAAATGCTATAAAACTAATTTTAGAAATGAAAATATATTTTTAAGACTATTTATTTAATTACTAGTAATTATTAACTAATTATTAATTACTTTTTAATTATTTAAAATAACCTAAATTCTAATTAATTAATAAAATGCACTAGAAAAGTGAAAATAAAATTTGGAAAAATCAAAAATAACTAAAAACTAATTTTAAAATTTAATTTGTATTTTTCTGATTTACTAATTAATTATTTTTAATTATTAACTATTTATTAATTACTAAAAACTATTTTAAATTAAGAAAAATACTAAATGATACAAGAAAAATCTGAAAAAATTACAAAAATTATTTTTACACACCAGAAGCCTAGGAAAATTATAAAAATGGAAATTGCTTAATAATAAGCTGATGAATAAGCCAATTGGCTTAAATAGAAGCCATCACTTCTATTAAGTTGGGCTTATTTGAGATTTTCTTTTTCCAAACTGCTTATTACAAGTTTATAAGGAACTTTTGTGAAGTGGGTTTGACTGTGGTCAAAGAAATAAGCACTTTAAGTGCTTAATCCCTTAACAGTTGACTTACTTTGACCAAGAGTGGAAATAAGCTAAAACTAGCTTGTGTGGGGTCCACTTTGGTGAAAACAGATGTAAACAAGTACAATGAACAAATTTAAATAGATAACACACAAATAAGCTGATTAAATAAGCTACAACACCAAAATAAGCACTTGGCTTATTTTTTTCTGAGGCAGACTAGGACAGACTTGGGAGATCAAACAAAGTGGGGTCCACTGGTCTATAGGTCAAACAACAGGTCAACCCTTAATCCCTGGTAGGAGGGGGGTTGTTGGAGGTGTGGGACCCACTAGGTTAGCCACAATCTACCACCAAAGGGTGGTGAGTAAGATGGTCTGCTGAGTGCACAGGGCATACCCTTGCCCTGCAGCTCAGTTTAAGCTTAAGCACATGCTTAAGAAAATTTCACTAAAATAAGGCAACCATGGGGGCTTGTAGTTCTACTAATAGACAATTATTCCAACAAATTTCAGACCCTAAAACCACCCACAAAATTCACAATAAATCATCCCATTTTTGAAAAAATCTGAGTTTGGCACTTTTGACTTTTTGAGAAACTTTAGGTTTTGACTTTTTGAGAAACTTTAGGTTTTGACTTTTATGAACTTGGATTGCTGATTTGATGATCAAATATGTTTAGTTATAGTATATTATGACCAATTTAAGCTAAAACTCAAACTTATGAATGGATTGTGATGGTTTTTGGATTCAACTGTCACCACAGTTAAATGTGGTGATGCTACACTTGTGATTTTGACTTTTGGTTAAAAAGATACAAATGTAATGCTTTGACTGAGGTAACTAGAACCTAAGAAAAATGTTTCAACAGGTCTTAACCATTGAAAAGCTCAAATGCACAGTTGGATACCCAGATCCAAACACCCCCTTAAAACTGATTTTGACAAGTTTATGAGGCAATTGATCAATTTAATCCAAGGAACTGAGATATTAGCTACTACTAATCACATATAACCACAAATGAACAAGATTAAACACAATTAATCACTACAACTGCAAATTACATTATTATCCAAATTTATTCTAAAAAACTGAAAATATAAAACAAAATACAATAAACCTTCAACCAAGGCTTAACCAAGGTGCCTTGGAACTGCTACAAGCTCCAGCTTATTCAAAGAATAAGCTGGTAATGTCCATCTTGCTTATCCATTTCAAGCAACTTTCAAAAAGCTTCCAAGTCTAATGCCAAGGTAATTTCCTATGATCTTGATATTTTGATTGTATTTTCTCTTTTCTTTTATATATTTAGAACTTAAGTGAGTTTCTGAAACAAGATTGCAATAATGATAAGCTTAAACAAACTTTAGTTAAAAATTGAAAATTGAGGTTGAAACTAAAATGCACCAAATAACTTTTCAAACTGAAACTGAGACTTTTATATTAAAAACAAGAAGTAAAGTTACAATAAAAACTACTCTAAAATAAGTTAAGACATGCCCCAAAGGCTTACAAGAGCTTTCTTATATATACGAGCTACAAACTAGGTCCATAAGCTTCCACATGGCTTCTCCTTGAAATCTGGGAGTCCCAATGAACTTGTGATGACCCCTTGACCAAATCCTCATCATCCAATTAGACTGTGATCAATCTAGACCCTTGATTTCATTTTCCCGCCAATAAACATAACCGGCCAAATTGAGTGGTACAGATGGGGCATTAAATGGAGTGGTGGTGGGGGTTGGTTTGGTTGGTGAGAGGTATTTATTGTGGGGGGTTAAGTTGGTGAAAAGTTTGAGGGGGGGGGGGGAGACAAGGAGGAGGGAAAAAGGGGAGAGGTTGGGGAAGATGGTCTGTTTGAGCATGTTTGACCCTGCGTTTTATTTTAAATGGGAGTGGGCTGGGAGAGGTGATGGGCTTGGGATGGTTTTGGTTTGGGCTTGGATTGGATTAGGGAGTTGGATTTGGTTATAATAACTACAAGGGTCCGTTTGGTATGTAGAATAAATCACAAGGACCAACTTTGTAATTTTTGAAAACATGAGGGACTGAAATGTAATCTCTCCAAAGTAACCATAAGGACCAATGTTGCCAATACCAATAATACAAGGACCAAATTTGCCATTTTTCCATTTTTCAAAATTTCCCAGGGACCTATTTTGCCATTCTTGGATTTTCAGGGACTAAACTTGTAATTTTTGGAAAACTTGTTACCCAAGTGTAATATTTTGTGAGTTTTGACTTTCAAAACCTTGGGTTGACTTTTCCTTTCAAAATAAATGCATAGGGACTAAATTTGACAAGTTTTGAAACTTGGGGGACTGAAACTGCCAATATTTGCAAACTTTGTACGTTTTTTCTTTGTTTTTGCATATTTTGCATTTAAAACACATAAAACACAATCCCTGGGATAATTTAAGTATTTTGATTGTTTTTGTATGTTTTGGCAGTTCAAATACGTCAAAAACGATGAGTATTTGAGCACTCATCAATGACTAGCACAAAAACCGTACCACTCAAAAAAAAATTTCCACCCAAATATGTGAGGTTCGCCTTTAGATTTGTTAGAAAAAGCATTCATTATTAGTGCTTATGAGTGCACCGGTAGTACTTAGATTCTAGAACTTGCGCTAGTGATACATCCCGAGACCGCTAGTGAGACTACATTCGTGTAGTAGGATTTACTACATGATAAGAGGCATTAGGATCACCCTTGTGTTTAAACCCGTATCATAATTACTTGACCAATAAAGTCATAACTACTTGACTAGTAAAGTCAATTAATTTCCCAACACCTTTGCGTTGTACTCATTTTTAGTTCACGATACCCCTAGTACACCCCTCCGAGCCTATCTTTTTTGTTTCTAACTTTAAGCATTTTACTTAAAGGAAGAATTTGTTTACAATCCATCCCAAATGTACACCCAAATTGCCTTAGCCTTCCGTGTATGCACTCATCTTTAGTGCATTATTGTTATATGTTTAAACCCTTAGTTAATTGTCTAATTGATTACATGGTTGCTAAGTCGAGTCATATCTTGTACATATTGTTTTGGGACGATTGGGACTCATGGGTAAAGTACTAGTGTTATGGAGTAACGGGGGAAGAACATCATATATTACCCCCATATGTGCGTTAATCTTAAAAAGAACTCTAAGTGTTTTAATTATCTTGATTCTAGTCATTAGAATAGTTGATTGTAAAGTATGTAAAAGTTCAAGTGTAAGGG
Organism: Artemisia argyi; assembly: GCA_030686995.1. NCBI lineage: Eukaryota > Viridiplantae > Streptophyta > Magnoliopsida > Asterales > Asteraceae > Artemisia > Artemisia argyi. Next base: position 149,514 of record JARVZY010001828.1, on the reverse strand, counting down.
GAATGCAAATTCCCTATGACATATTATTTTGGATGGTAGGGCAAGAGTGTATGCAAAAAAAATAAAAAAAAAAATCGAAAAAATCAAGAAAAAGAAAAAAAAAATAGAAAAAGAAAGAGAAAAAAACATACGGACTACCATCCTGTTTCCTTTTATGTTAGTTTTATGTTTTTATTAGTTTTTGATTAGCTTAAGTCGAGTCTAGATTGGCTTAGCAACGCCACATTGTACATGTAATTAACCAAGATGATTAACTCGCCACCAGTAAATATTGCCTTTATCCAACAAAACCGTGTTTATCATATCCCTACACCTCACGTTATAACCCTTTAAAAAGACCTCTTTGATAGTTTATCCTAGGTGCTTACGCCAAGTGGTGGAGGTTTGATCCTTTCCTAAGCCTATGGTAATCTATTTGCTATGACAGGTAGTGAGAGATGCTTTCCATTTCCATATTGTGATATATACTTTATTACACCCGAGAGATGTGAGTATCTAAACACTATTTGTGAGGTGCTAGTGTATAATTTTCGTGCTTGTTTTTGGTTGAAGTGGAACGATTATTTGTTGCAATTACTTTTGTATTAGTGTAAATGACCCCTAACTCGTATTTTGATTAGAATAAAAGCGCATTTGCTTGAAGACAAGAAAATCTCAAGTGTAAGGGTATTTGATAAAGCGAAAAGTGTACCGCTTTTGCAGGGTCATTTAAGGCCAAAGTTGAGATTATTTGATCAAATATTGCCCTAAATCATTCCTTTTGTCAGTTTAGGTACTTTTGAGAGGAAATTTACAAAAGGAAGCATTTTGGACGTTTTTGGAGCGAAAAAGTGAAGAAAACGACAAAGTCTCAAAATCATGCTGGAAATTGCACTTGACGGCGTCACATGTTGCTAGTGACGGCGTCATGACTTGACAAAGAGGTGGATAAATCAATTACACGTGACGCGCCAGAATGTTTTCTGAAGAGCTCGTTACGGTGTCACGTATTAAGTTTCCAAGGCCGTCACGAGTAAACCCAAAGAGAGACGGCCCAGAGAAAATAAAGAGTGACGGCATCCGAAGTGGATCTAGGCAATACGAGTTTATTTTGGAGGCAAGTAGACGGCGCCACACCTATCTCTTGACGCCATCATGATACAAAATCTATATACAGTTTTCTAGTTTTCGTTCATTGTGTGCAACTTTGAAGGGAGTAAACCCTAGACGAATTTTACAGATATTTTAAGGGTTTCAACCCTTTGTTTCATCCATGCTTAATTGAAGATACGTCTTTCATCAAATCATTCAATATGTCTATGTGTTGTTTGATTATATCTTACGCTTGTCTTCTCTTTAACATGCTAGGCTAGGTTTTCTTTGTGTTTGCTTAGATGTAATGAAACTTAGATATTGATTATGGGTTGGTTGTTTGTTTATAATTGTTTTGGATGAATGAATTCGATGTTAGGCTTAAGAAAACTGGCAGACTTCCAATTGGTAACTTGCTTGAACGTCTTAAGAAACATGATCAGAGGTGACTACGATATATTTGTTGTATTTAATGCGTAGGTAATTACTAATGAGGCCATGTTAGGAGCTAGTAGTCGGCTCGACATAGGGAAGATCGTACACAGACCTACGAATAGTATTAAGGAATATAACCCGTCATCAATGCAATTGTAACAAACTAATCAACCTGTAAAAGATAGCTAGGGAGTAGTGAAATCTAAGTAAACACATTTTCTCTCATTATTGTTTTCGCCATAATTCAGTTTAAGTTTAGTTTATTTTATTTTGATTGCATCTTTAGTTATTTGGGTTAGTTGATTAGCAACTAATTCCGCCCACTCCTTCAAAAACCGAGATTTTACTTGCTTTCATTTAAAATATAAAAATACAGAAAGAATCATCCCTCACCTCTAGGCCTAGTTTTAGTGAGTTTTAACCCTAGCGAACACTATTCTTTGAGTTGAATGATCAATCCCCCGGTACTTGTCACTATACTATACTACAATGAACAAGTACAATGTCTGGTGGGGATTGCAAGCTTCTCAAGATCCCTTGAGAGGTAAAACCTTTTGCGAGGGCGCAATTCCATGCATCAATGATAACAGGTTTGGACGTCCTCATGTCATGTGTCACTCCATGCCATAAGTCCTAAAGGGCTCAGTTACCTGGGATAACATGCTAAAAGGTCAACACAAATTGTTGTTCCAATAATATCACTTCTACCTAAACTAATCTATATGATATAAAGTGGGTGTGAGCACTTAAGAGTAGAGAGAGAGAGAGAGAGAGAGAGAGAGAGAGAGAGAGAGATTAAACATAAAGTCTCGCATAAATAATGAAAGAAACACATACCTCATAACCTATGAGGTAGGGGGTATTTATACCCAACATGTAGCCAAGCATTACAAAAGATAAATATATCCTAAACTATTACAAAAGATAAATAGAAGTGCCTGACTAAGATTTACACATTTTGTGTTCCAACAATCTCCCCCTAAGGGTAGATCATTCGGGTCTTATATTTATGGGCATTCTGTTAGGCCGGCTTCGACATCCGATTCTTTGTTCCATTCTTCTCCATGATGCTCGAATCGTCAGCCTTTCTCTAATCACATTCACAACCTTTGTCAACATACGATGATTGCTTGCAGTCATCTCAATCTGCAGCTTCTCCACTTTACTCTTAATTCGCTCAATTTTCCTTAGAATCAACTTCAGGGTACCGGAGGAGAACTTGGCTACTTCAACGACTCTGAACAATCTTTTCTGCTTCTTATCGGTTACATAAATGACACAAAGTCCAAGGCTGGGTCTTGTGAACCATGTCCAGCACTTGATCTTTTGAATACCGAGGCAAGCTAACATTGGAGGAGTCAAGTTGAATTTCCTTTGATAGCTTTTAATCCCCATCTAGAAGTCTTCAATGTGAGCTACTACAACATAAGCTTTCATGAATATTAGAACTAATTCAATCACACCTTGATCAATAGCTTTCTTGTTGAAGCAGACTCTTCTTCTCTTAAGAATGTCTTCAAGATCATGAGGATGAAGATTCAAGCAATCGGATTCAATGAAGTGATAATGTTTATTATCGATACGAACAACATGATATTCAACATAACCATGAGAATGTTGAAATTCAGAGTTGACTTCAACATATCTGAGAATTCTGTACTTCGAGAAGACTTCATCACGAGGCTTGTGTCTGAGTTGCCTTAGCCGATAGAAACCCCTCGATCTCATTAACATTAATTATCCCGATAAATGCATCGAAGTCATAATCCTCACGATCAACTTCTACTTCAGAGAATATATCCAAGAATCTTTCTTCTTCTAGAAATGGTTCGGGAATCTCCTCATAAGTTGCAACTTCCTTTGTTGATGGTTGGCATTCATTTGGACCGATAAGCATATACTTGAGATCATTGTTGAAGTAAGGAACTAAGGGTGCAGTGTCAGATCTGGGAACTCTGGGAATCTGTTTCCATAATGGAGAGCGTTCTCTTCTTCTCTTCTCTATAACATTTCTGTTGATTGTTGAAGGAGTAGAGACGCCAAGAGCTTTTGAGACTTCTTGATCGACAAGTCTTGTATTGAAATCTCTGTCGCTTTTGAACTTGTATATAACCGAATCATAGACGCTCTTGACTCTTTGTTCCAAAGGAGCATCTTCCTATATGTTAATCCCAAACCTTTCATGCAGATTCGAGAACATGTTGTCAAGCTTTTCCGCTGTAGAATCTCTAACCTGTTCATCCATTTGTATCAGATTCTTCAGCACATCATCATCATCTTCGTCAGATACATCGAATCCCACGAGCTCTGGAGGTATATCACCTTCCCGATAAGTCATGCCGTTCTAGAAGTCCATGTCACCATCTACACCTTCGTTTTGATTCACATCTTCAATTGCAACATTGTTTACGTTTACATCTTCTTGTTCATCGGTTTGTTGTTGCGAACCCGATTTTTGTTGTTGTTGTTGAGATTAATCTTGTTTTTGTGTTGAAAAGGTTGTAGAGGCTGTTGTTCTTTGTCTTTTGGCGCTTTTCTCCCCCTCAGGGTCATCCTGATCGAGATCATCCTTATCGCGCCTTCGTGACTTAGGACGACATTGACTTTCCAACTTGATGACTCTTGAGGACAACTTTTGTATTAGTTTAATTGCCTCAGAATTCAACTTGGTCATCTGCATTTCAAGGTTCTGAATTTGATTTTCAGCTTGAGTTGGTGCTTGTGGTTGAGCTTTGGGTTCCAATAAACCACTGTATAAGTTGGGATGAACTTCCATTAGTGAACCATCATTTAAGATCTTATCTAACATAAGTTCTGGGATGTGTTCCAGAGATAAGGATCTTGATGATGATGATGATTGATAACGCTTAAATTATACATGTTTTTAGTTGCGTTATTGTTAGTTTTGTGCATCATATTTGGTTATATTTGTGTCTATTTGTTACTTAATCGTGAAAAAGTGTATATGCAAGCAAATGTAGCCAAGAACAGATAAAAACGATGAAAAGATGAAGAATTGAGGTGATTATGCACAATTGGAGATTTTCGAGAAAGAAACAAGTGAAGAACCACACAAAGACTCAAGGATTTGATAGATTCAAGATTTCCACATTCATATCAAGGAAATATCAAGTTCTATGAAGGAAATGCAGGCCACAACAAAGGATAAAGCATGCGTCAAGAAAGATCCAAGAAAAGACAAAAATAAGGATACAGATAACTTCCAACCGATCGGATGCAACCCGCATCCGATTCGGTTGGAAGTGACCAAAATAACCATCTGATCGGTTGGATGGAAATCCGATCGGATGGGAAGCTGCTGCTGTTAAAATTTCGCATTAATTGGTGGGTTTAACTCCCATTAATCATTGGAGTCCGATCATTTTACAGTATTAACTCAGTAGGCACATTTTGGCTTGGAGATTAAGTGTTCCTAACACTGTATAATGAACCATATGCATGCATGCTAAGTTTACCATCCAAAATTTAGCAAAGGTTTACACCAAGCACTTGCTATCTCATTTTGATTGCCTGAAAGTTTACTAAACTTGTAAAAACGTTCAGGAAACGTTGAGTTTGAGTCTCAATCGTTTGGTGCGAGTGTGGAGTGTTTACTTGTAGAAGTAGGCGATTGGAGGAGCGTGGTTGCTATAGTACCACAATTTTAGTTCTTGTAATTCTCAAGCTAGGTACATCTTGTTTATTTACAATGAATTCTTGTTACTTTAAGTTTAATAAAAGGTTGTTTATTACTTGTGTTTTGATATGATTATTATGGAGTAATTTGGTATATACTTGTGTGTGTGATGTAATTAGTCATGGAGTATAGTTTTCTTTAAAAAGGTGATGCATGAAATCAATTATCATTTTATGAGTTTTTTGGGAAAATATCTAATCTTTCTTAAATTGTTGATAAAAACATCTTGGGGAATATTAGGCCGAAAGGGTTTTCTAAATATTTTTATTCCAAAAAGTTAGCGCACGAATTAGTATGGAATGTGATGTGTGACAAGCATCATGTTACACTTTAAAATGGATTTGAGAATATTTAATCACGAAATTAGGCTGAAAGGATTCGTAAGAATTCATAAAGAAAGAATTGTTTTTCAAACAACATCGTGTTAATGGAATTATCATACTAGCTAAACTAGGTCGAAAGAAGTTAACTAGGTGATTGAATTCTTACTAGTGATTTTTAATAATATACACCATTTATTGTTAATCATTTATATAAAAGTTGTGCATCATAACAAGTTTACACCAAGCTTAATAAGAATACTCCATTTGGTTGATTATAGCATCACACACCAGTATATGTTTAGTTAATTTGGTTACTTATAAACTTTGAATTTTCACTCAATTAGGATTGACACCCTTTTTGCATACACTAGTTGCTTAATATAAGAATCACTAAATCCCTTGGTACGATCTCGACTTACCCACCTTTACTAAAACGGACGAGTATACTTGCTCGTATGTGTTAAATAGTTAATCGGATAAGTGTGTTTATAAATTTAAAACTTGTACACACTGTGAGCACGTCAAGTTTTTGACGCCGCTGCCAGGGATTTGTTTAGACTTCTTTATATTTTTGTTAAAAAGTAAAAAAAAAAAAAGGGTAAAAAATTTTTGGTTTTCATCCAACCCGATCGGATGGATCACCATCCGATCGGTTGGATGGCTCGTTAATTTTTTTTTTTTAGTTTTTATTTCCTGCTTTATTTTGAAGATTAGTTGTTAGTTAATTAATAATTAATGATAGTTAAGTTTTAATAATGATTACTTTTTATTGTTTTAACTAGTGGTTAATTATTATCGTTAATACTAATTTAATTTATTTCAATTAAGGTAACTTAATGTTCTTTATGTTTTTAATGTTTTAGTTTAATGAATTTGTTTAAATTTAATTTTTAGTTTATTAATTAATAGAAATTAAAGTTTTTATTTAATATTAAGGTTAATTTAAATTAATTGATTAAAGTTATTTTAATTAGTTTTTCATAATAGTTTTTAATTAATTAAAAAAAAGTATATTTTTGTGTTCAGGTACAATCTATCCGATCGGATGCCTCCCGCATCCGATCCGGTTGGATATGTGCAGGAACCATCCGATCGGATGGTTGGCTCGAAAAGTTGTTTTTTTTTTTTTTTTTTTTTTTTTTTTTTTTTTTTTTTTTTTAATTTTGAGTTGTTTTTGTTATTTATTTGTTTTAGTTTATTTACTTGATATTATTTCATTTTAAATGTATTTTGATTATGACTAACCCTAATGCTAATGGCTTGGTTGTTTTTATTGGTGGTTATGTTATAGTTAGTAATTTGCTTAGTGAAATAGAGAGTTTGAGTAAAATTTCGGAATACCTAAGGAATTTGGAGGATATGTTTACGGATTCAGGAGATTCTTTGGAGAAATTAGGGAATATGCTGGAGAAAGCTAAGGCAGATTTGGAAGTAGGAGAAGTAGTTGGAGAGAATAATGTTTGTTTGCCTAAGGAGATTGAGAAAAGAGTTGTTGTCTTTACAAGAGCTCCTCCTAAGGACTTTGATGCACCACACATGAGGTTTACTACACCATGTGCGGTGGAGGGAATCAAAGCTTGGGATGCTCAACTTAATATGGAATATGGGGACAACTATATCACGAAAGATGTCTTAGACAAGCTTGGTTTTGTTCGTCTCGACTATGAGGATTATGGAAGGAAAAAGGTTAAAGATGTGAAAGTGAACATTCATGGGCACATTTTTAAGGTTGACTTTGTTGTGCTTGATTATTGCAATTTTGATGAACCGGAGGTTGTGTTTGGTAGGAATTTTCTTGTGACTACTAAGTGTACGGTGGACCTTGCACTTAGTGAATTGAGGATCAATATAACTGATTTGGAGGAAGAGAAAGAAGTTGATGTTATGATTGCGGAATTGTGTGAAGGAATGGAAGAGAAGAAGGAAGGAGGAAGAGGTTTGTAAGATGGGAAAAGCAAGTTGGAAGAAAGCACCACTATACAAACTCACCCAACCCTCCAACCCAAAATTAACTAATTCCACATCATCATCATTACCTAGTACACCACCAAATTCACCAAAAGTTAGCCAACCATTAACCAATTAACAAAAAGAATCTATTTTGGATAACTTAGAAGAAAAAAATCATGAACTAATGGAGAAGAAACCGGTGATTGAGGTGTTGAATAACTACATGACTTATAGGAAGAAGTTGGATTCGGTCATGATGGCGTGATCGAGGTTGGAAGATAAGTTGTTGGGATATAAAAGATCAAGGTATTTCTGTATGTCAAAGTACTGCTGCATGAAGATAAAAGTCAAAGTACTACTTGAAGATAAAAGTCAAAGTACTGCTGATTGAAGATTATTCTAAGTACTTCGAAGAATACAAGGACTTAAGTGCAATATTAGATAATGGATTAATGTGTAATATTGTATGAATATTCTAGAATAAGTTAGGGATAATTACTTGTCGTTCAAGATGTAAACCGACTTAAGGTTATCTATAAAAGGAGCCTTAAGAGGTATTAGTCGATATATGTTTTAGAGTTGTTCAAAGTCGATAATAGTTAAGGATTGTTAGTGAATCTGTGTAACAAAGCAGGTTCAAGTTTGGTTAATATATAAAAGTTCTTCTTAAGCTTTGAATTAGTAGATTCCGCATACTTTACAAGGTTAAACAGTGTTTCAATATTAATAGTGTTGAGTTTACTTAATATTATTAAACCTTTACAAGCTACAAAGTAGTTTGATCAGAGTACATCGATCCAACAAGTGGTATCAGAGCTTGTGTTGGAAACTCTGATTAAGAAGAAAAACCTTTAAACCGATTATACTACAAACCCTTCAAGATGTCGACAGAGGCTGCACCTGCTCCATCAATCACTACTATTAGAATTCCAACTGTTAAGAAGGGAGAATATGACTTATGGGCCGTGAAGATGAGGCAGTACATTGCCATTACAGACCATGCACTATGGGATGTGATTGTCAATGGTAATATGCAAATTGAAGAACCAGTGGAGATCCCTGGACAACCAACACCACCTAAGCCAACTATACCAGCTGCAACCAAAAGAAATCAAGACAAAGCTCTCAACATACTGCTCTCTGCTATTCCTGATGGTCACTTATTGAAGTTTCATGATGCCAAGGATGCCAAACACCTATGGGCTGAAATTAAGAAGAAGTTTGGAGGTAATGATGCTTCCAAGAAGATGCACAGGAACTTGCTGAAGCAACAATTTGAAACTTTCACTGTTGGTGAAAGAGAAGGTCTTGATTCTGCTTATGAAAGATTTCAAAATCTTCTGAGTATGCTAGAACTATATGATGCTGAGGCATCAGTTAAAGATGCTAATTTGAAGTTCTTGAGAAGCTTGCCATCAGCATGGCATGTAGTTGCTACTATGATCAGAGGACAACCAGGGCTAGATACAATGGACTTTGATGATCTCTACAACAATCTGAAGGTGTATGAGCATGAGATGAATGGTACTACAGGTTCAAGCTCACATCAGAAACCCCAAAACATTGCTTTTGTATCTTCTGAAAATAGAAGCAGTACTTCCAATAAAGGTACTGCTTATCCTGTCCAAAGTACTGCGACTGAAACTCAGGTTCCATGTACAACTATGGTCACTACCACTTCATCACAATCAATCACCCCCACCTCAGATGATGTTCTATGTTCATTCTTTGCTCAACAAGCATCTCTACCTGTAACCTATTAAGAGGATGTCTTGCAAATAGATGATAATGCTTTGGAAGAAATTGATATCAGATGGCAAGTTGCCATGCTCACCGCAAGGATCAAGAAGTATGTGAATAAAACAGGAAAAGGCATCAATTTCAGAGCTAAACAGGGAATAACATTTGATAAGTCCAAAATTGAGTGTTTCAATTGTCAAAGGACTGGTCACTTTGCAAGGGAATGCAAATTTGCAAAGTATCAAGCAAACAAGATGATTGAACAACCCCAGCCTAAAAGAAAAGAGATTCCTATTACTGAACGAAAACCAAAAGCTTTGGTTGCTCAAGAGAATCTGTCAGAGATTGATTGGTCCAACGAGTTTGATGATGAACCTGTAACCTATTCAATGGTTGCATTGGAAGACTGGAGCACAGCTTTTGATGAAGAGCCTGGATATGCTGCTTTGGAGTCAAGAGATGGTCTAGGAAGCTTTGATTGGAGCATGGAGTTTGAAGAAGATCCTGTTCAGCTTGCTATGGTAGCTACTTCACCAAGTTCATCCACTATCTCTGAGGTATGCCCTAAGTGCAATGATATGTATCAATAGTTACTTAGTGAATATGTAGCTGAAAGAGATAAATTTCAAAGGGCTAGGGCTGAGATAACTGGCTACCAGTTGACTTTAGAGTCAATGGAGGCCAAAATAATTACACATGAAAACAATGAAGTAGCATGGGCTGAAACATATAAGCAACAAGAATACCAAGTTAAGTTGAGTGAATGGAAACTAGGATGTAAGGTGTCTGAACTAGAGAAAGTTACTGCTAAAAGAGATAAGTTGTTAGAAAAACTTGCTGTTTGGAATGAATCAGGTCTGTCACATGTTCAATTTGTTGAAAAGCAAAGAACATCAAACATTAAAACTGGCCTAGGTTATGATAATGATAGCAAAGAAGGTATTCCATTTAAGAGTAAGGAACTAAATCTTACAGTAGATACCTCAACTAGTGATGAAGAATTCATAAGTTTGGATGAAAACACTTCTAGTGATGAGGAATCCCCTAGTTCAACACCTCCTGAATATAAGAATGACAAGGGATACAATGCAGTTCCTAATCCCCCAGGTAGCTTTCAACCACCTAGGAAAGATGTCTCTTGTTATGGGGTAGATAATCTAGAGTTTAGGAAACAACTTAAAAGTCAATCTAATCCTGAAACTTTGGAAACATCTGTTGAAGTACCTGGGGATGATGAGAAAAAGTTTTCAAAACAAGCAGTACATTCAAACAGTTTTCAAAGTACTGATGATCACTCAGCAGTACCTCCAAGAAAATACTTTCAAAATACTGCTAATTTTAGAAAATCTTTTAGAAAGGGATTTGGGGATATTGGTCCAAAGGTCTGTTATGTATGTTATAGTCCTCATCATTTGATTAAGGACTGTGATTATCACTCAGAATACTTTAGCAAATATCTAAAGACCAGAACTGCACATCCAAGTCATACGGAGCATAGGCCAAGAGAAAACAAACCAGTTTGGAATTACACAAATAGGGTTAACCATAGTAATTTCTCAAAAGACTATAGGTACCCTCATCAGCAAAGATCATTCTCCAAACCCACAGTACCTTCTCAAAGTACTGATAGAAAGTTCCCTAACCAAGGTGCTGCTAGCAGACACTCAAGTGTAAGACCTAAGAGATTCAATTACTACAAACCTAGAAGGCCTTACAACACAAGAAAAGATGCTAGAACACAGACCCCAACTCCAAAAGTAACAACAAAATGGGTTAAGAAAGAAAGTACTGCTGAGGAAGAACCAGTACTTTCAGTGGTTAAGGGTGAAAAAGGGAAAATTGATCATAACAAACCAACAAGGGTGATTACATACTCAAAGAATTTGAGTATGTCATTCCACAAGGGGAACACAAGTCAGTAATGGCTTGGGTTCCTAAAAATAACTAACCTTTTTCATGTGTATGCAGGGCAACCCAGAAGAGGAGCTTAAAGATCATCTTATTGTAGATAGTGGTTGCTCTGGAAGTATGACAGGAGAAAATGAGCTCTTGTCCGATTTTAAAGCTTATTTTGGAGGAAAAGTTGCATTTGGGAATGATCCTGATGGAGGAAGAATAACTGGCAAAGGAACTATCAAGGCAGGAAACATTGATTTTGAGGATGTTAGATATGTGAAGGAGCTCAAATTCAATCTTTTGTCAGTCTCTCAGATTTTTGATAAGAAGTACCCTGTGTTATTCTTTGACACAGAATGTCTTATACTTTCTCCCGATTTTAAGTTAGAAGATAGAAACTTGGTGATGCTGAGAGCACCAAGAACTAATGATGTGTATAGCATAGACTTGAAGAATATCAATTCTACTGAAAGAGCAACATGCTTGATTGCAAGAGCAACATTGGAAGAAGCACATCAATGGCATAGAAGATTGGGGCATGTAAATTTCAAGAACATCAATAAGCTGGTCAAAGGAAATTTAGTTATAGGTTTACCTTCAACAACATTCAAGAATGATCACTCATGTGTTGCTTGTAAGAAGGGTAAACAGCACAAGGCTTCCTATAAGAAGATTGATGAGAAAACCATTAGAGAACCTTTGGAATTGCTGCACATGGATCTGTTTGAACCTGTTTCAGTTGTTAGTTTGAACAAAAAGAAGTACAGTTTGGTTATGACAAATGACTGTAGCAGATTTAGTTGGGTCTTTTTCTTATGCTTCAAGGATGAAACTTTTGATGCTATTCATGATCTTATAATAGCACTTGAAAATTAGTTAAGACTCAAGGTTAGATGCATTAGATGTGATAATGGGACTGAGTTCAAGAATCAGCTAATGGATGACTTTTGTGCCAAGAAAGGAATTAAAAGAGAGTTCAGTATTGCCAGAACTCCTCAGCAAAATGGAGTTGTAGAAAGAAAGAATATAACTCTAATAGAAGTAACAAGGACAATGCTTGCAGACTCCCAATTACCTATTCCATTCTGGGCTGAGGCTGTAAGTGCTGCTTGTTATGTGTTGAACAAAGTATCAGTGACAAAACCTCAAATGAAGACACCTTATGAGTTACTCATGAGAAAGAAGCCTAGCATCAAGTTTATGAAACCTTTTGGATGTCCCTTAACTATTTTAAACACTACTGATAATTTACGCAAATTTGACGGGAAGTCAGATGAAGGATACTTATTGGGATATTGCACTAATAGCAAAGGATTCAGAGTGTACAACAGGGCTACCAAGAAGGTTCAAGAATGTCTTCATGTGGATTTTCTAGAAGAACAAGAAAACTCTAAAGGTAAAGGTCCTGATTGGATGTTTGATCTTGATTTAATGTCTTCATCTATGAATTATGTACCTGTAAGGGAAGAAAATCAAGCTGCTCCCACTGAAGAAGAAGCACAGTACATTGTTCATGATGTTAATTTAAGATCTGAAGATGAGCCCAATGATCTAGTCAATGATGAGAAGAAGAGTACTTTTGAGCCTCAAGGTACTGTTGAACCTAACAGTACTGTTGATCCTCAAAGTACTGCTCCACCAAAAACCACAGTATCTGATGAAGACCAAGCCATTCAAGATGAACTTAGTAGGATGCTTTTTCAAGAAACAATGGCTAAGTCTTATGAAGATGAGCAAAGGAGAGCCTATGAAGCAGAAAAGAAGAAGGCTAAAGGCACTGACAGTACTTTTCCCCAAAGTACTGTTGATCCATTTGAAAGTACTTTTCAACCTTTAAATACTTCAAATTGGATAAATACTGATACTGTGAATGATCCTAACATGCCTAACTTAGAAGATACTAATGATTTAAATGATCCAAACAAGATTACCTTAGAAGACACTGATGATGAATTGGATCAAGAAGGCATTTTCTCATATTCTAATGAAGATCCTGATTTAACTAATTTGTAAGATAATCTTGAAGTCTCACCAACTCCTACTCTAAGAATTCACAAAACTCATCCTGTTACCAACATAATTGGACCCTCAGCGTCAGGAGTGCTCACAAGAACTAAGGCTAAGAATATGTCTCAACAACATACTTCTTTACTTAGTTTTATCTACAAACAAAACAGGGTGAATCACAAGAATCCGAAGTTGTGTTTATTTGCTTGTTTTCTGTCTCAAGAAGAGCCAAAGAATATCAAACAAGCATTAGCCAAGGAGAGTTGGGTTGAAGCTATGCAAGAAGAACTCTTACAGTTTAAACTTCAAGAAGTCTGGGTATTATGTGATTTACCTGATGGTAAGAGACTGATTGGAACAAAATGGGTCTTCAGGGTAAAAAGAGATGAAAGAGGGAATGTTATTAAGAATAAGGCAAGGTTAGTGGCTCAAGGATATAGACAGGAAGAAGGAGTAGACTATGATGAAGTCTTTGCTCCTGTGGCAAGGATTGAAGCCATCAGGCTATTTTTGGCTTTTGCATCCTATATGGGATTTCTTGTATACCAAATGGATGTTAAGAGTGCTTTTCTATATGGCACTATCACTTAAGAAGTTTATGTCAAACAACCTCCTGGTTTTGAAGATCCTGCACACCCAAACAAAGTCTACAAGGTTATCAAGGCTCTGTATGGCCTTCATCAAGCTCCAAGAGCATGGTATGAAAGACTCTCCAACTTTCTATTACAGCATGGTTATGGGAGAGGACCTATTGACAAGACTTTGTTCATCAAGAAAGATAAGAAGGATATCATGCTTGTCCAAGTGTATGTAGATGATATTATTTTTGGTGCTACTAAGCAATCTATGGTGAAGGAATTTGAAGATCTTATGCAAAAAGAGTTTCAGATGAGTTCGATGGGAGAATTAACATTCTTCTTGGGACTTCAAGTGCAACAGTCAAGCAGTGGAATCTATATTTGTCAAGATAAGTGATACGTGGGGATTGCACCAAGCTTTACCTCTCGAGGGATCTCGAGAAGCTTACAACCCCCACCAGGCAGTGTACCTAATCGATGTAGTATAGTATAATGACAAGTACCGTGGGATTGTTCAGCTAGGAATAGTGTCGCTAGGATTAGAAAACCTAAAGACTAGGTCTAGAGATGAGGGATGATTCTTTTTGTATTTTTTTAGTTTTATGAAAGCAATTAAAAATCTCGGTTTTGAAGGAGTTGGGCGGAATTAGTTGCTAGTCAACTAACCCAATGCTAAGATGCAATCAAAATAAAATGCTGAAAATGAAAATAAAACTAAATTATACTAAAGTTGTGAGCAATATGTGGGAGAATTGTGTTTACTTAGATTTCACTACTCCCTAGATATCTTTTACACGTTAATTACTTGTTATAGTTGCGTGGATGACGGATTGTATTCCTTAATACCATTCATGGGGTGGCGTACTTACTTCCCCAATCCTATGAGCACCTACTTCACTCCTATGTCAAGCCGGCTAAGAAGCTCCTAACATGGGATCACTAGAATTTGCTCATGCATTAAATACAAGCAATAAAACCTAGTACACATCGGTTCATGTTTCCTAAGACGTTCAAGCATGTTACACAAAGGAGATCTGCCAGTTTTCTTAAGCCTAACATTGAAATCATTCATCCATTACAACCATAAACAAGTAATCAACACATAATTAACATCTAGGTTTCATTACATCTAAGCAAACACAAGATAGATCTAGCCTAGCATGTTGAAATCAAGACAAGTAAAAGATATATTCAAACAACACATAGACATATTGAATGAATTAAGAGAAGACTTATCTCAATTGAACATGAAAGGATCCAAGGGATGAAAACCCTTGAAAACACTGTAAAATATGACCTAGGGTTTAAAAATTTCGGCCCTAGTTTCTCCACACAAGTTCCTCTTCTTATGAATGAAAAATAGAAAACTATATATAGAGTTTGATAGGTGACGGCGTCAAGAACAAATATCTGACGCCGTCATCTCGCCGCCAAATAGTTCCTCGGACTGCCTAGATCTGGGTCTGACGCCGTCATGTATTCACCTTATGCAGGTCGTCACCAATTTAACTCTTGACGCCCTTGTTGTGACGCCTTCAGGTTTGCACTGGGTCGTCATGGTTTTTACTCTTGACGCCGTCAGGTACTGTTCTCAGCATGGAAAATTAAGTCTTTGCCGTTTTCATCACTTTTATGCTCCAAAAACGTCCGAATTGCTTCCTTTTCCAGAATTCACTCCCAAAGTACCTAAAATCACAAAAGGAACGATTTAGGGCAATATTTGATCAAATAAATTCAATTCCGGGCTTAAATGACCCCCTAAAAGTGGTTCATTTTTCGCCTCATCAATAAGTATGTTGCAGATATTCTTAAGAGATTCAATTTCACAACTGTCAAGCCTACATCTACACCAGTGGATACTAACAAACCTTTGGGAAAAGATGAAGAAGGAGAAGATGTTGATGTCACTTTATACAGGTCTATGATTGGATGTCTCATGTATTTAACTGCATCTAGACCTGATATTACTTTCGCTGTGTGTTTATGTGCAAGACATTAAGTTCATCCCAAGGTATCACACTTGAATGCTGTCAAGAGAATTTTCAGGTACCTTAGGCAACAACCTAAGCTAGGATTATGGTATCCTAGGGATTCACCTTTCCATCTACAAGCCATTTCAGATAGTGATTATGCTGGAGATAACTATGACAGAAGATCTACAACTGGAGGGTGTCAATACCTTGGCAGCAGATTAGTCTCATGGCAATGTAATAAGCAAACAATTGCAGCAACATCTTCCACAGAAGCAGAGTATGTAGCTGCTGCAAGTTGTTGTGCACAAGTACTTTGGTTGCAAAATCAGCTTTTGGATTATGGATTCAACTTCAAGAATACTCCTATCAACACTGATAATGAAAGTACTATCTGTATTGTGAAGAATCCAGTTTATCATTCCAAGACCAAGCACATTCAGATTAGGCATCATTTTATTAGAGATTGCTATGAGCACAGGCTTATCAATGTGGTTAAAGTCCATATTGATGATAATGTAGCAGACCTACTCACAAAGGGCTTTGATGTTTCAAGATTTACCTTTTTAGTTATGAGTATTGGCATGATTAATAATTAAGCTATTTTTTAGGGGAAGCATTAGTAGTTAGTAGTTAGTCATTATTTGAGGGGATGCTACATGTATCATTCATAAAGCAAGTATTTTATTCATCATTCAAAGAGGAGTTACATCAAACCATTCCACCAGATACATCATGACACAAACACAGTTGAAATACAGACACAGATAAGACATACAAACAACTACCACAACCTACTACCAAGCTCCACACAACCTACTCCATAGGCCTTTTTCCCTAGCCCTCAAAGCTCTGCTTTCCCTTCTGAGCAGTCTTTCTTTTGTCATCAAAAGAAGCTTGCTTTCTTGGGCAAGCCAGGCCAAGAACTTGCTTGGGTGGTTTCTCTTTTCTTGGAGCAGGCCATTTCATGTTCTGTATTGCTGATTCCAGGGCTTGAGTTAATGCATGTGGAAGCTCATTAGCTAGAGATGAACCAGGGATAGATTTTTTCTTCTTGGGCTTTTGGTTGGTAGTGCTTGCTGCATCAGTTATGGTAGAGTTTGCAACACTCACTGATGAGGATGATCCATGGAGTCTAACAAACTCTACATGGGGAGGAATGTAATCTATCCATCATGGATCTTCAAACTCAGAGTCAGAATAATAGCTTATTTCTGAGTCTGTTGTACCACCTAAGTCTGAGGAGATGTACACAAGAGGAAATTGACTCATTGTTCGGGTTTTTGTGTTCTGAAAATGAAAGATGAGATGAATGAAGTATGTTGTTGGAAGAGTTGCTTTTATAGGCACGGTAAAGCTATAAGGGTATTAAATGAAGTTCATTAATGTTTACTTACCCTGGTAGCTTTGGGAATTAATTTAGGGAGATAGTAATTACTTAGGGTTGACTTTCAAAGATATTTTGGTCAAACAGTCAACTATTAAGATATTTTATTTGAGAAGTACTTTGGTCAAAATACTGTTTGGGTTTATAACTGAAAGTACTGCTCCATCATCTATGGAACGTACTGCTTGGTGATATAAAGGGTACGCTGACGTGTCAGATACTGTTCCAACGGTCAGATTTGCGGCTAACAAACTTTCGAAAGATATGGGCTTGATCACTTCCAAAAATAAAGATAAAATAATTTATTAACCGTGATTTTTTGTATCCTATCCTTATATACCTCTTTCTTATTCATCAAACCTACTCATATTATTCACCGATTACCACTCTTCTCTCCAAACCTTCTCACAATGGCGATTCTTCCTACCAACACCAAACACAACATGATAGCAAATCTTGAGAAAATGCAAAGTAACATTGACTTTCATGGTATTATTGATTTTCTCACCGGAACCCACATCTGTTACTCACTTTTAGTCAACCCAGAGATTATTGGCCCTTGGATACAGGAGTTTTGGGATACGGCAAGGTCTGCGGTTGAAGATGGAGAGGATATTATACATGCTACAGTTGCTGGGAGAGCTATTCGTGTTACAGAAGCAACAATCAGAGAGGCTCTGTTGTTTGAAGATGAAGGAGGCTCCGTTTTGTTTGCTAAACAAGAGATTTGGAATGCACTAAGAGACATTGGGTATGAAGGGCCTTTGGATAAGCTTACTTTTCAGAAAGCAATGGTAAGTCCTCATTGGAAGTTTCTTATTCATGTTTTACTCCATTGCTTAAGTCCAAAGAGTACTGCTTGGGATCAATTTAGCCATTCTATAGCTTCTGCATTTGTTGGCCTGATTACCAATCAACCCTTCAACTTTTCATATATGATACTTGATGGTATCCTAACACATATTAAGGCTGGATCCCCTTTTCTGATGTATCCTAGATTTGTTCAACTTCTCTTAGAGAATCGATTAGATGGGATACCAAAACCTCAGGATTATGTACCCACAATTAGGATGCCACCTAAAGTGTTCACCTTTATGTCTCACACGAGAGTAAATTTTTTGGGTAGAAACACACCTCTCAATGCTTACATGTTAGCGGTAGCACAGGCTGTTAGGGATGATCTTGACATTACTGGTTCTGCAAATCCTGATGATGCTGATCAACCTGATCCTTCTGAGCATTCTGCATAAGTACATACATCTACACCACTTATTGTTTCACCTCAGCATAATGATTTAAGTGAGAGAACTCCCTCAGTGTCAGCTTCCTTGGAAAAACTTGTTTATGCTGAAGGTATTTCTCCACAAAGTACTTCTTCTCAACATACTGCTTCCAAGCATACACCAGTACCTTCTCCCAATGATTATACTCCCACGGGTGGGATTCAAACACCTGGAGGAGATGAGGGAATTGGAGGGGCTATGAGTAATTATGCTTTTACTAGAGAGTTTGAGAGGATGAAGAAAGCTATGGATGATCAGGCTGCAGAAATCAAGAAGTTAAGGAAGAAGTTCAGAAGATTGAAGAAGTTTGTCTGGCCTCTTGTTCAAAATTTTAGACTTTATGTGAAGGAAAAGAAAAACTCTCAGAAGCCAAAGTCTAAATCTTCCAAGAAGACTTCTAAATCCAAGAGGAGGCATAGAAAGTCATCATCTATCAAATTGGGGAGGAATCAAGATGATAATTTGGATAGAGATGATGCTGAGATTAAATATTCAAAAGATGCTCACCTTTGGCAATATCCAGAAAGTCCAAAGACTTTTGTGCCAGAGAAACAAGTTGAAGAAGATGTGAATGTTGAGCAAGAAGATGTTGAGCAAGAAATTGTTGAGCAGGATGTTGATGCACAGAATATTCAAAGTACTCAAACTCAAAGTGCTGGTGTTCAAAGTACTGCTGCAGAAAACACAGGTCTGCAAGGTACTGCTGCTATGAATATTGATGAAGGTGGAACTTCTGCAGCTGGACCTTCTACAATACATTTTGAAGATGAAGCTGGTCCTTCTACTTTTGTACAGCAAGAAGAAGCTAAGGTGCATACTGCAAGTGATGATGAAACAATTGCTCAGATTATGATGAATTTGAATAGATCTGCTGGAGGTATACATATTTCTGAGCCTGCACATCAAGTTTCTGAAAGTACTTCTGAATCTGAAAAATTAGATCCCAAAGACAAAGGGAAAGGGATCATGAAACATAAAGATATTAAGAAGAAAAAAAAGAAATTCACTCTTGCACAGATCAGAGAACTAAAGATTGCAGAGGTTGCTAGAAAGCAACAGGCTGAGTATAATGCAGAGTATTTGGCAGAAGTCAGTAGGCCAATTACAAAGAAGCCAATGACTATTGCTCAGGAAAGAAACTGGATGATAAGTTTCTTGAAAAGAAGAGGATACAAGAATTTACACAAAATGAGGTATCCAGAAGTGAAAGCTCTGTGGGAACAAGTACAAGAGGATATCAGAAAAGAAGAAGAGAATTTTGTACCCATGGATGTTGATAGAAAGAAGAAATTAGAAGATATTAGAAAAGAACAGGTTAAGCAAAGAAAATTGAAAAGAAAGAAAGCAGTTCAAGATGATCAACTGTCAAAAAGACTGAAGATGATTCATGAAGATACAGTTGATGAACTTAGAAACTATTTCAGAGTTTTTGATATTGAGAATAAGAAGACAGAAGACTCTAGAAAGAAGTCCAAGATAATCTCATTCTCTGTGGTTGAATCAAAAGAAGGGAACTATCTTATGTTCAACAGAGAAGATGAAAGCTTCACAGTATTCAACATGTTATGGGATTTTCTGCATTTTATTACCAGAGAAGATCTTTATGACTTCTACATGCAAGTGCAGACATATTATGAAGAGATTGAAGCATCAGGAGTGGGATTAATTTTGCTTGGAGACTTAATTACCATCTAGGAAACTGAAGAAACAAGTGTTGATCCTCTGTGGAATGATCAAGAGAATTGGGAAATCACAAGATGGGGATTCTTTGAGTCATCAGGAGTTCATGCACTAGAGATGGAAGATGGTACCATGATTCATATGCTTGCTGAGAGAAGATATCCATTGATTAGAGAAATTATGCTCAGAATGCTGGATCATGGAAAGGAACTTGAAGATGAATTTGATGTAGCTTTGGATGTTATTAAGCTATTTATCAGACGGACCAAGTCTGAAGAGTAATATTGCAAAATACTGGTATGATTTGTTTTGTATAATAAGTATTTTTCAAAGTACTGCAAAGACAAACAGTACTTTATCAAAGTACTGCTTGCTGAAATAAACCAGTATAAGTCCTTTAAAAATAAAATAAAAAGTTTTTTGATGTTTAAAAGTGAAGTAAAAGGATTTGAAAAGAAACACATGGTGTTAGTATCTATACTACACAACAAATGGTAATCAACTCACCATGTTTAACAGACAAGAAAGAGTTTGACTCATCATGAGGGTACGGCTCTGATGTGACAATCAAATCCAATTTTAGTTGACAATTTACTAAAAATTGTATGGTTTCAACTCACCATATCTGTATAAGTGAAGAGTTGGCTAGCCCACAAGGAAAAATGGCTTGTGGTAAAAGCTGTGGAAAATCCATTTTTGGTAATTAGTTCACCATGGTTGATATCAAAGAACTAACTAGTCCAAAAGCAAACGGCTATTGGTAAAGACTACTCAAATCCGTTGATAGCTGATGATTTGCTAAAAATCATGTGGTTATCAATGTACCATGGTTGTTCTAACCTAAAACATTGGCTACTCCTGAGTTAATGGCTTTGGTAAAGAGACATCAAAATCCATTAATTTTCAATGATTCACCTCTCACAAGAGTTTACACACCTAGAAGTGATGAGAATAGTATGAAACTTTGAAAGATTTGATGACTATTGTACCAAAATGTTGATGAGTAGTTGAGGAGGATTATTGCTGAGAAGATATTAACTGATGCTGATAAAGAGTACTTTGACACATGATAGATAAAAGTTAAAGAGATAAAGAAACAATCTTTCTGAATGATTAAAGATTTTGAAGATCAAAGATAACAAAGAAACTTGAAATCAAGCAAGTGGAGTTCAAGTTAGGGGAGGATTGTTGGGATATAAAAGATCAAGGTATTTCTGTATGTCAAAGTACTGCTGCATGAAGATAAAAGTCAAAGTATTGCTGATTGAAGATTATTCTAAGTACTTCGAAGAATACAAGGACTTAAGTGCAATATTAGATAATGGATTAATGTGTAATACTGTATGAATATTCTAGAATAAGTTAGGGATAATTACTTGTCGTTCAAGATGTAAACCGACTTAAGGTTATCTATAAAAGGAGCCTTAAGAGGTATCAGTCGATATATGTTTTAGAGTTGTTCAAAGTCGATAATAGTTAGGGATTGTTAGTGAATCTGTGTAACAAAGCAGGTTCAAGTTTGGTTAATATATAAAAGTTCTTCTTAAGCTTTGTGTTAGTAGATTCCGCATACTTTACAAGGTTAAACATTGTTTCAATATTAATATTGTTGAGTTTACTTAATATTATTAAACCTTTACAAGCTACAAAGTAGTTTGATCAGAGTACATCGATCCAACATAAGTCATTTAATGAAGTTGAAAGAGCAAGAATTGTAGAGAATGGACTCCCAAAGAAGAAGAGTGACTCGGGAAATTTTGTTTTGCCAATTAAATTTAACGGGACAACTCCAATGTATGCATTGGTCGTTACGGGGTCAAGTGTGAGTGTAATGCCATATCTGTTATATCAAAGGTTAGGACTTAGCAATCCGTAACCTAACCAGTCAAACCTTACCATGGCGGATAACTCAAAAGCAAAAGCAATGGGGGAAGTAAAGAATGTACGTATTCAAATAGGATACCAAGCATTTTTGGCTGATTTTCTAGTACTCAACATTCCGGTGGACAAGGAATTACCACTTTTGTTGGGAAGACCATTTTTGAGAACATGTGGAGCCATAATAGATATGGGGCGTGGTACTATGACTATTGATGATGGGATAATTAAACATACCTACTACCCTAAGCTAAGAAATGGAAGGAAAGATAGTATGGATGATGAAGAAGTGTATTTTGGTTGTTTTGAAGTTGGGAGAGACGAGGAAGGAAGGCCTAAGTATGGGCCGGTCACACGTAGTTTCTTTGATATCGAAGATGAAATGGTAAGAGCTCTAGCAATGAGGATTTCTTTAACCCCTTTAAAAATATCTTTGTGTTTAACAAGCTTACAGATTTTCTTGGATCGTTACCGGTTCATCTCAAAAATTTGGAGAGGGGACCCGACGGACCTAGTATCTACAAGAAGGAAGATGGTGATGGGGAATGGCATGTCAAATTCGATATCGTGTGTCCTAGTGGAAGGAATTTTGCAAGAAGATTCAAAACACAAGAGACCAACCGGAAGTTGTCCGGAAAATATCAAAGTGAAGACATTCTTAGGAATGAGTATTTTCAAGGCTAAGAAGCAAGAGGAACAAGTTTCATGAATAAAGCACCTTTGTGCTAGTTTGTTTGTTTCATTTCAATTTCATGCAATTTTTCTATTTTTGCAGTTTTAGTTATTGCAAGTTTATGTTAAGACTATTTTAGTCTCATGTCTTATTTCTTAATATGATTATGGAGTTTAAGTTTTTAGTTGAGTTTTCGTATTTCTAGTTTTGTTAGAGTTAGAAGTTTTAGACCAATTTTGGTAGTGTGGTGGAAAATATACATACAAAAAAGGTTTTTGAAGAATGAAAACATACTAGTTGTTTGTATCAAGTAAACTAAGTATTGAGGTTTTGGAAAATAAAGTTTTTACAAAAAAATCAATCCGAAACGGATGGATGAAAAGCTGATCGGATGGAGTTAAATATATAAACCCGAAGTTTCAAAAATCACAAGAAACACACACACAAACAATCCACCAAAAATTGGGTCTCAAAATTCGACCACATAGAGTTGATTAAGAGTTGTAGGATAGCTAGGATATCATCCATGGCTCCAAAACAAGTAAGTAACATCATTAATTTGTTTTAATTAGGTTTTAATTCGGATTAATTGAATTAGGTCAAGATTTGGGTACTTTTGTTATTGTTCGAATTAAGATGTAATCTTTTGAGGATAGTTGGGTAATTGATAGAGGAATTCATTGCAATAAGAATTAGATGGATTGATTAAGTCTTGAGGAATAATAAATTAATTGAATTTTCGGATTGAATTGGGTTTTAATTTGAAGCGAGTTAGTTTGTAATTGATGATTCCCAGATGTTATATGCTTGTTAATTAGTGATGTTAGGATATTGCATTTGATTAGAACAATAATTGGAAGGTTTGATTAGATAGTGTTCTTGCATGTTCTTGCATTTGTTTAGAAATTATTTGGAGTTGATATGGATCGATATTGGGATAAAATGGATGATTAGAAACCATTAAGAATGATGAAATTTGATGCGTAGGGATTGCACCAGGCTTTGCCTCTCGAGGGATCTCGAGAAGCTTACAACCCCCACCAGGCAGTGTACCTGATCGTTGTAGTATAGTATAGTGACAATTACCGGGGAATTGATCGTTCAGCTAGGAATAGTGTCGCTAGGATTAGAAAACCTAAAGACTAGGTCTAGAGATGAGGGATGATTCTTTTTGTATTTTTATATTTTATGAAAAGCAGGTAAAAATCTCGGTTTTGAAGGAGTTGGGCGGAATTAGTTGCTAGTCAACTAACCCAATAACTAAAGATGCAATCAAAATAAAATACTAAAATAAAAATAAACTAAATTAAACTAGTGGTGTGAGCAATATATGGGAGAATTGTGTTTACTTAGATTTCACTACTCCCTAGATATCTTTTACAGGTTAATTACTTGTTACAGTTGCGTGGATGACGGATTGTATTCCTTAATACCATTCATGGGGTGGCATACTTACTTCCCCAATCCTATAAGCGCCTACTTCACTCCTATGTCGAGCCGGCTAAGAAGCTCCTAACATGGGATCACTAGAATTTGCTCATGCATTAAATACAACCATTAAAACCTAGTACACATCGGTTCATGTTTCTTAAGACATTCAAGCAAGTTACACAATGGAGATCTGCCAGTTTTCTTAAGCCTAACATTGAAATCATTCATCCATTGCAACTATAAACAAGCGATCAACCTATAATCAACATCTAGGTTTCATTACATCTAAGCAAACACATGATAGATCTAGCCTAGCATGTTGAAATCAAGAGAAGCATAAGATATATTCAAACAACACATAGACATATTGAATGAATTGAAAGAGGACTTATCTTAATTGAACATGAAAGGTTTCAAGGGGTGAAAACCCTTGAAAATATTGTTACAAACGACCTAGGGTTTATTAGGTTCAACCCTAGTATTCTCCACCCAAGTTCCTCTCCTAATGAATGAAAAATAGAAAAGTATATATAGATTCTGTGAGGTGACGGCGTCAAGAGCAAATGTCTGACGCCGTCATCTCACCGCCAAATAAATTCTCAGACTGCCTAGATCTGGATTTGACGCCGTCACGTGCACTCCTTTTGCAGGCCGTCACCATATTAACTCTTGACGCTTTTCTCTTGACGCCTTTAGGTTTTCTCTGGGTCGTCATGGATTTTACTCCTGACGCCATCATAATTTTCCTCTTGACACCGTCAGGTTCTTTTCTTAGCATGGAAAATTAAGTCTTTGTCGTTTTCTTCACTTTTATGCTCCAAAAATGTCCAAAATGCTTCCTTTTCCAGAATTCACTCCCAAAGTACCTAAAATCACAAAAGGAACGATTTAGGGCAATATTTGATCAAATAAATTCAATTCTGGGCTTAAATGACCCCCTAAAAACGGTTCATTTTTCGCCTCACCATATACCCTTACCCTTGAGATTTGCTTGTCCTCAAGCAAATGCGCTTTTATTCTAGTCAAAATATAAGTTAGGGGTCATTTAACACTAATATAAAAGTAATTACAATAAATAATCGTTCCACTAAAGACCAAAGACAAGCACGGAGGTCATATACTAGCACCTCACAAATAGTGTTTAGATACACACATCTCTCGGGTTTAATAAAGTATATATCACATTATGGAAATGGAAAACATCTCTCACTACCTGTCATAGCAAAATATATTACCATAGACTTGGGAAATAATCAAACCTCCACCACATGGCGTAAGCACCTAGGATAAACTATCAAAGAGGTCTTTTAAATGAACATAGAATGAAAAGGGATGGTAGTCCATATGTTTTTTTCTCTTTTATTTATTTATTTATTTTTTTTTTTATTTTTTTGTGCATACACTCTTACCCTACCATCCAAAATAATACATCATAGGGAATAGAAATTCCCCTTACACCTGAATTTTTACATACTTTACAATAAACTAATCTAATGACTCGAATTAAGAAAATCAAGACACTTGGATTACTTTTAAGATTAACGCACATATGGGGGTAATATATGATGTTCTTCCCCATTACTCCATAAAATAAGTACTTTACCCATGAGTCCCAATCGTCCCAAAACAATATGTACAAGGATACGACTCGACTTAGCAACCATGTAATCAATTAGATAATTAACTTAGGGTTTAACAAATAACAATAATGCACAAAAGATGAGTGCATACACGGAAGGCTAAGGAGATTTGGGTGTACATTTAAGTGGGGTGTAACAAATTCTTCCTTTAAGTAAGATGCTTAAAGTTAGAAACGAAAAGATAGGCTCGGAGGGGTGTACTAGGGGTTTCGTGTACTAAAAATGAGTACAACGATAAGGTGTGCGAAAAATTAATTGACTTAACTAGCCAAGTAATATGACTTAAATGGTCAAGTAATTATGATACGGGTTTAAAACAAGGGTGATCCTAATGCCTCTTATCATGTAGTAAATCCTACTACACGAATGTAGTCTCACTAGCGGTCTCGGGATGCATCACTAACGCAAGTTCTAGAATCTAAATGCTATTGGTACACTCATAAGCACTAATAGTAAATGCTTTTCCTATCAAATCTAAAGGCGAACCTCACATATTTGGGTGGAAAATTTTTCTGAATAGTACGGTTTTGTGCTAGTCATACAATCTCCTATCCATGAGACGCTTGCTATGGCTAAAGTTTCACTCCTAAATGTTGTAAAAAAATTTAAATTTGGCGATAAAATTGCACTAACAAGTATTTCTCATAGTTTTATTACACATCTACTATCAAACAAACAAACTCAAGCGAAAGTGTATCTGTAAGGTATCATCATTTTACACTCCCCTTACACTTAGGATGAACATTGTCCCCAATGTTCAAGTAAAGAATGTAAAAGTGAAATAAGTAAAACGAATGAAATCAAATACTCCCCTGATTCGCTCGGTATGGATAATAAGGTGGCCAGGTTAGATCTTCCTCCAAGAAAATGAACAATCAAAGCTTCCCTTCCAGTATATAAATCATCTTCTTGTCATACATAACCTGTAAAACCTGAGAAAATAGACAAGGCAACCTCGCATAAAATCGGCGGCAATCTATATATGCTAATAAATCCTATAAAACAAAATAAGATATAATGCTTGTGGAATGATGTTTGCAAATTTCCTGGAGATTATAAAACTAAAGATTCAACAAAAACTTCAAGACTCCGTTAGAAAAACAAAACTGGTAAAATTTCCAGAATTTTACACGTGACGCCGTCAAGAGTAAACTCGTGACGCCGTCAGAAGTGATCTGCAGAAATTCTTATGTTAAGTTTCCGGAAAATTTCTGGAAAAACTTGGTCCTACTTCCGGGAAAATCCTGCAAAACATCATTATGACTTGATACAAGCATTTGACTCTAACAAATACGAATATACATGTTCATTTAATATTGTGGAGAATCATGATCGGTTTTGTTTCTTAAAAACATATTTGGGGTTTCCCCTTACACTTATCTTTTGCGAAATACCTTTGGATGAAGTTAAGACTAGGCCAAACAACAAAGTAAAGTATTTTCACCATTTTATTTTGAAACATGATCTACCAACAATAAAAATAAAGCATGCATACGGAAACAAATAACAATCAAACAAATAAAAATCACACAAAACATGGGTTGCCTCCCAAGAAGCGCTTGTTTTTGTTTGAGTCACGAGCCTGACTCTACCCTTATTTAACGGAAATAGGGGATGTTTTCCCTACACTTAGGATTAAGTGCGGGTGGAAGTAGCGATACACACCCTTAGGGTGGAAATATGCCTCGTGAGGAAAGTGTGGTGGATGAATTATATGCTCAAAGTGGTGTGCTCCTATCATCATAACCTTACCAAATTCAATCGGGTTAATGGGTGGATTATGATTTTCTCCTAGAAAGGGATCATTTTCTATCAACTTCAAGAGACTACTAGTTGGGGATCCATCTTGACCTAATAAACCCGGTTTAAACCCATAATGTTTCTTGTGATCAATCATAAATGGGTGATGTAAGCATGTAAGGTCATTTTCCACTCCTATATTGGCTTCCTCTCTACATGGCTTAGAGTCCACTACCTTTATCCTAAGACTACCCGGACTACATGGGTTGATGGGTGGGTCGGCTCCTCTTTTGTCTCCTAGATGTATATCTCAGGATGGAAAGTTATGTGAAGATTGAGGTTCCGGTTCATCAACACTAGGTAATTCCCTAGAACTAAGAGTAAGGTTATCACTAGAAGTATTCAAACCTATATCCTCTAGTGGTTTTTGGTACAAGGGTTCTACCTCTATTGGGACTCCTAAAGTCTTATCTACTTCATCCGAATAAGTCACGGGCAGTGTGTATGCTTCAAATGATGGTAGGACTTGTGGGGTACTTGGTGGGCTTAAATTTTCAACTTTATCCTCCATCTTATCAAGATTACCAATGTGCTCAGCTTGTATTGTGGTGAAATCAAACCACCCCGTGCACCCAGTTATCTCATCTATAGGTTTATCCCCAAACAATCTTCTTGCTTGTTCCCTTAAACTTGCTATCAATTGATCCGTAACAACATTTGTTGGGTTGTCCATTTTTTTGGAAAGTATGGCACAATTCTCTATGGCCTCCCATGCTTCATCAGCACTTGATCCCCAAAGGTCCCCATCTGCGGTATGGTCAATGTCCATTTTGGTATAGTGGTCGACACGATGGTAAAATATTTCAATTTGGGACCACAGATCGAAATTATGATGAGGGACTTTTCGGAGTAAATATTTAAAACGAGCCCATGCATCATAGATAGGTTCATCTTCATGTTGTTTAAACATCAAGATGTCATTTGGAGTGGGTAAATTTTGTGGTTGGTAGTATGGTGGATTCGCGTTCTCCATAATGGCTAACGGAAATAGTCAATGGAAAGGTTTTTACAAACAAAGAAACAAAGAAAAGATAGACTAGAGAAAACCTAAAAATAAAAATAAAAATTTTACTAGAAAGGAATCTAGCAAGTAGACCTAATAAAAAGAAATCCTAACCTAGACAATAAATATTCCCCGGGCTGCGGCGCCAAAAACATGATGCGTAGGGATTGCACCAGGCTTTACCTCTCGAGGGATCTCGAGAAGCTTACAACCCCCACCAGGCAGTGTACCTGATCGTAGTAGTATAGTATAGTGACAAGTACCGGGGGATTGATCGTTCAGTAAGGAATAGTGTCGCTAGGATTAGAAAACTTAAAGACTAGGTCTAGAGATGAGGGATGATTCTTTTTGTATTTTTATATTTTATGAAAAGCAGGTAAAAATCTCAGTTTTGAAGGAGTTGGGCGGAATTAGTTGCTAGTCAACTAACCCAATAACTAAAGATGCAATCAAAATAAAATACTAAACTGAAAATAAAGTAAATTAAACTAGTGGTGTGAGCAATATATGGGAGAATTGTGTTTACTTAGATTTCACTACTCCCTAGATATCTTTTACAGGTTAATTACTTGTTACAGTTGCGTGGATGACGGATTGTATTCCTTAATACTATTCATGGGGTGGCGTACTTACTTCCCCATTCCTATAAGCGCCTACTTCACTCCTATGTCGAGCCGGCTAAGAAGCTCCTAACATGGGATCACTAGAATTTGCTCATGCATTAAATACAACCATTAAAACCTAGTACACATCGGTTCATGGGGTGAAAACCCTTGAACATACTGTTACAAACGACCTAGGGTTTATTAGGTTCGACCCTAGTATTCTCCACACAAGTTCCTCTCCTAATGAATGAAAAATAGAAAAGTATATATATATTTTGTGAGGTGACGGCGTCAAGAGCAAATGTCTGACGCCGTCATCTCACCGCCAAATAAATTCTCGGAGTGCCTAGATCTGGGTTTGACCTCGTCACGTGTACTCCTTATGCAGGCCGTCACCATATTAACTCTTGACGCCTTCAGGTTTTCTCTGGGTCGTCATGGATTTTACTCCTGACGCCGTCACAATTTTCCTCTTGACGCCCTCAGGTACTGTTCTCAGCATGGAAAATTAAGTCTTTGCCGTTTTCTTCACTTTTATGCTCCAAAAACGTCCAAAATATTTCCTTTTCTAGAATTCACTCCCAAAGTACCTAAAATCACAAAAGGAATGATTTAGGGCAATATTTGATCAAATAAATTCAATTTCGGGCTTAAATGACCCCCTAAAAATGGTTCATTTTTCGCCTCATCAAAATTCAGGTTAGAATTGAGTAGGAATGGATTGGAAGTGATTGAAGTCGAAAAATAGGATTTTTGGTTTTTTGCAGGTCAACCAACCGATCGGTTGGCTGCGTGAGCTAACCGATCGGTTGGATGAGGTCAAAGGATCCATCCGATCGGATGGATGGAATACCGATCGGATGGATGCCTCGCTAATTTATTTTGGATTTTTGAAATTCGACTTTTTGACTTCTAATTTGAGTAGTATTGGTTCTTATATGCTTATACTAACTAATCTTTGTGATTTCTTTAGGGTTATGTTGTAGGTAGTTCGAGTTCAAGGAGAGTGAAAGTTAATCCAATTGTGACGAAGTATGTTTTCAGGAATTCTAAGCAAAAGGTCACGTATAATGTTCAATCG
Organism: Artemisia argyi; assembly: GCA_030686995.1. Taxonomy (NCBI): domain Eukaryota; kingdom Viridiplantae; phylum Streptophyta; class Magnoliopsida; order Asterales; family Asteraceae; genus Artemisia; species Artemisia argyi. Next base: position 119,386 of record JARVZY010001828.1, on the reverse strand, counting down.
GAAATGAATGAGAATGTTAAGTTTAGCAATCTGAAGAAGGAGGAAAAACATGCCTTTCGTAAGCGACTTTCTAAGCTTCAAGGTAGGACACTTGCTAAACCACGTCTTATTGATTGGAGTTTGTTTACGGAATACGAATGTGAGGATCAGTTGAGGGAAAAGATGAGAATGAGTTATACGTATCCAAATGATGGAGATACGTTTTTGGATCTTTCTTGTGAGAGAGCTTTTAGTGTCTATGAAGATGTTTATCGAGAATGCTGTTTGGAATTCTTTTCTACCTTCTACTTTGTAAGGAAGGTGTATGATATCATGAGGGAAACTTGTATTTGGTTTTGACTATGTGGAAATGAGCATGCTTACACTTTGCCGCAGTTTGCGGTGCATCTTGGTTTATATGAGCAACATGAGATTGAGCATAGGTTGTTTGAAACACATTTCTTAAGGTTGAAAAGACGTCACAGTGGTTATGTTGGGATTCCGGAATATTGGAATTGATGAAGCGAAAAGTGTACCGCTTTTCGGGGGTCATTTAAGGCCAAATTTGGGATTATTTGATTAAATATTGCCCTAAATCGTTCCTTTTGTCATTTTAGGTACTTTTGAGAGGAATTTTACAAAAGGAAGCATTTTGGACGTTTTTGGAGCGAAAAAGTGCAAAAAAAGGACAAAGTCTCAAAAGCATGCTGGAAATTGCCTTTGATGGCGTCACAAGTAGTTAGTGACGGCGTCATGAGTTGACAAAAGGTGGATAAATCAATTACACATGACGCGCCAGAATATTTTGTGAAGGAGGTTTGACGGCGTCACGTACAAAATTTCCAAGGCCATCAAGAGTAATTGTTAAGAGTGACGGCCCAGAGCCCATTAAGAGTGATGGCGTCAGAAGTGGATCTAGGAAATACGAGTTTAATTTGGCGGCAAGTTGACGGCGTCAGACTTAACTCATGACGCCATCAGATTGCAAAATCTATATATAGTTTTCTAGTTTTCATTCATTGTGTGCAACTTTCAGGGAATAAAACCCTAGACGAATTTTCCAGCTTTTTGAAGGGTTTCAACCCTTTGTTTCTTCCATGTTCAATTGAAGATAAGTACTTTACCAAATCATTCAATATGTCTATGTGTTGTTTGATTATATCTTACGCTTGTCTTCTCTTTAACATGCTAGGCTAGGTTTCTTTCGTGTTTGCTTAGATGTAATGAAACTTAGATATTGATTATTGGTTGATGGTTTCTTTATAATTGTTATGGATGAATGAATTCGATGTTAGGCTTAAGAAAACTGGCAGACTTCCAATTGGTAACTTGCTTGAACGTCTTAAGAAACATGATCGGAGGTGTACTACGATTATTTGGTTATATTTAATGCATAGGTAACTTCCAGGGATACCATGTTAGGAGCTTTTAGTCGGCTCGACATAGGATTGAGGTTGAAGCCTATAGAGTTAGGGAAGATCGTACACGGCCCTACGACTAGTATTAAGGAATATAGCCCGTCATCCATGCAAATGTAATAAGCTAATCCACCGGTAAAAGATATCTAGAGAGTAATGAAATCTAAGTAAACACACTTTCTCTCATTATTGTTTACACCACAATTTAGTTTAAGTTTATTTTATTTTATTTTTATTGCATCTTTAGTTAATTGGGTTAGTTGACTAGCAACTAATTCCGCCCACTCCTTCAAAACCCGAGATTTTACTTGCTTTCTGTCACAACTCGTAAATTCTGGTCTTTTCCCGAACTTTCACATTTACTATTCATCGGTTACTATTCATCGATCACTATTCATTATTTTACTATTCATCATTTTTGAGGTCAGTTTGATATTCTGAGAAGCGTTTTAAAATTTTACTATTCATAAAACACTATTCACCTCCGGAGAAAATTTGTCATTTATGCGTGGGTTGCGTCATTTTTGTAAACGTACGATTTTTAACCTAAGAAACGTTATCTTATGAACTAATATTTTGAATAATTGATCCGACACTCCCAACTATGGTCCTAACACATTTTATACTCATAATAATAATATAAAAATTATATTATTAATTTACCCGGTGTTTTGGAAATTTATTTAAGTTATCGTACGCCAAATTTAATTACGACGGTTTTCGTAAAAACTAAACAATAATCATCCAAACACTCAATATTTATACACAACATATTTTTACAATTTTTACGACTTTATTATGTCCCGGTTAACTTTGTTAAAATTTATTTTTAGTTAACCCGGTACCCCGGTACACCTTAAAACTAATTTTAAACACATTACATCACCTAATACCACAAATTCTTACACAACTCATTTTTTCTTCTTTTTCTCAACTAATGCCGCCCCCCCCCCCCCCCCATCACTAGTTTCCCCATTTTATGGATCTTGTCCTCATGATTTATATCACCTAAAATATCTATACTATATACTTATGACTTTACCATTTTCATTCATTTTCTCATTCAATAAACAACACACACTAGCTAACTTTTATCATTTTTCTCTTCATCCCTTTGTACAAATCGAACCACTCAAGAACAAAGAAGAAACCATGGATTTTTGAAGATCAAGTGTTATTTGGGTCTCATATGTTTTCCTTGTTAGGGTTTTGTGATAAAACCCTAGGTTCTTTACATAATCATCTTCAAAACTCATCCAATCATCAAGTCGCGGTTAGAGATCGAACCTCATTTCTGTGTAACCACTTTTGCCTTCGTAGCTATTTGCACCAGGTGAGTCATAGCCCCTACTCTTTTAATTGTTTTGTCAACTTTTGGGGGAGAATACATGCTCGATTTTAAATGAACTATTATTTGACTCTTTGAACTTGTCTTGACCTTTTGAACTTGACTTGACTTTTGAAATTGACTTAAACTTTTGAACTTAATGCACCGTACGTGCTATAACCTAAAGTCTCCCATGTACGGAGCAATGCAAAGTCTCCCCTGTCTACGGAGCAGCATTATAAAGCCTCCCTTGTTCGGAGCAACCTAAAGTCTCCCATGTACGGAGCAGTGCAAAGTCTCCCCTGTCGACGGAGCAGCATTATAAAGTCTCCCATGTACGGAGCAACATAAAATCTCCCCTGTCAACGGAGTAACTGATTACTATATAATAGTTTGTGAAAGATGTACCGTACGTGCATCAGCAATTGTTAGTCTCCTGCTGGTTTGCCGTTCGCACTCCAGTTTATACGTACCGTTCGTGCGGCCTCCTTGTGTGGGGCAGTAGGTAGTATGGATAGCGCTGTTAGAGGTCGGCCAACCTCTCGTTCCCCTGTCTACGGAACGCATATTATTTATTTTAGGAGCCTTGCCACATTCTTTATTATATACTATGTGCCCATATTGTGAACTATATTGACCACGTGTACTTGACTACTAAACATTCAACTATTTTAGCAGTGGGTTGTAAACACACAGGTTGCAAGTCTCTTATGGCGGGATTTGCAACTGAGTGGATTTACGATGCCTTTGCTGTGTGATCATTTTCTATAAACTTTATTTGTTAAACAAACTCTATGAACTCACCAACCTCGTGTTGACACTTTAGCATGTATTTTCAGGATTTAACCTATGGCACGCTACAGGAGGTTTTGGCAGGGCATGGCATGGTCATAGAAGACTCTGATTATTTATATGAGGACCGTTTTAAACTATTTTAAGGGCCTACTTCCGCACTACTTTTAACGATGTAAATTTAACATTTTTGACTTAACTATTTTATTCTAAATGATTGAAGTGAAAACCATTTTTGAACTTGTGTTGTAATACCAATTAAGTTACACCCCAGCTACACGTATGCTTCCGCTGGACCCGATTTTGGGGGTGTGACAGATTGGTATCAGAGCTTTGGCTATAGCGAACTAAGTGTTTTTAAAACCTAGACTATAGCTACTTTTATGAAAAACTTAACCCTATGACCGTCACGTGCCTGCCTGCCAAGCCGAAGCCTCATTGTGGTTTGTTGCTGGCTTAGGTGATGAGATTTGTGTCTCATTATCTGGTATATTATGTTCATTTGTTCTAATTGATCTCTATCATTGTCTTTCATATGAGCATGTTCACGTATCATATATGTCACCCTGTTATGTTTCTCCTGGCATAGTTTCATCATTTGACCTCGAGTTTGGTCACCTGCCTTAGTCTTTCTGTACGTCTTGGTAGTATAACTGAGCTGAGTATTTCAAAATTCATGGAACCTCGGTGGAATATAGACTAGTCACCTATATTCAACCCGGGATAGTGGGACATAGGCTGACTACCTATATCCGACTCAGAAATGAATTTTGCAACACTGAGAATGGTTATAATGAAATTTTGTCTGGATTGAACCCCCTACTCAATCTCCAATTGTTTCTTTCATGTGTGTGTATACTCTCGTTGTTGGAACCTTCATACTTTTTATCACCTCGTAAACCGCCGCCTGAAAACACGTCAACTGGTCGTTTCATCTCATGAATCTTCACCTTTATAACACTTCGGAGACCAACGTTAACTGAACTTCGGGACGAAGTTCCCTTATGGGGTAGAGACTGTCACAACTCGTAAATTCTGGTCTTTTCCCGAACTTTCACATTTACTATTCATCGGTTACTATTCATTGATCACTATTCATCATTTTACTATTCATCATTTTTGAGGTCAGTTTGATATTCTGAGAAGCGTTTTAAAATTTTACTATTCATAAAACACTATTCACCTCCGGAGAAAATTTGTCATTTATGCGTGGGTTGCGTCATTTTTGTAAACGTACGATTTTTAACCTAAGAAACGTTATCTTATGAACTAATATTTTGAATAATTGATCCGACACTCCCAACTATGGTCCTAATACATTTTATACTCATAATAATAATATAAAAATTATATTATTAATTTACCCGGTGTTTTGGAAATTTATTTAAGTTATATCGTACGCCAAATTTAATTACGACGGTTTTCGTAAAAACTAAACAATAATCATCCAAACACTCAATATTTATACACAACATATTTTTACAATTTTTACGACTTTATTATGTCCCGGTTAACTTTGTTAAAATTTATTTTTAGTTAACCCGGTACCCGGTACACCTTAAAACTAATTTTAAACACATTACATCACCTAATACCACAAATTCTTACACAACTCATTTTTTCTTCTTTTTCTCAACTAATGCCGCCCCCCCCCCCCCCCCCCATCACTAGTTTCCCCATTTTATGGATCTTGTCCTCATGATTTATATCACCTAAAATATCTATACTATATACTTATGACTTTACCATTTTCATTCATTTTCTCATTCAATAAACAACACACACTAGCTAACTTTTATCATTTTTCTCTTCATCCCTTTGTACAAATCGAACCACTCAAGAACAAAGAAGAAACCATGGATTTTTGAAGATCAAGTGTTATTTGGGTCTCATATGTTTTCCTTGTTAGGGTTTTGTGATAAAACCCTAGGTTCTTTACATAATCATCTTCAAAACTCATCCAATCATCAAGTCGCGGTTAGAGATCGAACCTCATTTCTGTGTAACCACTTTTGCCTTCGTAGCTATTCGCACCAGGTGAGTCATGGCCCCTACTCTTTTAATTGTTTTGTCAACTTTTGGGGGAGAATACATGCTCGATTTTAAATGAACTATTATTTGACTCTTTGAACTTGTCTTGACCTTTTGAACTTGACTTGACTTTTGAAATTGACTTAAACTTTTGAACTTAATGCACCGTACGTGCTATAACCTAAAGTCTCCCATGTACGGAGCAATGCAAAGTCTCCCCTGTCTACGAAGCAGCATTATAAAGCCTCCCTTGTTCGGAGCAACCTAAAGTCTCCCATGTACGGAGCAGTGCAATGTCTCCCCTGTCGACGGAGCAGCATTATAAAGTCTCCCATGTACGGAGCAACATAAAATCTCCCCTGTCAACGGAGTAACTGATTACTATATAATAGTTTGTGAAAGATGTACCGTACGTGCATCAGCAATTGTTAGTCTCCTGCTGGTTTGCCGTTCGCACTCCAGTTTATACGTACCGTTCGTGCGGCCTCCTTGTGTGGGGCAGTAGGTAGTATGGATAGCGCTGTTAGAGGTCGGCCAACCTCTCGTTCCCCTGTCTACGGAACGCATATTATTTATTTTAGGAGCCTTGCCACATTCTTTATTATATACTATGTGCCCATATTGTGAACTATATTGACCACGTGTACTTGACTACTAAACATTCAACTATTTTAGCAGTGGGTTGTAAACACACAGGTTGCAAGTCTCTTATGGCGGGATTTGCAACTGAGTGGATTTACGATGCCTTTGCTGTGTGATCATTTTCTATAAACTTTATTTGTTAAACAAACTCTATGAACTCACCAACCTCGTGTTGACACTTTAGCATGTATTTTCAGGATTTAACCTATGGCACGCTACAGGAGGTTTTGGCAGGGCATGGCATGGTCATAGAAGACTCTGATTATTTATATGGGGACCGTTTTAAACTATTTTAAGGGCCTACTTCCGCACTACTTTTAACGATGTAAATTTAACATTTTTGACTTAACTATTTTATTCTAAATGATTGAAGTGAAAACCATTTTTGAACTTGTGTTGTAATACCAATTGAGTTACACCCCAGCTACACGTATGCTTCCGCTGGACCCGATTTTGGGGGTGTGACACTTTCATTTAAAATATAAAAATACAAAAAGAATCATCCCTCACCCCTAGACCTAGTTTAGTAGAATTTTAACCCTAGCGAACACTATTCCTAAAGTTAAACGATCAATCCCCCGGTACTATACTACAACGAACAGGTACACTGCCTGGTGGGGATTGCAAGCTTCTCAAGATTCCTTGTGGGGATTACTTTAGGAGGATAGGGATGGTAATGCAGCTTGGATTATAGCCGAGTATCTTTCTAGGAGAGCACCAGGGATCAAGGATATGAGTGACATTTGTGGAGGTCATTATGTGACCGCTTTGGCAAGAAATTTGGGTTATTTTGTTGATGAAGAGTTGGCTAAATGTTCGGAAGCAACGGAAAGTGAGTGATACGTGGGATTGCGCCCTCGCAACAGGTTTTACCTCTCAAGGGATCTTGAGAAGCTTGCAACCCCCACTAGGCAGTGTACCTGATCATTGTAGTATAGTATAGTGACAAGTACCGATGGATTGAGCGTTCAACTCAGGAATAGTGTCGCTAGGATTAGAAAGCCTACTAAACTAGGTCTAGAGGTGAGGGATGATTCTTTTTGTATTTTTATATTTTATGAAAAGCAAGTAAAAATCTCAGGTTTTGAAGGAGTGGGCGGAATTAGTTGCTAGCCGACAAACCCAATTAACTAAAGATGCAATAAAAATAAAATAAAAGAAATGAAAATAAAACTAATATACTAATGTGGTGGAAACAATAATGAGAAAAGTTATGTTTACTTAGATTTCATTACTCCCTAGATATCTTTTACCGGTTGATTAGTTTGTTACAATTGCATGGATGACGGGTTATATTCCTTAATACTAGTCGTAGGGTCGTGTACAATATTCCCTAACTCTATAAGATCCTACTTCACTCCTATGTCGAGCCGACTAAAAGCTCCTAACATGGGATCATTAGAATTCACTTATGCATTAAATACAACCAAAAATCGTAGTACACCTCCGGTCATGTTTCTTAAGACGTTCAAGCAAGTTGCCAATGGAAGTCTGCCAGTTTTCTTAAGCCTAAAATCGAATACAATCATCCGTAACAATTATAAACAAATAATCAACCCATAATCAACATCTAGGTTTCACTACATCTAAGCAAACACAATAAAAGCCTAGCCTAACATGTTAAAAGAAAGATAAATATAAGATAGAATCAAACAACACATAGACATATTGAATAATTATTACAGAACTCATCTTTATTAAAACATGGAAGAAAGAAGGGTTTGAAACCCCTTCAATATGCAGGAAATTTGACCTAAGGTTTGTGTTTAGGTACTCCACAATTTTGTTCCATACTATACAATGAAAAATTGGAAAAATATATATTGACTAATCATCCTGAAGATGTCATGCATTAGCCTCTGACGCCGTCAACTCGCCGCCAAGTTGAAATTCGTATTGCCTAGATCCATTCTTGACGCCTTCATGTGCAAATCTACTCTGGGCCGTCACGTGTATCTGGACCCTGACGACCTTGGTGACGCCGTCGGGCCATTAACACTAAAAATGTTCTGGGCCGTCACGTTATAAGTTTCACATTCACCTCTTTTGTTACTCTTGATGTCGTCATGTGTTAAAGCTTGACGTCGTCAGGTACTGTTCCCAGCAAGGAATTTGAGACTTTGCCGTTTTCTTCACTTTTATGCTCCAAAAACATCCAAAATGCTTCCTTTTCCAGATTTCTCCTCAAAAGTACCTAAAATGACAAAAGGAATGATTTATGGCAATAATTGATCAAATAATCACGAATTCGGGCTTAAATGACCCCTTAAAAGCGGTACACTTTTCGCCTCATCAAATACCCTTACACTTGAGATTTGCTTGTCCTCAAGCAAATGCGCTTTATTCTAATCAAAATACAAGTTAGCGGTCATTTAACACTAATATTAAAGTAATTACAACAAATAATCGTTCCACTAAAAACCAAAAACAAGCACGGAGGTCATACACTAGTACCTCACAAATAGTGTTTAGATACTCACATCTCTCGGGTGTAATAAAGTATATATCACAGTAAGGAAATGGAAAACATCTCTCACTACCTGTCATAGCAAATAGATTACCATAGGCTTGGGAAAGGATCAAACCTCCACCACTTGGCGTAAGCACCTAGGATAAACTATCAAAGAGGTATTTTAAAGGGTTATAACGTTAGGTGTAGGGATATGGAAAACACGGTTTTATTGGATAAAGGCAATATTTACTGGTGGCGAGTTAATCATCTTGGTTAATTACATGTACAATATGGCGTTGCTAAGCCAAGACTCGACTCGACTTAAGCTAATAAATTAAAAATAACAAAAACATAAAACAAACATAGAATAAAACGGGATGGTAGTCCGTATGTTTTTTTCTCTTTTCTTTTTCTATTTTCTTCCTTTTTCTTTCTTTTTTCGATTTTTTTTTCTTTCTTTTTTTTTTTTTTTTTTTTTTTTTTTTTGCATACACTTTTACCCTACCATCAAAAATAATACATCATAGGGGAGTTACATCCCCTTTACACTTGAATTTTTACATATTTTACAATAAACTACTCTAATGACTCGAATCAAGATAATCAAAACACTTGGAGTACTTTTTAAGATTAACGCTCATATGGGGGTAATAATTTGATGTTCTTCCCCATTACTTCAAAACATTAGTACTTTACCCATGAGTCCCAATCATCCCAAAACAATATGTACAAGATATGACTCGACTTAGCAACCATGTAATCAATTAGATAATTAACTAAGGGTTAAAACATGTAACAATAATGCACTATAGATGAGTGCATACACGGAAGGCTAAGGCGATTTGGTTGCACATTTGGGTGGGTTGTAATTCTTCCTTTAAGTAAGATGCTTAAAGTTAGAAACGAAAAAGATAGGCTCAGAGGTTCAAGCTGAAAAAAAAACTTGATGATTTTGGGAGAAAATATCAAGTTTAGGGGAGGATTGTTGGGTTTAAAGATATTGTTGCTTTGGTTGATACAACTGCTTGTAGATATGTATTAGAAAATTACTCTAAGTGTAATACTACTGCTAGTGTATTCTATACTACTGCTAGTGTTGGAGATTCTACTGTTGAAGAATACTACTACTGGGTGTATATGATACTGCTGCTAGAGTAATACATTCTACTGCTTATGTGATAATTGTATAGTCGGTTAGGATTATTATAGAATAGATTACAAAGATTCTTATCTTGTATAGAAAGTTATTGTAAACCGACCAGGATTCCTTAGTCTATAAAAGGATGATATAGGGTTAAAATTGAGTACGTGTTATTCATAGAGTCGATCACTTCAAGTTTGTAAACCCTAATACTTTTGAGTATTCGTATATTAATATATATTGAAGTGTTTTGTGAGAATTCAACTGTGCCATTAACAATTATTCTCGAGTTAATCATTATATTCCGCGTAGTGTTTAAGATTGTTTCAAAGCCAAAGTTCAGTTTCTGTACTATATTGTTTTAGATTTATATCTAAGATAATAACTAGATCATTGCTCAACTGGGACTAACAGTTTAGACTTAGAAAAAATGAAAGCAGAAAACCTTAAGGCCGAAACTCCTACCGTTAGAAAGATAGCTGATCCAACAGTGTAACCTCTCAATACACCCATGCACTTAGTTCCTTTAACTCTTCCCAATAGTTGTAATACTCTAATTAGCCTCTACGTTCTTTCGCAACTATTTGCTGATTTTGATAAAACCTGTAAAAAGAGAATTACCCTAACGGGGATTACTGAAGGGGAAAGGGGTTTTGAACAAAAGAAACGATGTTACTTAACTGAGGTTATGCCATTCTTTAAGCTTCTCAAAGAACATTTTGAGGGTCTTCAAAAAACCCTAAACAAAGAAGTTGCTAAAATGAAAGAGGTGTTGGATCGTTGTAGCTCGAGGTTGTTTAGACCTCATAGTATCTAGGACACACAATAACATTGAATAACATGATGCAACAGAATAAAACAAATCAATTGTTATTGAAACAAGATTTCGTCATCATCTTCACTACAACTAATCTAGGCGTCTACAATAAGACTACGCCTGGACACACACACACACACAACCCTTTACTAGACGTATACATCTTTTACTGTGCACATAAAACTAATGACCCATGTCCTCTTTATATACTAGAGGATTAGGGTTTACAAGAAAGACAATTTTAATATAAGTAGGAAACTAAATATTCTTCTAAAATCTTCCAAAATCTCCATCTTTTTGTAGTTTCCTAACTTCTCACTTTCAGTCCTTTTGTTTCATTCTTATATTTATTTTGTCTCATCAAATCAAGAATCCCAACAATCTTCCCCTATTTGATGATGACAAAACAAACAAAGTCGTGTACGAACTTCCCTAGACGAAGTAGAGAAGTTGAGATGTATGCATCTCCCAGAATGAAACAAATCTTGTCTTCCCTTAATCCATGCCATGCTACTCCACATCTCTTCCCCTTTTTCTTATCAACAAATAAGGAACGTATGCAAATAATGATCTTGACCACCACGAACCAATATCACAAACTTCCAATCCAAGTCTTGCAATGTTTCAAATTGCCCTCCATGAAGAATACCAAAATGCTTACTAAAAATGAATCTAAAACAATAGAGACTCCAACTAGCAGTAGTAATAATGATCAACAGTAGTAAAAATCAAACACTCCCCCTCGAGTTATGCATGAACATGAAATGATTAAACACATAATAAGATACTTCCCCTAAAACCAATGTGTTAATCATCTTCATGATTCTTCAAATCTATAGGCTCTATGTAATGATCACATGTGAAGAAAACCAAATATAACGAACTTGATGAAGAAGTAGAATAACCCAAACTTGTGTCTTATGTCTTGTACTATCCACGTGACTTTGAACTTATACCCAAAACCGAATATATAAGTAGACCGCAATCTCTTGACAAAATCCTCATCTTCAATGAGACACTGAGCACAATAACGTAACTCCTTCAAGTGATAGTTAACTAGGTCTTCTCCCCTTGACCTATGAAAACTAGATTTGACAAGTCTTCGTCACAACCGTATAAAACAAACAAGTTATCTTCAAAGTGTAACACCCACTTTGAGATATGATAAGAATACAAACCTGTGAAACTCAACTACAACATCAAATAAATGAAAATTAATCTTCTTCGTAATCAATTAATCCAATAAGAACGAAATACCAAGCCTTTTTAAACCTTTAAGAACAAAAACCAAACCAATCTTCCTTGTGTGTGTGAACCAAAAATCCATGTGTGTGTAAACCATCTTCAAATCTGCCATAACCAAATCCATGTACTTTTCCCGATATCGAATAATACTAGCAGTAGAAACTTTGACGCACAGCAGTAGAAAAATTTACAACTAGCAGCAGTATCGAGCAGCAGAAATATTTTACCATAGTAGTAGTAACCTTTAACGCAGCAGTATCGGAATGAGAAGTAGTATCAAATTGAAGTAGCAGCACAATAAAAATCAGTGTAGTAGCAGTATTATCTTTGAACTTCACAACCAATCAGCAGCACCATGTTGCAAAAGTCACTATCATGAATAAATATTACTCCACGGCAGCATCTGACCCACGAACATAACTGTACATCTTCAAAGCTGCTTTTTCTTCGAATAAAACATTGATGAACCCCTAGATATCACGAGCAACCTGCTCTGATACTAGTTTTTGGATCGTTGTAGCTCGGGGTTGTTTAGACCTCATAGTATCTAGGACACACAATAACATTGAATAACATGATGCAGCGGAATAAAACAAATCAATTGTTATTGAAACAAGGTTTCGTCATCATCTTCACTACAACTAATCTAGGCGTCTACAATAAGACTACGCCTAGACACACACACACATACCCCTTTACTAGATGTCTACATCTTTTACTGTGCACATAACACTAATGACCCCTGTCCTCTTTATATACTAGAGGATTAGGGTTTACATGGAAGACAATTTTAATATAACTAGCAGGGTACCCGCGCGATGCGGCGGCGGGTACCCTGTGACTATATTTTCTGACAACGTGATGTTATGCGGCCATACTTTTATTGAAAAATAATTTATAAATAACAATAACTTTAGTTAAGACAGTGATATAATTCTATCTCCTGTTAACAGAACTTACCACAAACAAAATCTTGATTCATTCCTTCATCAGAATCATTCTTCGTCAATAAATTTTGTTGTTGTTATTAAGCTGAAAAGTAAGCAAAGGCCGAAATATACTATGCAAAATATTTGAACCTGCGCATTGCTACGGGAAGTTTTGCATTTTCATACAAAATATTAACACATATTCAAAACCTGTTTGATTCGGTATGCGTAACCTGGTTCTAATTAACTTCAATGACAGTAAACACGTGGACTATTCCTTTATCGATCACGCACAACTTAGAAAGCACGAAACGAATTGAATTTGCAAAATAAATTGACTTTGAGCAAGTTATGCGTATTTACAATCATTTTTATTGGAAAATTTATTTCGAGAACAATGGTGGAAGTTTCATAATGTTTCGAGTCCGTTTGGTATGTCGAATGAGTCCGGGAGCGTGTTTACTAAAAGTTTTGCTACTTGTCCCTTCTAGTCCCTTCACCCTATTTTAATAATAACCTTTGAGTTTTTATTGTACACATTTGATCCCTCAAATTTTTATATAACCAATTTCTTATTCATAATATCTCTCCCACTCTCTCACTAAAAACACACCAACACACACTGTCTCTCTCTCACTTCGCCCGGCACCCCTCTACCTCCGCCAACCACTGTCATCTCCGGCCACCACCGTCGCTGAAATATTTTCCGGCGAGGTCTTTTTTCATCCAAATCGTTAGATCGGCTCACCTACTTTCTTTCTGGAGCTTCTCGGCCCGTGACTCGTCCCGTATCACCACTCACGCGCCACCCATCACCACTGTCACTGGACCGCCGCCACAGTCATCCCCTATTTTTCTCTCGACGGTAACACCACTCACACGCTCCCCTTCCCCTTCTTTTTACTTTTAATCGAAAACCTTTATAATGGTATTTATTTTCCTTTGTTAGTAAATTTTGAAAAACCGGCCGTCGTCTTCAGATCGTAATATGTGCACCGAGTCCATCACCGTCTTCAGCTTCATACTTTTTTTTCACAAGACTCTTAACTCCCTAAGCCACCTTTTAACATTATGCTATAAACTTTTGTACATGTATATTTTTGTCTCTCTTTACCTTCTGGGATATTCACTAAAAAGCGTCATACTATCTTATTATAAGAATTGAAATTAAGAGGACAAAGTATAATTTTATTTATCATGAATTTAGATTTTCAGATATGGCATGGGATGAATGGCCCAATAACACAATTTAGATGCGCAGTCGTGCACAAAGCATGGAGCAACTCTTGTAATATTGCCGGATGGTTTGGGAAAATTTGAAGGATTTATTGTTAATTTCTTGATTACATAATTTGTTATCTAAAGATGAAAAGTAAAGTTGATTATGGAGGGTTGTACATTATGTTTAATTAATTGTAATAATAGGTCCAGGGGTGTTTTAAATGCTATTTAATGTATAATTGTAAGATTTTGGTCTGAATTTCGAGTTATGCTTGTTTTCAATGTACACAATGCTTACCTTGTTGTAATTCTGAAAAATCCTTGCTTTAAAGTGTTGTAAATATTGCATAATTTTTTGAACATTTGAATTCTTTGGAGAGAGAGTCTTTTGTCTATTATATGTAGTATAGATTAGGAAACTAAATATTCTTCTAAAATCTTACAAAATCTCCATCTTTTTGTAATTTCTAAACTTGTCACTTTCAGTCCTTTTGTTTCATTCTTATATTTATTTTGTCTCATCAAATCAAGAATCCCAACAAGAGGTGTTTAAAGTAGTGGAAAACGAGGGAAAACAAGTGGCAATTGATCTTAAATGCTGTGAAATTAAAAAAAAATAACAATTTCATCATGAATGAGAATTTGATTGCTAAATGTATAGCACATGATGTATATTATACTGCTACTGACTCTACATTATCTATCTGTCAATTTCATGAGATGTCTATTGCCCTAAAGGCCACGGTGAAAGGAAAAATGCCAGTTAACACTTGTGATAATTTGGTCCCAAAGGTTTGTGCTTGTAAACAATATGTGTGTGATGCTGTGAATATTTCGCTTCCCCTAAAGAACAATGAGTTAGTTCATAGTGACTATCTTAGACATCTTAAGGATTGTCTTGACATGCTTCGTGAGACAGTTGAAGAGGATAGGATAGTGAAACCACTTGATAATGCTACCGTAGATGCCTGCTTCCTCACTAATCGATCTCAGGAACTCTTAGAATATGCCATTGGTACATGTCCTAAGACTAATAACAAGCGAGATAAGTTCACTGCATCATCCTCTATGACTAAGAACAAGCAAGTTACCTTCAATGTACCTTTGAAAACACCTGAACCCGATACATCAAAACCAGAAAACCAAATGGTAATAAAACAAACTAATGTTCCCATCATTGCTTCTATAGGAGTAAACAGTGTCACTAAAGCTAGCGGGTCAAAGCCTTGTCATAATACAAAGAATGATAGGACTACGCCAGCTAAGAGTACACATGAGAAGAAAGTAGAAGATCCCATTAGGAACAATAAGGTTGCGTTGAATGAAATGAATCTTGTTAATTCTAGTATTAGCTATAACCGTACTGTAATTAATACGGATTCTGGTGTTATTTGTAAGACATGTAATGACTGTTTAATTTCTGGTAATCATGATGAATGTGTTGTGTCTTATTTGATGTCTTCTAAATGATCCCATTTTAAGAAAGCTAGAGAATCTAAAAGAAAAAGGCAAGTTTGAAGAGCAACAGGAAAATTCACTTTAGGAGAAAATTGCCCTTTAACTAGATTTACTAACTCTAAAGTAATACCTAGTAAGGAATGGAGACCAACCGGTAGAATCCTTCCACTAGAGACATAATGCACATTAACTAGGTCCATTGCATCAACTAGTAAATGTTCCACTAGTGTCCCCATGGCTTCTTTTAATCCAAAAATTGTGTGTGCTAACAGAAAGGACCCCAGTTGCATGTGGGGCTCCAACTTTTTCTGTTATCCACCATTGTCTGTTTTCAAATGCAGGTCGTACAAATCGTCCTTTGGTATTTGGACTCAGGTTGCTCAAATATATGACCGGGGATCGCTCACGGCTCAAGAATTTCGTGAAAAAGTTTATTGGGACTGTTAGATTCGGGAACGACCATTTTGGGGCAATTATGGGTTATGGAGATTATGTTTTTGGAGAGAGTGTAATTTCTAGGGTGTACTATGTGGAAGGACTCGGGCACAATTTGTTCTCTGTTGGTCAATTTTTTTATTAAGATCTTGAAGTTGTATTCAGAAAACACACATGTTTCGTCAGAGAATTGGATGGTATTGATCTCCTTAAAGGCAGTCGTGACACTAATATATACACCATCTCAATCGAAGACATGATGTGGTCCTCTCCTATTTGCTTGCTCTCTAAGGCCTCAAAGAATAAGTCATGGCTTTGGCATCGTCGTTTGAACCACTTAAACTTCGGCACTATAAATGAACTTACTCGCAAGGATCTTGTTAGAGGCATGCCCAGATTGAAGTACGAAAAAGACCACCTTTGTTCCGCTTGCCAATTGGGCCAAAGCAAGAAGCACACTCACAAACCCAAAACTGTCAACTCCATTATGGAAGTCCTTCACACCCTTCACATGGATTTATCTGGACCTATGAGATTACAAAGTATCAATGGGAAGAGATATGTTTTAGTAATTTTTGACGATTACTCTTGGTTTACATAGGTAAAGTTTTTGAGATCCAAGGATGAGACTCCGGAGATTATCATAAAACTTAGCAAACACTTGCAAGTTAAACTCAACAAAACCGTCAAATTCATCCGGACAGATAATTGAACAGAGTTTGTTAACAAAAAACTTACTCAATTTTATGAAAGTGTTGGCATTAGTCACCAGAATAGCATTCCATGCACACCTCAGCAGAACGGAGTTGTTGAAAGACGAAACCGTACCCTTGTTGAACCTGCACGAACCATGCTGATATTTTCTAAAACTATGATGTTTCTTTGGGCGGAAGCTATTGCAACTGCTTGCTACACTCAAAACCGAACATTGATACATCCTCTCCACTTCAAGACTCCATATGAGCTGGTGCATAACAGAAAACCAAACCTCTCGTTTATACGAGCGTTTGGTGCACTGTGTTATCCAACTAACGATAGTGAAGACCTGGGCAAACTTAAGGCTAAAGCTGATATTGGTTTCTTCGATGGATATGCTCCAGATCGTAAGGGACACCGAGCCTACAAAAAACGATCCCGACAAATCATGGAAACCATTCACGTGACATTTTATGAGCTGATTGAGCAACCAGCTCCTAGAGACACAAGTTCTGGACCTACATCAAAATTTTTGTCTCCTGGACCAATTAGTATAGGCCTTGTACAAAATCCCACTCCTGCTGTTCCTTATGTATCGCCAACAAGTGAGGATTGGAAGAAATTGTTTGATCTAATGTTTGATGAATACTTTGAGCCACAACATGTTGCTACACCTGAACCACAAGCGGTTGAACCTCCAGCTGCTGTAGCACATTTTCCATAAAACACGAATGGTACATCTATTTTTGTCTCCATTGATCAAGATGCACCCTCTACAAGTTATTCTCCAACATCGTCAAATCTTCAATCTTCATATGTACATCAAGGGGCAGCAGTCGATAATTCTTTTGAAGTGAATCCTTTTGCTCCTCCTGAAGATGCTCCATTTGAAAATATATTCGCTCCTGAATCATCTACAGAGGCATCCTCTTCTGAGGAACTTAACACATCTACTTCAGTTCCATATCCTCAACCACATGATCATCTCAGAAAAATGGACTAACGACCATCTGATTGACAACATCATTGGAAACCCTTCTCGTCCAGTATCCACACGAAAGCAGCTTGCTACCGATGCATTGTGGTGCTTCTTCAATTCTGTACTATCTAAGGTCGAAACCAAAGACTTCAAGGCAGCTATCGCTAAATATTGTTGGTTCAATGCGATGCAAGAAGAAATTCACGAGTTTGATCAACTAGACGTTTGGGAGTTGGTACCACCTCTAGACTGTGCAATGATTATTGCTCTTAAATAGATCTTCAAAGTGAAACTTGATGAGCATGGCGATGTTTTGAAAAACAAGGCACGGTTAGTTGCTAAGTGATATAGTCAAGAAGAGGGAATAGACTTTGAATAATCTTTTGCACCAGTTGCCCATATTGAGGCTACTAGAATCTTGATTGCTAATGCTGCTAGTCAAAATATGATAGTCTACCAAATGGATGTTAAGACAGCTCACTTGAATGGTGACTTGAAAGAGGTAGTATACGTTACTCAACTGGAAGGATTCATGGACCCTGAGCGTCCTACTCATGTCTACCGCTTAAAGAAAGCTCTTTATGGCCTAAAGTAAGCACCTAGGGCTTGGTACGACACTTTGTCTAAGTTTCTTCTAGCAAACAAATTCTCCAAAGGTGTCGTTGATCCTACCTTGTTCACTAGGAAAACGGGCAAACATCTACTTCATGTTCATATCTACGTAGATCACATTATATTTGCCTCCTCGGATCCTATGGAATGTGACCGTTTTTCCAAAGAAATGAGCTCAAAGTTCCAAATTTTGATGATGGGACAAATGTCGTTCTTCTTGGGCTTACAAATCTCTCAGAATCCAAGTGGCATCTTCATAAATCAAGCCAAATACGCTAATGGAATTTTGAAGAAATTTGGGTTTGATGCAAGTGATGATGTTAACACTCCTATGGTTCAAAGATCAAAATTGGATGAAGACATCTTTGGGATCCCAGTCGATCAAACAAAGTGCCGAAGTATGATTGGATCCCTAATGTATCTTACCGCTAGTAGGCCAGATCTTTTGCTCGCGGTATGCATGTGTGCTCGGTACCAGTCTAAGCCTACCAAAAAGCATTTGGAAGCAGTGAAGCGGGTCTTCCGGTATCTCCAACGGACTATTCACATGGGTCTCTGGTACCCTAAGGACACCGCCATGGCACTTATGGCCTATTCAGATGCAGATCATGTGGGGTGTCAAGATACCCGTCGAAGTATATCAAGAGGTGCTCAATTTTTGGGAGAAAAACTTGTAAGCTGGTCATCAAAGAGGCAAATGAGTACATCAATATCCTCCACAGAGGCTAAATACATTGCCATGTCTGCGTGTTGTGCTCAAATCTTATGGATGAGCTCTCAACTATCAGACTATGGTTTTGCTTACAACAAGATTCCGATGTACATTGATAACAAGAGTGCCATTGCTCTTTGCTGCAACAATGTCCAGCACTCCTGATCAAAGCACATTGATATCTGACATCACTTCATCAGGGAACAGTTTGAGAAAGGCATGGTGGAATTTACTTCGTGAGGAAAGAGTTTCAGCTGGCAGATATTTTTACAAAGGCACTTCCGAGAAAACGATTTTAATTTATTCTCCCGCATCTTGGAATGAAGAATCTTACACAAGAATCACTCAAACGTCTTCAGGAAGAGAATGAGGAGTAATAGATTTGTTTCACATATACTTGTATATATCTTATAAAACCAAAAAGAAAATAGAAAAATATAAAACTTACAAAAACCATAAAAATCAGAAAAACGTAAAAAATACCAAAAATAGTTCTTCATTAGGCATGCCTTCTGTTTATCGATAATATTTACGGTCCTAAAAATGTCATTCAATAATGAAACGGATCTTTAAATGAAGCTCGAGCAGAAGTTAAAACTAAACGGTTAAAACATGTCATAATGGCTTGCTATTACCTCAGATAGCAACCCGGTTTTCAAAATGGGGAAAGCATGTTGCCAAAAAGACGTTTGTTCCTTTCACTGGGTGAAGTTCACCCGGGCATGGATTCCTTTATATCCATGTCTCCTCGACTTGATGTACATTTCAGTGCATCATTTCTCGTATAAGAAGAGAAGTCTTCTTTACATCTCAAAAACTCTCTCATCTATGATTCTTCAGGAGAGTTTTTGTGGTTCATAAGGTAGAAATTGGACTCAAATTTTCACAAATACTTAACGCTCAATGTAATGACTACATCTCTTTAAATAGAAAACGGGTCGTTAATTTAGGGGGGAGAGTATTTGTTCAAAATTTCTGACACATTTTGAAACTTTGTGCACCATCAGTAGTGATTAGACACTCTCCGTCTTGGTTTGAGGGGGAGCATCAGTATGTTCCAGAACCAGTTCATATTAAACCTGACCACATTTTCTCCCATGTTCTTTAATCTTATTTAGATCAATTGGGATCGCAAAATCTCAAATGATTTGAAATTTTTGATTTGGGGAGAGAATGTAATTCAAATATGCAATCTGATAAAATATGATGTTTTGGGCTTAAATGTAAGCTCTCCCATATGTGCTAAACTCTTTGGTATACCAATGCACATATTGAGGGGCAGCAAATGGTTAATGGTGACTAAATGGATATGGCATCTCATGATTAGCGCGACTCAGACTTTACCAATGAATTGACGAAACACACTTGCTTATTAATCGAAAGGGACTTGCCCTGGCCGAGTAATAATTTCAAGCCGGTCTAAGCAGTGTGTTGATATAAATAATGCATAAAAATGTTATTAATATTTCTCGATATCCCTACGTTTTGACGATCACAAAATGTAAAATCAGTAAACGTAAAATCATTACGTAAAAAAGTATTTAGTTACAAATATCATTCCATCCAACTAAATCACTTAAGGTATGAATAAACAAATGTCTAATACATTTTATGATCAAACATTTTATATATTTTGGAAAAACACTTTTGGTAAATGTTTAATTCATAATATGGATTCAAATTTTAAACCAAAATCAGTTAGATTTTCACCAAATAAACTTTCACCAGAAAAGGACAAAGTTCCTGGCCATTACAGGAGCGCGGCCCCCTTAATATTTAAGGGGGTCAGCCACCATTTAAGGGGGCCGGCACGCTCCAGATGCCAGAAACTTTTGCCTATAAATACTAGTTCATTTTTTCCTCACCTTTTGCACGAAAATTTTCAGTCCCAATCCTTTCTAAACATCCTTCTAAATCCTTTGATCATAAGATTATAAGTCTTTGTTTCAAGTGATTCAATCCTTCACCACTCAAAGTGCAAGAGAAGAATACTCCTTCAACATCAAGTTAAGAAGTATTGTCGATTTGTGAATATAGTCTTGTAGTTGTGTAAATTATTTGTAAAGGTGTAGAGTGTTTGTTATAAGTAGATTTAGGTGTGTTAGTAATAAAGAGAAGTAGTGAAGAAGAAGAAGTGTTATGAAGAAGAAGTAGTGAAGTTATGAGAAGTCGTGTAGTAGTTGTGGTGTGTACAAGTTGTGTAGTAGTGAAAATTTGTGAAGAGTCGTGAGATTGGTTCTAACTACTATTAGAACTCGACATTTTGCTTGGTGTCGTTAAATGGTGTAAGCAAACGTGTGTAAGGTTTCTACGCCAAAAGGGAGCTTATTCACATAGTGAAGAAAACTCTCGAGTTAGGTGCTCGGGGAGTGGAGTAGGGCGAAGAGGAGCTTCGTAGCTGAACCACTATAAATCCTTTGTCTCGCGGTGCGATCTTTCCAGCTCTATCACTTTACTTACTTATCTATATTGTCATTACTTACTTTCGTAGATATAAGTGTTTATAAGTGTGCAAGTATTGATCTCACATAGAACTAGAATCGAAGTTTTGAAAACAAAGTTTTTATAACAAAAACGACGTAAAACTATTCAACCCCCTTCTAGTTTTCGACAATTGGCATCAGAGCTACGTTAAACAAGATTTTTAAAATAAATTGTATTTTAAAACTTGAAATCAATCTATGGAATCAGAAAAATATTTTGAAGGGAACATGTCATTTAAACCACCATATCTTGAAAACATAAGCTTTCTTGAATGGAAAAATCGATTCGAAAGTTATGTGAAGTCAATAGATTATGATCTTGGGCATGTCATTTCAATTGGTGATTTTCAACCAATAAAAACTATTTTTGAAGAACACGATAATTATTTCAAAAGAATGCTAGATAAAAATAATAAGGCTAAAATAATTATATACAAAGCTTTACCAAGAATTGAAAACGAAAGAATATATTTTTGTCAAACGGAAAATGATATGTGGAAAAGCCTTTTAAACTTTTATCAAGAGAAGTGTCAAGTCAAAGAAAATCTTGCATACAAAATAGTAGAAAACGAAAGTATAGTAGATAAATATTTAGTTGAAATGAGTACAAGTGCTACTAGTTCAAATTTTTTGTGTGAAGGTAATGATGGAGAAAACTCCATGAGTCACGTCAAGAGTAAACAAGAAGGTTGTATAGAGATAACGATCGAAAAGGAACTTAGTGACGATGATGATTCTAGTTCCGAAAGTGAAGACAAAGAATATGCAAAGGTCATTAAAGAATTCAAGAATCTTCTTAAAAAGCAACAAACAGCACACGATAAAAGAAAAACAACCTGAAAGAGAAAATTTAGTGACGAAGACGAAACGGTGAAGCACAAATGTTTCGTAGCTCAATCATCTAATGAACTATGTCTAGGAGTAGATTTGGAGCCCGATGAATGGATAAAGGATAGTGGATGCTCAAGACACATGACGGGGAATCGCAGGCTATTTTCTACATCTAAGGCGTATAACGGAGGTAACGTTGTTTTTGGTAGCAATCGTCGTGGAAAAATCATAGGCAAAGGTACGATCTCCCAAGACTCTCTAACTATTGAAAATGTTGAACATGTAGATAATCTAACATATAACTTGCTTAGTATAGGTCAAATATGTGATAATAAGTGTAGGGTTACCTTTACCGATAAAGATAGTGAAATAATTAAGGATGAGAAAGTCATAGGTAGAGGAATTAGGAAAGGAGGTATATATGTTATGAAACTAGGAGACAAACCGGAAGATAGGATATGCTTAGCAACTCTAGATGAAAATTCCACCTTGTGGCATAGGAGATTAGGTCACGCTAACATGCAACAATTACAATCATTAGTCTCTAAGGAACTAGTTAGAAACTTGCCTAGTCTAAGATATGATCAACATTTTTGTGACACTTGTAAAATTGGAAAACAAACACATGCTAGTCACAAAGCTAAAAATATGGTATCGACTACTAGATGCTTAGAATTACTTCACATGGATCTTTTTGGTCCATCTGCAGTGCGGAGCTACGGTGGCAACCGTTACACCTTAGTTATAGTAGACGATTATTCATGATACACGTGGACTAGGTTCTTAAGTGATAAAACCGAAGCCTTTGAAAAATTTGAAAAATTTAGTAAAATGATTCAAAATAAATTAGGATGCCCTATAGTGTCAATTAGGACGGACCATGGTAGGGAATTTGACAACGAAGTACAATTCGGAAAATATTGTGATTTAAATAGAATATCTCACAACTTTTCCACTCCTCGTACTCCTCAATCAAATGGGGTAGTAGAAAGGAAAAATAGGTCTCTATAAGAAATGAGTAGAACAATGCTAAATGAGCAATTTATCCCACAAAAGTTTTGGTGTCACGCCATAGATACAGCAACGTATATACTTAATAGGGTTTCTATTAGACGAATATTAGGAAAAACTCCTTATGAGTTATTAAGAGGTAGAAAACCAAATATAGGCTACTTTAGAGTATTCGGAAGTAAATGCTTCATCCTTAATACAAAATATTACCTTACTAAGTTCGACTCTAAGTCATACGAAGGAATTTTTCTAGGATATTCACAAAATAGTAAAGCATATATAATTTTAAATAAACATACTATGAAAGTAGAAGAATCTTTAAATGTAACATTTGATGAAACTCCTCCACCACCTAAAACATTACCTTTAGAAGATGATGATGTGATTGAGGAAGAAGCTATTGAGGTTAGTAAAAGTAAGCCCTTAGGAAATGATAATGAAGTAGAAACATTAGAAGAAAATGAGATTGTAAATATTAAGGAATCAAAATCACATCCATTAGGTAACATCATAGGTAATTTGAATCAAAAAACCCTTAGATCACAAGCTCAAGACGAAAGTAACTTTTTTTGCTTTGTGTAAACAATAGAACCTAGGAATGTAAATGAAGCCTTAAAGGATGAAAGTTAGATTATGGCTATGCAAGAAGAATTAAATCAATTTAAAACAAATGATGTTTGGGAACTAGTCCCAAATCCTAGGAATGTGACCATAATAGGAATTAAATAGGTATTTAGGAATAAATTAGATGAGAATGGAATAGTAACTAGGAATAAAGCTAGATTAGTCGCCCAAGGTTATAATCAACAAGAAGGAATTGATTATGACGAAACCTATGCTCCGGTAGCTAGACTAGAATCTATTAGAATACTCCTAGTTTACACTTGCGCCCTAGACTTTAAGTTATACCAAATGGATGTGAATAGTGCATTCCTCAATGGTTTTATCAATGAGGAGGTTTATGTGGCACAACCTCCGGGATTCATTGACTTCGCAAAACCTGATTATGTTTATAAAGTCAAGAAGGCTTTATATGGACTCAAACAAGCCCCCAAGGCTTGGTATGATCGATTAAAAGCATTTATTATTAAACATGATTATTCCATGGGAATGTTAGATAACACTCTCTTAACTAAAAAGAAAAACCCGAATCTCATCATTGTTCAAATATATGTCGATGATATTATATTTGGATCGACTTGTCAAGAAATGTGTGATGAATTTGCCAAAATCATGCATGATGAGTTTGAGATGAGTATGATGGGAGAACTAAACTTCTTCTTAGGATTAAAAATAAAACAATTAGAAGACGGAATATTTTTTAATCAATCTAAGTATATTAAGGAAATGTTTAAGAAATTTGGACTAGAAGACTCTAAGCCACTTAAGCCACCCATGTCTACGAAAATCAAACTCACAAGAGATGTAAAAGGTGAGTTCGTAGACAACACTAAGTATAGAGGCATGATTGGTAGTTTACTATACTTAACAGCAAGTAGACCCGATATCATGTTTAGTGTTTGCCTTTGTGCCCATTTTCAAGAGGATCCCAAAACCTCTCACCTAGAAGCGGCTAAGCGTATCTTTCGATACATTAAGGGCACTATACACTTAGGATTATGGTATCCTAAGGGATCCGGAATAGAAACTATTGTCTATGCGGATTCGGATCATGCGGGAGACTACGTGGATCGAAAAAGCACTAGCGGTATTTGCACGTTTATGGAATGTTGTCTAACATCTTGGTTTTCGAAGAAGCAAACTGCACTTGCTATTTCTACCACCGAAGCTGACTACGTAAGCACCGGAAAGGCATGTCAACAAGCCCTATGGATGAAACAAGCTCTCGTAGACTATGGCATTAGGTTAGAAAATATTCCTATAATGTGCGACAATAAAGGTTCTACAGATTTAAGTAAGAATCCCGTTCAACACTCTAGGACTAAACATATAGAAATACGTCAGCACTTTCTTAGGGATAATGTACAAAAAGGTAACATATCTATAGAAAAGGTTGCATCAGAAGATAACATTACAGATATATTCACTAAACCCCTTAAGCGTGAACTATTTAACCACTTGCGTTTAAGATTAGGAATGATGGAACAAATTGACTTAATTCTATTGCATTTTCGTTAATCACTTATTGCATAAAATTTATTTTTTTTCTATCTTCGTATCTGAGTCTAGGAATCTATTTCACACAAAATTGAAGATTTGGAAACTACATTGCATAAACATTTCTATAAAAGCTAATCTATTTGATTTAAACAATTCTCACTTCTTGTAAACTCATGAAAATCATTTTTCTTGCATTGTTGAATAATGCTGAAAACATTCTTTAAAATCATGCATGAAACCTCACATGAATTGTCAAAGTATATAATCTAATATATACCTTTGACATTCATGGTTTGAGCAAACCTAATTCAAGGAGATCAAAGATCGTTTCTTAGGAAAATTTGTTTTCTTTTTCATAGGAGTCGAAACGATCTTAACTCTACATTTGTTTCATATAGGCACACTAGGATTCAATCAACAAGCTCATCATTCACTTATAAGTAATTATGTGCTAATTTAGGCCTTTATCCTAGTTAATTGTTAGTAATCACTTGCTCTCTTGCTTATCCTCCCATGCATTTTCCCTTAGGATAGTATATGCATAGTTACAAGCTTATTAGTAGATGTCTTAACACTAGGTAATTAAGGTTAATTAAGTACCTACTTGTTTATTTGCCTACCTATATACTTTTCATGCATATTTCATTAAGATAATACATGCATAGTTGCCAAAAGATTTGGACTTGCCCAAAACCAAACCTCAAAACCATCATCTTTCTGAAAAAATTTCTGTCAAAAACCCTTTTCTGGCAAACTGTGAACCAGAGCCTGGGCGGCCCCCTTAAATACAAAGGGTGGCCCCCTTAAATTTAAAGGGTCCGGCTTATGTTTAAGGGGGCTGGCCACCTGAAGGACGAGGTTCACTGTTTGCTTTCTCCTTTTTAGCCCATTTCACCCTATTTTCATTTTCCACTTCCCTAAATACATAAACACATTTTGTCTAGCAAATCCAACACACATCATCCTTCCATAAACACATAATCATCACACCATAAATACCCCTCTTCATCACAAATCCTTACTCAGCCTATCATGTCATCTCCCAACCACCTAAATTCTAAGCCTTCAAGGGTTTCAAAGATCTCTGTCAAACCCGTGTGTAGAAGAAAGCTTGATACTTGTCAAAAGTCCACCTCAATTAATGATGTTGTCTTAAACCAACCAACACCTAAACCTTATACTCACCCAAATGAAACCTCTCTTTTACCTCAACAAGACAACCTCACAATCACCCTTTCGAATAAAATTCCACATCCATCTCACTCACTTCTACCAAATGACCCTTTTGAGGAACATACTCAATCACAAAACAACAAGCATCACTCTCATTCAAACACGAATCTTATGTTCCAAACTCATCACAATCCAACTCCACCATCATCACCTTCCTCTGAACATAAAAAGTTCGCTGAAGAGCTCAAAGAAGCTCATGAGCTTAGTGCTCTTCTTGCTTTACACCTTGCTCAACGCAATTTGGATCAAAAACCTTCCTCCACCCACTCCTCACTACCCAACAACTTGATCCAACTTGAGAATCATGTTAACAATTGTCCTTGTTGCATCTTTCTCCAAAAACAAACCATTGCACTCAATGAACACTTTACTTGGATTGAGTATTTCCTCACAAGGTCTTCTCTAACATCATCACTAACACAACACTCCAACCCTTAATCCAACCCTTCCGCTCCAAACTCACCACCACCAAACACTTCAAACTCTCCAAACACCATTCCCACAAAAATCTACCTCCACTAAATCTAACCACCATGCTTCCCATCTCCAAATAAAATCATCACAAAGCTTTTGTGTTCCAAGTAAGTCCAAGAGACCTTGAGTTGGCAACTTAGTATTATCTAGTGTAGTTTGCTAGAAAAGCATATATATGTGCTTATGTACCAATGATTATGTTTTCAACATAATCTATTTCAATTACTAATGAATGCTTCTCGTGTCTTATTATTTTCATGCATTCTTATTAGTTCTTTTGTTATATATTTGTTCCATGCATCACATATATATTGCTTGTACTCAAAATATTTTTGCAAGCATTCCATATCTCGATTTCTCTTATGACCTTAAAACGAGGGGGAGTATACGTCAAGGGGGAGTTCTACATTTGTCGGGAAAACCTTTTTTATGCTAACAAAAAGGGGGAGAAATGATATAAACTCACAAAATACTTGTATATATCTTAATTTTTGATTTAATGAGTTTAGATTTTGTAATCATCAAAAAGGGGGAGATTGTTGATATAAATAATGCATAAAAACGTTATTAATATTTCTCGATATCCCTTCGTTTTGACGATCACAAAATGTAAAATCATTAAACGTAAAATAATTACGTAAACAAGTATTTAGTTACAAATATCAATCCATCCAACTAAATCACTTAAGTTATGAATAAACAAATGTCTAATACATTTTATGATCAAAGGGATTTTTATTTAGACACTACAAATTTTATAAAATGTTATAAACATTTTATATATTTTGGAAAAACACTTTTGGTAAATGTTTAATTTATAATAAATATATGAATTCAAATTTTTAACCAAAATCAGTTAGATGTTCACCAAATAAACTTTCACAAGAAAAGGACAAAGTTCCTGGCCGTTACAAGAGGCCGGCCCCCTTAATATTTAAGGGGGTCGGCCACCATTTAAGGGGTCGGCACGCTCCAGATGCCAGAAACTTTTTCCTATAAATACTGGTTTATTTCTGCCATTTTTCCTCACCTTTTGCATGAAAATTTTCAGTCCTAATCCTTTCTAAACATCCTTCTAAATCCTTTGATCATAAGATTATAAGTCTTTGTTTCAAGTGATTCATTCCTTCACCACTCAAAGTGCAAGAGAAGAATACTCCTTCAACATCAAGTTTAGAAGTATTGTAGATTTGTGAATATAGTCTTGTAGTTGTGTAAATTATTTGTAAAGGTGTAGAGTGTTTGTTATAAGTAGATTTAGGTGTGTTAGTAGTAAAGAGAAGTAGTGAAGAAGAAGTAGTGTTGTGAAGAAGAAGTAGTGAAATTGTGAGAAGTCGTGTAGTAGTTGTGGTGTGTACAAGTTGTGTAGTAGTGAGAAGTTGTGAAGAGTCGTGAGATTGGTTCTACCTACTATTAGAACTCTTGCTTGGTGTCATTAAACGGTGTAAGCAACGGTGTGTAAGGTTTCTCCGCCATAAGGGAGCTTGTTTACATAGTGAAGAAAACTCTCGAGTTAGGTGCTTGGGGAGTGGAGTAGGGTGAAGAGGAGCTTCGTAGCCAAACCACTATAAATCCTTTGTCTCGCGGTGCGATCTTTCCATCTCTATCTCTTTACTTACTTATCTATATTGTCATTACTTACTTTCGTAGATATAAGTGTTCATAAGTGTGCAAGTATTGATCTCACATAGAACTAAAATAGAAGTTTTGAAAACAAAGTTTTTATAACAAAAATGACGTAAAACTATTCAACCCCCTTCTAGTTTTCCACACAGTGATGTAAGCGTGTCTCGAAGAGGACTTGTCTGATTAGAGTGTACAGTTTCGAGAATCCTTCTGTGGAGTTGACCAGGCCGGGTAATCATTTCAAGCTAGTCTAACTAGTGATGTAAGTATGTCTCGAATGCCTGTTCATGTTCACTGAAGTTGGATCAATTCAAAAGTGCAACTCCACCCAACATGTGCAAATTTATAATTAAAACATCTGAGCACATGTTAAGGGGGTGCATTTGAAAAGTATAAAACTCTCAAAGTGTTAGTAAAATGTGTTTCTTCAATCATAAACACTTTGAGAGAATTTTAAATGATTTGGTTGATGGCAACATAGGATAGTCAAGAAGTTATAATGTGGTTAAGGTTAGGTAAAACCGTCCTATGATACGCCAGAGCCAGAGGGGTCTACCCAAGGACAACCGAATAGATAGTATTGTCAAGTTCTTAGGTTTGATTATGAAAAAAGGAGTAATGTGAGAAAGGAGAAAGAAAGGGTTGAAGAATAAAAAAGAAATGAAATGAGAAAGGGTGAAAAGAAATAGCCCTCCTATTATTCAACCTTAGCGCAGAAATCCGGTTCAATTCTTATGCTACTGGTGGTTATTAAGGTAACACTGGTATTGAAGACAAGACGTCATGGACCCAGTGACGCACTGCACTAAACCTTCTAACCACTCAACTTCACTTTAAAGGACTTGTTTCATTCTCTGACTACCAAATATTGCACTTTTTGATTCTAAAGCCTCGAGATGCATCAAAATATCTCATAGGAACACATGTTATTTATACACTGGTTGTTGATGAGTGCTTAATCACTCATCCTTTTTAGGCTTTATTTCAGACCAAAAACACCAAATACTAACCAAAAATGCCAAGAGAATGCATGTTTTTGTATTTGTGTATGTGCAGCTACGGATATGAGAAAAATGAACAAAAATACAGCAAAACCGACAAAAACGAGCACGAGATGGGAAAAAGGTCAAAAGCCGGAGTCGGGGAAGCAAAATGATCAAGGAAAGCTAAAAATGTCATAAGAAGTCCTCAGGAAATCTCAAAATTGCATAATTGGTCCCTGGTCAAAGTTTGAAGAGATTGACGACTTTAGTCCCTCAACTTTGAAAGTTTGTCATAAATAGTCCTTTGGAAGATTATGTGTAGAAAATGGCAACAAAGGTCCTCCAATTATTGAAGATATTCAACATAGGCCCTTGGAATAAGTTTTGGTAAATGGCAGATTTGGTCCCCATAAATTTCAAATCATACAAAATTGGTCCTTGTCAAAATTCTTACATGACCTAAATCTAATATCCTAAAACTAAAACAACCAGATCCACTTAACTACCAATCCAATAATCCTAAACTATCCCAAGCCCAAACACCAATCAAAAGCCCAATCCCCCCTAATAACTTTAACCCGGTCCACTTCTTTTAAACCTTCGGTCAACTAAACCGGTCAAACCCCCAAAATAATAAAAACACCCAAAATTTTACCCGCCCCCCAATTCTTCCCCCACAACCCAGTTTTTACTATTCACTAGAACCCTAACACACCATACCCAAAATTACGCTCAATTACCTCACCTTAGTCATAATTACCCAATGATTGGGTGTTTCTAGAAGGGTCAGGCATGACAGAAGCATGTCAGGACACGTGGACCAGTGAGATTACACACGGAGGATCAATCACATCCTATCAATCAATCAAACGGTGGAGATTTAAACTTGGGGAACAAGGGTGATCAAATGGCTTGCAAAGGATTCAAAGAAACACAACAAGCACACCACTCACCAGGATTGATGATGTAGGATTTCTAGGACCTTCCCCAACTCGTGTATAAATACCCCACTCCCCCTAGATAGTTGGGTGTGCTCTTTTTATGTAATGTTCTTCTGTTTAATTCACTTTGTAATGTTTTTTTATTAATTAATGAAAATTTTAATTTTGTTTTAATTCAAATTGTCTTATTTTTATTTTAGCACTGCTTATTTACTCATTATTATTGCTTATTGCTTTAATTTTACATCTCTTACTTACTGCTTATAAATCTATACTTGTTTCTATTGTTATCAGCTTTTCTAAAAAAATAATAAAATAAAATAAATAAATAAATAAATAAATAACATATATATATATATATATATATATATATATATATTCCATAATAGTTTTTATTAATTTGAATCAAGTTTTATATAGTTGTTATCTGTTTTATTCAGCTTATATTAGCATCAATTTCACTGTTTCATCTAAATTTTATAAAAAGACAAAAGGGTCAAAGTTGGTCAACTGTCATCAGCTTATTTCATAAGCCAGCTTTATTTGGAGTTTGAGGCAGCCTTAAGGTGTCCAAAGGCCTGTCTAAGAGACAGGCTAGCTAAGTGAATCCCCCTCTATTTGAGCTGAGGGGGAATTTTGGTTGTAAGTTCATTCCATTTCCATTTCTGTTGAAATTAATAGCATACGTAGTTTAGATTTGTTCCTTGTTGTTGATTTTCTGCTCATTTGCATCACTAGTGGTTTATTTGATATCTGTTTATGCAAATTTGGATTTGATTGGTTTAAATTTGATTACTGTTTCATCATTTTTTTTATACTATCTGTCATCATCTGTGGATCTGTTTTTCTGAGTTTATTACATCTGAGATCTGTGCTTTCTGGGAGTTATTTGCATCAGTGAATCATTTTTGGATCTAAGTTGAGGGTTTGGTTCAGTAATTGTTGGATCTGTGGTAGTTTCTTAAGGTAGATAGGACATATCAGGGGAGTTTGGATCAGTCAAGTTGGAGGTGTTTAGGTTGTCTTACTTTGGTTTTTTCTGCATCACTAGTTCACAATAGGCTTATATAAGTTAGTTCAAGCATTAAATCAGTAGGTATTTTAGACAAAGTCAAAGTTAGCTTGGAATTTTAAAATCTGTTTGCATCAGTTGAAAACTGTTCTTGCCATAGCTTTAATTACTTGCATTTTAAGTTTGCCTTGGTGCTTTTTGAGTTTCAACATCCCTAATAAACATCTAGGATAAGAATTAAGCTGTGAAAATTAGAATTAGTCAAAGTTCATTTGCATTCTAAAAGTCAAAAACAAGTTGAAAATTCAGATTTGGTCATAACTTTACTTGAATTTGTAGGCTTTAAATTTATTTGGAAATACCTTTGGCTTGTTGATTTTAGAATTTTGGTAGTAAGTAAACAAATTTCAAAAAGAAAAAAGTTACTTTGGAACTCAAGTGCTTATTGGAAAAGCCATTGAAGTGGCCTGTTTGGACTGTTCTTTTCCCCTGCACATCAGTTTTTGAGGCTGTTTGTAGGGTACTTTTAGAGTAGTAATTAAGCTTCTAAATCAGATTTGTTGAAGTTTTTGTGTTCTCAGATTGTTAGTGAGTAGTTTGGACCCACAAGTTTGCTTATCTAAGCTTATCTGCTTACCTTAAGTGCTTATTCAAGTAGGGTGGTTGAACTAGTATCTGTTTTCCAATTTGTGGGCTGCATTTGTGTTCCTTGGTTCATACTCTGAGTTTGTTGGGTAATTGTAGTTTTATATTGCTGTTAGTACCTATTTCAGTTGGTGTTAGGCTTATTGCTTCACTGCTTATGCTAATTGCTTATTCTCAATAGCTTATTTGATCTATTTGTGCCTCAACCTGTGCTTCTGAGTGATTTATGGTCTTAAATCTGTTCCAACAAGCTTGTTTTAGTCTAAAAATCATTTGGGTCAAGTTTCAAGTCAATTGGTCAAACATTGCTTATTAATAAGCATTTTAAATAAGCTGTTTTAGCCCATTCAGCACTTCCAGTGCTTATTTTCCACTTTTTATATTTTTCCTAGCTTTAAAATATTATTTTAGATTTTCCCTGAAATTTTCATATTTTTCTGAGTTAATTTGCTATTTTTCCTATTTAATTTTCATTTTTAATCATTTTTTAATTACTAAAAAATATAAAAAAAAATAGAAAAACCCCAGAAAAATCCAAAAAAATATTAGAAAATTATTTTTAGTTATTTTAGAATTTTAGAAATTTATTTTGCATTTTTCTCAATTTATTTGCATTTACTTTTAATTTTTAATTAGTTTAATTAGTTTTTAATTCATAAAAAATAAATAAAAAGTCAAAAAAAATATTTTTCTTTTTCTCAAAATTTTCTTTTATCATTTTTAATTTTTGAAAATTATTTCCAAGTCCGTAGGAGTAGCGTAGCATAAAAGTCGCGTTTTATTTCGTACGTTAACGTTTATTTTCCGTTTTAGCTTACGTTTTTCGTTTCTACGTTACGTTTCTAGTTGCCTTACTTGAATTACGTGTTTAGTTGATTATTTGTGCTTCATTTACTATTTCATTAGTGTAATTTCATAAAAATCACTTTTTGCCACTTTCACGACACGTTTCACGAACCGGGAATTCGAAATTCCATTCATCCTTCACACGGACTACGACCTCGGGTTATCCGTATTTCTTTGCGGATCTCTTGAGTAATACTATACTATATATAACTTGATTTTCAAACGAATCAACTTTTGGCGCCGTTGCCGGGGAAGGTTGAAGTGAATTTTTCGTTTTCGTTTTTCGAAATTGTGTTTTGAAAACCTTCCTTGTATATATTTTCTATAAAAACTATAAAAATTGAAAAATCAAAAACACTTTTCCTAAAGTGTTTTCAAAAACACCAAAAAAATAATAAAGTTACAGCCTCGACTCGACCGAAAGGAAGGGCGTTGTAAACCAAACAAGCTTCTTAATATAACAACGCGTGAAATTAATTGCTAGACGGATTACTTTAATTCTACAACCGAATAAGCGGAAAATACGGATAGCTTTGACATTAACTTGCAAGCTGAAGAGAGATCCATTCTTCTCTCCCGTTCCGTCGCGAGTAGATTAAGGGAAACGGTTTACGATTAACGTAACGTTAGAAAAAGAAAACAAAAAACAAAAAGTATAAGTTTTTAAATTTTGCTTTATAAAAACAAAAATACAAAAAGATTTTCCTTTTCAAATTTGATTTTCCTTTTATTTTTCAAAAATTTGATTTTTGTGGTGTATGAACACACGTTCTACGTCTAAACGACTTGTTTCACCACTTTCAAATCCGGAAAGTTTGAAAATTTGATTTTTGTGGTGTATGAACACACCGAGTTCTATTTCCTAATACGGAGGAAATGAACCCGAACGAACAACACTTGGGACCCCCGCCGATGGGTGGTATCCAAAACAATGTGATCCCGCCGATGGGACCACAACCGGTTTACGATCAACGTACTATGCAAGAATTGCTCCAGTGTCCCGCCGAGGGATACGGGGATGCAATTGTTTTACCACCAATCCTTTTCGATAATTTTGAACTTAAAACTGGATTGATTCAACTTGTTACGTCAAAACAATTTCACGGTTTTGAGAGGGACGATCCTCACGCACACATCCGATGGTTTAATAAGTTAACTTCGACTTTGAAATTTAAGGATGTCCCTCACGATGCGATCAAATTGATGTTGTTCCCATTTTCACTCGAGGGTTCAGCCCGGATTTGGCTTGAAAAAGAACCCCCTCGATCAATTCACACATGGGAAGAACTCGTCTCGAAATTTGTTAATCATTTCTTTACACTGTCCAAAATGACTAATCTTAAGAATGATATAACTAATTTTCAACAACGTTTTGATGAGAACTTTGGTGAGGCTTGGGAACGTTTTAAGGATCTTCTTCGAAAATGTCCTCACCATGGTTTCTCCGAGTTACACCAAATCGACACGTTTTATAACGCTTTGACGCAAAACGATCAAGATTCTTTAAACACAGCCGCCGGTGGCAATATCTTGAATCGTATGCCTAGGGATATTTTAACGATCATTGAGAACAAATCTAAGGTTCCAACTTCTCGTAACAAACCGAATGTTTCGAAAGTGACTTCTTTTACTCCTCCTTCACCTTCGTCGGTCCAATCATCGGAATTGGCCGAACTTACCGACGCTATCCGTTGTATGATGAAAGAGTTTAAGTTGCAGAACCAAAAACCCGAGCCCATTAAAGCCGTTAATGAAAAATGAGTGATTTGTGGTGGACCCCATCCGTATTATGATTGTCAAGCCACCGATGGCCAAGTTTATAATGCTAATGTATCAGCCGTAAACTACAATCAAAACCAAGATTTTCGTGCTAACCAAACAAGTCCACCTGGGTTTCCACCCGTGCAAACTAATCAAAACCGTTATCCTCAAAATAACCAAGGTTATCAAAACCAAGGTTACAATCAAAACCGTGGAACGAATTATCAAGTTCCTCCACCACAACAAGTTTATCAACCACCGCAACCTTCTCCTGAGCTTGCTAATTACATGAAAACGAACGATGTTAACATTCAAGCAATGCAAAATCAAATCAACAACATGAGGGTTGAACTTAAGAAGGAGATCGACACAACCATGACTCGACAAACAAATGAGCTTAAGCAAATGATGAGCAGTTTTATGCAGATGAATCAAGCATCGACGTCTGGTTCTCTTCCGAGCAACACAATTGCTAACCCGAGGGGCGAGATTAAGGCAATTACGACACGTAGTGGTGCTATATATGAACCCACGGTTCCGACTACCTCTTCTTCTCCTCCTAAGGTAGTGGACCGTGAGACCGAGGCGACAAAGGACCCGGTACCTCCGATTAATAACGGAGATACTGAAAACGTCCAACCTCCGGTTGTTCAAACGTCTAAAGAAAAGGAAAAAGTTGTTTTTGAAAACAATGTAAAATATAAGTCTAAATTGCCATATCCATCACGATTTAATGATGAAGAGCTCCGTGCAAAATCTAAAAAACAAATGGAAAAATTTCTGGATATTTTTCAAAAATTGCACTTTGATATAAGTTTTATGGATTCTCTCGTGTACATGCCGAAATTTGCTTCCATGTTCAAAAACCTTATAATTAATAAAGAGAAATTGCTTGAATTAGCCGAAACACCGATAAATGCTCAATGTTCTGCAATTCTTCTCAAGAAGCTTCCTGAAAAGCTTGGTGACTCGGGAAAGTTTCTCATTCCTTGTTCATTGAAAGATCAAGAAGTTTGTAACGCCCTGGCCGATTCAGGTGCAAGCATTAACCTTATGCCTTTGTCAATCTATAAACAACTTGGAATGGGAGAACTTAAACCGACTCGTATGACTTTGGAGCTCGCTAATCGTACGATTACTCATCCGGTCGGAATTGCTGAAGATGTATTTGTTCAAGTTAATTCGTGCACTTTCCCAGCCGACTTTGTTGTTGTGAATTTTGAGGCCGATCCGAGAGTTCCTCTTATACTAGGGAGACCGTTTTTACGAACCGCAAAAGCCCTAGTCGATCATTTTGAGGATACTCTAACTTTACGACATGATGATGATATAATGATTTTTAAAGCCGATGCTTCGAAATCAAAGAAGTATTTCGTTAAAAGCGTTGATGTTTGTGATTATTCATTTGATGATTTTGTGAAAACTTTCGTCTCCGACTCTTCCCCATCATTTCCTCCGGTTGAGGAACATGATTCTTTTTGGGAAGAGGTCGATGGATTCCTTGCTATTGATACGATTCCGTTTTCTGAGATTGATGATTCTTACTTTGATTCGGAGGGGGATATTATTTTTCTTGACAATTTGTTGAACGAAGAACCGTTAATCCCTCCGGATAAAGTTAAGACGAAGATTGAGCTTATAATTGACGATCCTCTGGAGCCCGAGCTCGAGGAATTTTTACCAGACTTTGAGAGTTTCTCCTTTAATACGACTGAGGAGATGAGTGGCAATCCCACTTATCGTCTTAAGTTTTCTGATACGACTTATGAAGTTTTTCATTTCGATCACTCGGAAGAGACGAGTCGTGGCAGTACCACTTCTCATGCTTTTATCTCTCTTCCAGAGTTTGAATCATTTCGTTTTGATGAATTTGAAATTGAAAAGTTTTCTAAATCTGCATATGAAAGTTTCAGTTTTGATCTTGAAATTGATCATGATCCGGGTGGTGTGCTTAAAAATGAGAATTTGAATGAAAAGTTTTTCCCAACCCTCCCACCCGGAAAAGATTTTAAAAGGAGCTTAAATAATAAAATTCATAATTTCCCAATTATAAAGTTGTCTTTTGATAATGATGAGTTTTTCAAGATTATTATCATGATTTTCTTGCCATTAGTAACATTTGGTGTGATTTCTCTTATCCTTCACTCCGTGGGGAGTGAGGATGTTGTTTTTGACCCTGGTATCGTTTTTAAAAGTTTTCACTATTAAAATACCATTGGTTATCTCATCGGGATGGAATTTTCTTATAATTCACATGTTTATCCAAATATTTTGAATGAAAACCCGATGGAGATTATTTTCCATTTGCTCTCCCCAAGGACGAATTAATTCGGGGATCGAGTCAAGCTCATGTGACTTGGTTAACAAAAATAAGCGCTTTGTGGGAGGCACCCCATGCTTATCCATTTTCATCTTCTATATTTTCTATTTTCTTTAATAACATGACGTGAGGGGGGTGACCCTTTCCAAACTCGTGTTTTCGTGGTTGTTTGTGAATGTTCAGGAATTTCCCCGAAGTTTGAAGACTCTCGTGCTCTTGGTTTGTCGTTCTCTCCACTCGAGTCTCATTCTTCGCTGCTCATTCGGAAATTCACCATATCCAAAATCTTATCGACTAACGTTTATCTCTTGGCATACTTAATAAACGGCCTTAGATTTTACGTAGGTTTACCTTTACCCTTAAAACATTGAGGACAATGTTTCACTTTAGTCTGGGGGGGGGGGTGAATCTTCGATTCGATTTGACCTGTACCATCGTCTGAGCTGTTAACTTACGCAACTCTGTTTTCCACCAAAAATTTTAATTTTTGTCACCGCTTTTTATATGCAAAAAAAAAAAAAAAAAAAAAAAAAAAAAAAAAAAAAAAAAAAAGATGATGAAAAAATGAAAAAAATATATATATGATATGAATAATAAGATTTGACACCTTGTTTTGACTTTCCTACCGGCGAGAGTAGAAATAAATGTTTCGACTTGACCGGGCGTGTTGAGCCCTAGCTTGTCTCCCTTAACCAAAATAATCAAAAGATTATGGCTAAGCATCCGCGGATCTCATTATTTGGGATTTTAAATTTGCGGAGATCGAGGAATGATTGAGTTTATTTAGAAGTTTCGTGCTATACACGGATCGCATTACTGGGGTTTAAAAAACCCACGAGAGGTACTTGTGGCCTCCTTGTTCCCACAAGCTTGCACACCAATAATAATAGATGTCTAGGATTAATTAAGGGTATACGGTTTGGGCAATACTTAGTTTTTTCTCGTTCCCAACAAAATCTCTGCATACGGGGGTTTGGTACACATAGGGGTACTGCCAGTGTTACGGTGAAATAGACTATTGCATCTTGCCGGTTCGCAGCCGATGTTGTGATCTTAGTAAAGGCCGTAGGACTCGGGGTTTGGCATATGATTATGAATATCAATAATAATAGTCCAAAGCCAAATAAAAAGGCAGAGGACTCCAAAGCTATAAAAAAGCAGCGGATAGAAATCCAAAGTCATAATAAAGCTCTTACATCTTGGCGGCTCATAAACCGTTGACTGTAAAAGAATAAAGGACTAAGGACCAAAGTATTATTAAAGTGCTTATGATTATGCAAAAATGCCAAGCTTCGACTCCGGGGGTTTCCCTAATAAAAAGCTTCCGTTTCGGGTATCAAACATGGTATGTCTCGGTCGTAAATAAAAAGGGAGCCCCTACAAATCGTGTTAAATCAGAGACCTTCATGTGGACCCGATTTCTGTATGCAGGGGTTTTCGAGGGAAAGTTTGGAAACTACTTAGCGTTCAAATTTTGTGCTCTTATCGGACTAACAAATATCGAAACGAGAAAATATGAAGCAATTCATTTCTCACAAATTAAAATCTTGAGATACAAAACTTAGGACCTGGGGACAAGAGGTAATACACAAGTAACTTTTGTGGGCAGTGTTAACATCTAACTTCTGGATAAACAACGATCTCGATTTTACGCTTTGTTTGGGAGCTTGTGAAAAATCAAGGATGACGATTTTTATCCGTACGGTCTCTTCTCCGTGAGAAGTGTTTCTACTCGTTGACCCTGAAAGTTATCAACAGATAAGAATTGATAATGAAAGTCAAGGCAAACCGTCACTTATATAAAAATGAAAAAGTACAAAAATAGTAGTTGTAGTTGTTATTCATGAAAATCGGAAAACGGGGCGTTTTTGAGAATAAATGATTTTACTATCTCTTTTGAACATCATTGCTACTTTACAACGTCAGTAAAGAGAGGTTTTGAAATTATTTATCTCTTAAGCGTGAGGTGATGACATTGCGTGAGGGCACAACAATACCTTAGTCTGGGGATTTTGATGAGTGCTTAATCACTCATCCTTTTTAGGCTTTATTTCAGACCAAAAACACCAAATACTAACCAAAAATGCCAAGAGAATGCATGTTTTTGTATTTGTGTATGTGCAGGTACGGATATGAGAAAAATGAAAAAAAACACTGCAAAACCGACAAAAAAGAGCACGAGATGGTAAAAAGGTCAAAAGCCGAAGCCGGGGAAGCAAAATGATCAAGGAAAGCTAAAAATGTCATAAGAAGTCCTCAGGAAATCTCAAAATTGCATAATTGGTCCCTGGTCAAAGTTTGAAGAGATTGACGACTTTAGTCCCTCAACTTTGAAAGTTTGTCATAAATAGTCCTTTGGAATGTAGAAAATGGCAACAAAGGTCCTCCAATTATTGAAGATATTCAACATAGGCCCTTGGAATAAGTTTTGGTAAATGGCAGATTTGGTCCCCATAAATTTCAGATCATACAAAATTGGTCCTTGTCAAAATTCTTACATGACCTAAATCTAATATCCTAAAACTAAAACAACCAGATCCACTTAACTACCAATCCAATAATCCTAAACTATCCCAAGCCCAAACACCAATCAAAAGCCCAATCCCCCCTAATAACTTTAACCCGGTCCACTTCTTTTAAACCTTCGGTCAACTAAACCGGTCAAACCCCCAAAATAATAAAAACACCCAAAATTTTACCCGCCCCCCAATTCTTCCCCCACAACCCAGTTTTTACTATTCACTAGAACCCTAACACACCATACCCAAAATTACGCTCAATTACCTCACCTTAGTCATAATTACCCAATGATTGGGTGTTTCTAGAAGGGTCAGGCATGACAGAAGCATGTCAGGACATGTGGACCAGTGAGATTACACACGGAGGATCAATCACATCCTATCAATCAATCAAACGGTGGAGATTTAAACTTGGGGAACAAGGGTGATCAAACGGCTTGCAAAGGATTCAAAGAAACACAACAAGCACACCACTCACCAGGATTGATGATGTAGGATTTCTAGGACCTTCCCCAATTCGTGTATAAATACCCCCTCGCCTAGTCAGTTGGGTGTGCTCTTTTTATGTAATGTTCTTCTGTTTAATTCACTTTGTAATGTTTTTTATTAATTAATGAAAATTTTAATTTTGTTTTAATTCAAATTGTCTTATTTTTATTTTAGCACTGCTTATTTACTCATTATTATTGCTTATTGCTTTAATTTTACATCTCTTACTTACTGCTTATAAATCTATACTTGTTTCTATTGTTATCAGCTTTTCTAAAAATAAATAAATAAATAAAATATATATATACTTGTAGATAGGACATATCAGGGGTGTTTGGATCAGTCAAGTTAGAGGTGTTTAGGTTGTCTTACTTTGGTTTTTTCTGCATCACTAGTTCACAATAGGCTTATATAAGTTAGTTCAAGCATTAAATCAGTAGGTATTTTAGATAAAGTCAAAGTTAGCTTGGAATTTTAAAATCTGTTTGCATCAGTTGAAAACTGTTCTTGCCATAGCTTTAATTACTTGCATTTTAAGTTTGCCTAGGTGCTTTTTGAGTTTCAACATCCCTAATAAACATCTAGGATAAGAATTAAGCTGTGAAAATTAGAATTAGTCAAAGTTCATTTGCATTCTAAAAATCAAAAACAAGTTGAAAATTCAGATTTGGTCATAACTTTACTTGAATTTGTAGGCTTTAAATTTATTTGGAAATACCTTTGGCTTGTTGATTTTAGAATTTTGGTAGTAAGTAAACAAATTTCAAAAAGAAAAAAGTTACTTTGGAACTCAAGTGCTTATTGGAAAAGCCATTGAAGTGGCCTGTTTGGACTGTTCTTTTCCCCTGCACATCAGTTTTTGAGGCTGTTTGTAGGGTACTTTTAGAGTAGTAATTAAGCTTCTAAATCAGATTTGTTGAAGTTTTTGTGTTCTCAGATTGTTAGTGAGTAGTTTGGACCCACAAGTTTGCTTATCTAAGCTTATCTGCTTACCTTAAGTGCTTATTCAAGTAGGGTGGTTGAACTAGTATCTGTTTTCCAATTTGTGGGCTGCATTTGTGTTCCTTGGTTCATACTCTGAGTTTGTTGGGTAATTGTAGTTTTATATTGCTGTTAGTACCTATTTCAGTTGGTGTTAGGCTTATTGCTTCACTGCTTATGCTAATTGCTTATTCTCAATAGCTTATTTGATCTATTTGTGCCTCAACCTGTGCTTCTGAGTGATTTATGGTCTTAAATCTGTTCCAACAAGCTTGTTTTAGTCTAAAAATCATTTGGGTCAAGTTTCAAGTCAATTGGTCAAACATTGCTTATTAATAAGCATTTTAAATAAGCTGTTTTAGCCCATTCAGCACTTCCAGTGCTTATTTTCCACTTTTTATATTTTTCCTAACTTTAAAATATTATTTTAGATTTTCCCTGAAATTTTCATATTTTTCTGAGTTAATTTGCTATTTTTCCTATTTAATTTTCATTTTTAATCATTTTTTAATTACTAAAAAATACAAAAAAAAAAAAAACAGAAAAACCCCAGAAAAATCCAAAAAAATATTAGAAAATTATTTTTAGTTATTTTAGAATTTTAGAAATTTATTTTGCATTTTTCTCAATTTATTTGCATTTACTTTTAATTTTTAATTAGTTTAATTAGTTTTTAATTCATAAAAAATAAATAAAAAGTCAAAAAAATATTTTTCTTTTTCTCAAAATTTTCTTTTATCATTTTTAATTTTTGAAAATTATTTCCAAGTCCGTAGGAGTAACGTAGCTT
Organism: Artemisia argyi; assembly: GCA_030686995.1. Lineage (NCBI taxonomy): Eukaryota > Viridiplantae > Streptophyta > Magnoliopsida > Asterales > Asteraceae > Artemisia > Artemisia argyi. The sequence goes on along the minus strand of JARVZY010001828.1, from coordinate 77,434 downwards.
AAAAGTCGCGTTTTATTTCGTACGTTAACGTTTATTTTCCGTTTTAGCTTACGTTTTTCGTTTCTACGTTACGTTTCTAGTTGCCTTACTTGAATTACATGTTTAGTTGATTATGTGTGCTTCATTTACTATTTCATTAGTGTAATTTCATAAAAATCACTTTTTCCCACTTTCACGACGCGTTTCACGAACCGGGAATTCGAAATTCCATTCATCCTTCACACGGACTACGACCTCGGGTTATCCGTATTTCTTTGCGGATCTCTTGAGTAATACTATACTATATATAACTTGATTTTCAAACGAATCAGTTGTTCAACATTAAGGATACCAGTTGTAAACTTATGAGTCCTACGCAGATCTTAGCAATCTGCCAGAACATTTATAAGGGAATCTACTAATGTAATTCTCAGTGATTGGATGGAAATTCCTGCCAGGGTCAACATCAAACAGCCCTGAAAGCAGGTCACTTCGGTAATTCCTTGTGGATTACGCTTAGTGATCGTGGTGGTTTCAAAATGGTCTACAGTCGTGGAATGATCTCCAGCAAATCACCTAATCGTTGATCAACTTCGGTAGATCTTGTAAGCCCTCTCGGGGGTATCCGATTCAGGAACGGCCTTGGTAAGGATTAGAGAAAGTTTTCACACTATGCTGTTGACAATCTCAAAGTTCGAACCTGTAAGTACTGGACGTTTTATTGCTAACTATCCTATATAAGAATCTCTGGCGGTTGCAGCCGATTGAATAAAAGATGCAAATCCATCACCCCATGCTCACACTTCACCAACATAATAAAAGAAATCATGATAATTGTAAGGCCTACAACAATACTTCCATGACTCTCATGCTGAAAATCACGATCAAGAAAAGTGTGAGCATGGTGCTACAAAGATCACAACATCACATGGAGACTATACTGCTAAAAGATGACTTGGAGACACACATTGGATGATGAACTCAAAGAATCCTCAAAGACCATCCAAGACAAAAGAATAGTCATCAAAAGTCCACTACTGAAGGCACAAAGGTTTATGACTATGAAGAATTAAAGACTACGAGCTACGAAATTAACTTCAAAGATTAGAAAGCTAGAATTCAATGTGTAATTTCCGAGGTAACCTCCCTTAGGGGGAGATTGTTAGGAATATAAATATTCATGTAAAAGACTCGATCACCCAGAGTATAGATTAGCATTAAGTAGGTCGTAGTATTTATCGTATTAGTATAGAAGTAGTTTATTAACATAGTTCTCGTGGAGTTGGTGATGAGGCGAAAAATGAACCACTTTTAGGGGGTCATTTAAGCCCGGAATTGAATTTATTTGATCAAATATTGCCCTAAATCGTTCCTTTTGTGATTTTAGGTACTTTGGGAGTGAATTCTGGAAAAGAAGGCATTTTGGACGTTTTTGGAGCATAAAAGTGAAGAAAACGGCAAAGACTTAATTTTCCTTGCTGGGAACAGTGGATGACGGCGTCAAGAAGAAAATCTTGACGGCGTCAAGAGTAAAAGTGGTGACGGCCCAGAAGAAACGTGAAGGCGTCACCCAAGGCCGTCACGTGTTAACTTGTCAAAACTTGCGCGCGGAGTAGCTGATATTGTTTTGGTCATAACTTTTGCATACGAACTCTGATTTAGGTGATTCAAAAGCCCACGCGAACAGTATGAAGAGATCTACAATTTGGTGAAAAAATGGTTGTGACGGCGTCAAGAGTAACGGGCTGACGCCGTCAAGATGGGCCGGGAAGAAATAAGCCTATAAATATAACATCATAACTTCACTTTTTATAAGCCCTAAACCCTAAGGTTAATTCCTGGGTTTAGGTTGGTGTTTTTCCAGCAACTTAGAGGGTTTCAATCACTCCATAAACATCATGTATTGGTTTTATGATTCTATCTTAATTATGTTTTCCATTATCATTGTTGTTTGCTCTTCTTTGATGATGATTTGCTAATTCACCTTGTGTCTACTTGTGATTATGTGAAACTTGTATATAATTGATTAGATCTCATTGATTTCTTGTTGATGTTGTGTCTATCTCCATCAATGAGGGGCTTGTTGATGTGTGTGTCTATCTCCATCAATTAAGGCGTGACAACTTCAATAAATCTAGTTGGTTTAGTTTATAATTCTTGTTTCCTATTGATTCTTGTTTTGATTGAATGAATTCAATGTTAGGCTTAAGAAAACTGGCAGAATTCCATAGGGTAACATGCTTGAACGTCTTAAGAAACATGAACCGATGTGTACTAGGTTTTTATTAGTTGTATTTAATGCATGAGTAAATTCTAATGATCCCATGTTAGGAGCTTCTTAGCCGGCTCTACATAGGAGTGAAGTAGGCACTCATAGGATTAGGGAGTTAAGTGCGCCACCCCATGAATGGTATTAAGGAATACAACCCGTCAATTAAAACAAGGTGTTACAATTCAATAGGTAGAATTGGATAGCTAGCAAGGAGTAACATATCATAGGTAGACATGCTTCACTTATCTTGTAGAACCTTAGTTTATTTTCTTGTTTATTAGTTTAATTAGTAGCTTTTGGGTTAGTTGATTAGCAACTAATTCCGCCCACTCTCCCAATACCCGAGATTTTTACTTGTTTTTCATAAAATATAAAAACATAAAAAGAATCATCCTTCACCTTTAGACCTAGTTAGATTAATTTCAATCCTAACGACACTATTCCTAGCTGAACGATCAATCCCCCGGTACTTGTCACTATACTATACTACAACGATCAGGTACACTGTCTGGTGGGGGTTGTAAGCTTCTCGAGATCCCTCGAGAGGTAAAGCCTGGTGCAATCCCTACGCATCAAGTTTTTGGCGCCGCAGCCCGGGGAATAGTTATTGTTTAGGTTGAATTTGATTTTTATTAGGTCTACTCATTAGATTCCTATCAAGTGAGATTTTTTCTTTTTTACTTTGTAGCTTTCTCGTAGTCTATCTTTTCTTTGTGATTTTGTTTGTAATTTGCTTCAAATGGACTTTACACTTAGACTTCTAAGATTACAAGATAGGGTTGAGCGGCTAACACACCAAAGAGTTCAAAATACCTCATTTAGAGACACCTATGAATCATATGAGCCTTCACCTAGGATAGATTCTTATGAACAATCTCCATCTTTAAGATCTAGTTTTAGTGAGGCCAATAGGAAATGCGACCTAGTTTGCCAAGGAATTATGGAGAGAGCCATTGCAGCAAATCATAAGTTGGATGAAGCACTAGGTTTGCTATTATCACTACCTAAGAAAACAATTGAGGAGGATTTAGCCGAGCATGATCACATTGATCAAAAAGACCTAGGTTTTATGATCGATGATGATGAATCTCTTGGGCAATTTGTATATAGCAGTCAGAATATTGAGGATGATCCTTATGATTCGGACATAGAAGTTGAGATGCCTAGAGAAGCACGTGAGATACTTGGGAGAATGTTAGGGTTAGATTATAATAAAACATATGTTGAGGATATAGGTGATATTAACACATGGAATGATGAGGTAAATAACATAAGCCCACAAAATACTCAACCATCATTTGAGGCACACACACTGCCCGTGACTTAACCAGAAGAAGTAGAAGAAACTTTAGGAATTCCGATTGAGGTAGAACCCTTGGACCAGGCACCACTTGAGGATATAGGTTTGAACACTTGTAGTGATAACCTTACTCCTAGTTCTAGGGAATTTCCTAGTGTTGATGAACCGGAACCTCAACCTTTACACAACTTTCCATCCTTAGATATACATCTAGAAGACAAAAGAGGAACCGACCCACCCATCAACCAATATTATCCAGGTAGTTTTAGGATGAAGGAAGCCATTCACTCACCCCCTTCACCTCGCGTGGCATATTCACACCCTAAGGGTGTGTATCGCTACTTTCACCCACACTTGATCCTAAGTGTAGGAAAAACCTCCCCTATTTCCGTTAAATAAGGGTAGAGTAAGGCTCGTGACTCGAACAAAAACAAGCGCTTCTTGGGAGGCAACCCCTGTTTTGTGTGTTTTTATTTGTTTGTTTGTTTGTTTGTTTGATTTTATTTGTTTCCGTATGCATGTTTTATTTTTATTGTTTGTGACTCATGTTTCAAAGTAAATTGTGAAAATGCTTTATTTTGTTTTTAACTTCGTCTTAATTGCATACAAAGGTATTTTGCAAAAGATAAGTGTAAGGGAGATCCAAATTTGTTTATAAGAACGAAATTGAGCATGAACCACAACAATAATAAATGGACATGTGTATTAGTATTTGTTAGAGTCAAATGCTTGTATCGAGTCATAATGATGTTTTGCAGGATTTTCCAGGAAGTAGGACATAAGTTTTTTTTCAGAAATTTTCCAGAAACTTAACGTAAAGATTTATGCAGGTCACTTCTGACGGCGTCATGAGTTTACTCTTGACGGCGTCACGTGTAAAATTCTGGAAATTTTGCTAGTTTTGTTTATACCGGACTCTTAAAATTTTTGTTGATTCTTTAGTTTTATAAACTCCAGGAAATCTGCAAACATTCATTCCACAAGCATTATATCTTTAATTGTTTTGTTTTTATTCCTAAGTCTGGAATTACATCTAGTTGTGAGTTTTCTTTGTTCGGGTTGATGCTTTGGGTTTTTGTCTGTTTTCTCAGGATTTACAGGTTATGTATGACAAGAAGATGATTTATATTCTGGAAGGGAAGCTTTGATTGTTCATTTTCTTGGAGGAAGATTTAACCTGGCCACCTTATTATCCATACCGAGCGAATCAGGGGAGTATTTGATTTCATTCTTTTTACTTATTTCACTTTTACATTCTTTACTTGAACATTGGGGACAATGTTCATCTTAAGTGTAAGGGGAGGGTAAAATGATGATACCTTACAGATACATTTGCACTTGAGTTTGTTTGTTTAATAGTAGATGTGTAATAAAACTATGAGAAATACTTGTTAGTGTAATTTTAGCGCCAAATTTAAAATTTTTTACAACATTTAGGAGTGAAACTTTAGCCATAGCAAGCGTCTCATGGATAGGAGATTGTATGACTAGCACATAACCGTATATTCAGAAAAATTTTCCACCCAAATATGTGAGGTTCGCCTTTAGATTTAATAGGAAAAGCATTTACTATTAGTGCTTATGAGTGTACCGGTAGCATTTAGATTCTAGAACTTGCGTTAGTGATGCATCCCGAGACCGCTAGTGAGACTACATTCGTGTAGTAGAATTTACTACATGATAAGAAGCATTAGGATCACCCTTGTGTTAAACCCGTATCATAATTACTTGACCATTTAAGTCATATTACTTGGCTAGTTAAGTCAACTAATTTTTCCCACACCTTAGCGTTGTACTCATTTTTAGTACACGAAACCCCTAGTACACCCCTCCGAGCCTATCTTTTCGTTTCTAACTTTAAGCATCTTACTTAAAGGAAGAATTTGTTACACCCCACTTAAATGTACACCCAAATCGCCTTAGCCTTCCGTGTATGCACTCATCTTTAGTGCATTATTGTTATTTGTTAAACCCTAAGTTAACTATCTAATTGATTACATGGTTGCTAAGTCGAGTCATATCCTTGTACATATTGTTTTGGGACGATTGAGACTCATGGGTAAAGTACTTATTTTATAGAGTAATGGGGAAGAAAATAATTTATTACCCCCATATGTGCGTTAAACTTAAAAGTACTCCAAGTGTTTTGATTTTCTTAATTCGAGTCATTAGATTAGTTTATTGTAAAGTATGTAAAAATTCAAGTGTACGGGAAATGTTCATTCCCTATGATGTATTATTTTGGATGGTAGGGTAAGAGTGTATGCAAAAAAAATAAATAAATAAATAAAAAAATAAATAAAAAAAATCGAAAAATCAAGAAAAAGAAAAAAAAAATAGAAAAAAGGAAAAAAGAAAAAACATACGGACTACCATCCCTTTTCATTCTATGTTCATTTTATGTTTTTGTTATTTTTTCATTTATTAGCTTAAGTCGAGTCTAGTCTTGGCTTAGCAACGCCATATTGTACATGTAATTAACCAAGATTGTTAACTCGCCACCAGTAAAGACTGCCTATATCCAACAAAACTGTGTATTTCATATCCCTACACCTAACGTTACAACCCTTTGAAAGACCTCTTTGATAGTTTATCCTAGGTGCTTACGCCATGTGGTGGAGGTTTGATCCTTTCCCAAGCCTATGGTAATCTATTTTGCTATGACAGGTAGTGAGAGATACCTTCCGTTTCCATATTGTAATTTATACTTTATTACACACGAGAGATGTGAGTATCTAAACACTATTTGTGAGGTGCTTGTGTATGACCTCCGTGCTTGTCTTTGGTCTTTAGTGGAACGATTATTTGTTGTAATTACTTTTATATTAGTGTTAAATGACCCATAACTTGTATTTTGATTAGAATAAAAGCACATTTGCTTGAGGACAAGCAAATCTCAAGTGTAAGGGTATATGATGAGGCGAAAAATGAACCACTTTTAGGGGGTCATTTAAGCCCGGAATTGAATTTATTTGATCAAATATTGCCTTAAATCGTTCCTTTTGTGATTTTAGGTACTTTAGGAGTGAATTCTAGAAAAGAAAGCATTTTGGACGTTTTTGGAGCATTAAAGTAACGGCAAAGACTTAATTTTCCTTGCTGGGAACAGTGGATGACGGCGTCAAGAAGAAAATCTTGACGGCGTCAAGAGTAAAAGTGGTGACGGCCCAGAAGAAACGTGAAGGCGTCACCCAAGGCCGTCACGTGTTAACTTGTCAAAACTTGCGCGCGGAGTAGCTGATATTGTTTTGGTCATAACTTTTGTATACGAACTCGGATTTAGGTGATTCAAAAGCCCACGCGAAGAGGACGAAGAGATCTACAATTTGGTGAAAAAATGGTCGTGACGGCGTCAAGAGTAACGGGCTGACGCCGTCAAGATGGGCCGGGCAGAAATAAGCCTATAAATATAACATCATAACTTCACTTTTTGTAAGCCCTAAACCCTAATGTCGATTCCTGGATTTAGGTAGGTGTTTTTCCAGCAACTTAGAGGGTTTCAATCACTCCATAAACATCATGTATTGGTTTGATGATTCTATCTTAATTATGTTTTCCATTATCATTGTTGTTTGCTCTTCTTTGATGATGATTTGCTAATTCACCTTGTGTCTACTTGTGATTATGTGAAACTTGTATATAATTGATTAGATCTCATTGATTTCTTGTTGATGTTGTGTCTATCTCCATCAATGAGGGGCTTGTTGATGTGTGTGTCTATCTCCATCAATTAAGGCGTGACAACTTCAATAGATCTAGTTGGTTTAGTTTATAATTCTTGTTTCCTATTGATTCTTGTTTTGATTGAATGAATTCGATGTTAGGCTTAAGAAAACTGGCAGACTTCCATAGGGTAACATGCTTGAACGTCTTAAGAAACATGAACCGATGTGTACTAGGTTTTTATTGGTTGTATTTAATGCATGAGTAAATTCTAATGATCCCATGTTAGGAGCTTCTTAGCCGGCTCGACATACGAGTGAAGTAGGCACTCATAGGATTGGGGAGTTAAGTGCGCCACCCCATGAATGGTATTAAGGAATACAACCCGTCAATTAAAACAAGGTTTTACAATTCAATAGGTAGAATTGGATAACTAGCAAGGAGTAACATATCATAGGTAGACATGCTTCACTTATCTTGTAGAACCTTAGTTTATTTTCTTGTTTATTAGTTTAATTAGTAGCTTTTGGGTTAGTTGATTAGCAACTAATTCCGCCCACTCTCCCAATACCCGAGATTTTTACTTGCTTTTCATAAAATATAAAAACATAAAAAGAATCTTCCTTCACCTTTAGACCTAGTTAGATTAATTTCAATCCTAACGACACTATTCCTAGCTGAACGCTCAATCCCTCGGTACTTGTCACTATACTATACTACAACGATCAGGTACACTGCCTGGTGGGGGTTGTAAGCTTCTCGAGATCCCTCGAGAGGTAAAGCCTGTGCAATCCCTACGCATCAGTTGGGTAGGGTCTTTACCCACTGTCAGCTCACTCCACAGCCCGTGTAGAGCGTATTGGTTGTAAGTATAAATACCCCTCTCCACCAAAGGAGAGGGTTGGACCTTTTCATACATCAATCTAATATACTTGTGTTTTTCTCTCTAAAGGCTCCCAACTCACTTTCTCTCTCTAGAATTCTTACATACATTTGATCCATAAACACAAATATCATACATGTTATACATTTATGAATTTTCTTAAAAAATTATGAACATCCTTTACAAGAAATGGAAGTTCTCCGTGTCTCACATCTTTTTCTAGCTCAACTACACACATAATTTGTCTAACGGATAAACCTCCTTCTTTCAACAAGGATATACGTTTTTCATCTTCAATAGTAATATTACGATAGGAGGGAAGAAAACGAACCTCTTGTGTAGACAATAAGACATGATTGTGCTCCGTAATAAATTTAGTAACTTGCCACTCTTCCGAAAATATTTCGTTAATTCGTTTCAATGTTATACGCATATAAGCCTTGCATTCACATCTTGTAGAACCTCCATTTCTTTGTTGTTTGAGTAATCTGCCACTTTAGTCTCTGGCTTTCCTTCACGGTGACAAAAGAAATCACGTCTTTTTTTTACGTCATTCTTATTTTCGAACCGAAAATCCTTTCATTCTTGCATATTTTACATAGAATACAAAAGCTTCTTCTTCACTAAGAAAACATTGACCAACAAAAGGTTCGTCAATATTTTCTTTTTCATCAATATCTTCATCCACAATGTTTTCTTCCATAGGAACTTCATTTAATTCAAAAGGAAGTAATTTCATAGCTCTTCAATATATGAGTTTATATGTTCTAATGATGTATGCATATGATGTAAAGTAATTTCATTTTTAATCTTGGGTCTGAATGGTGGGGGAAAAAAGAGAAGGAAATTAGAATTTAACTAGGAGGGAAATGAAAAATTGGAAAGGATAATTTTGGTAGAGATAAAGGTTTTGGTGCTTTCCATAAAAATCTTAAGTGTAAGTAATACTACTAAGGGGGCGTTTCTTTTTCTGTTAAATTGTCTTAGTGGTAAAAGAAGTGGACCCAAATAATAAATTAATGTTTTTTTTTTTGTTGGGGTCCAAACAAGTTTGTTACAACCTCTTACATCTGAGGTTTTAAAATACTTGATCCTTCCCATCTAGACCTATTAACAGACACGGACCCACATATATATAAGTATCTGTATGTAGGGATGGCAACGGGTCGGATTCAAGGCGGGTTTTAATGTACCCGTACCTGCACCCATTTATAATATCCAAACCTGTATCCGCCCAATTACACGCCGGATACCCGATTTATATTATTCATCGATTTTTCGGGTTTCCTCGCGGGTTTTGGCTATCCCCAATTGAATATTATATGGATAAAATGGCGCTATTAATATTAAGACACACTTAAATCCATCGAAAAAATAAATGAAAACACCCTAATATATTTATTTTTTTAAAAGTTAAGGAAAATGAATATTGTATCAAACGATTTAACACTTTTGAATAATTCATGTACAAAATAAAATATGTTATGTAATAGAGATACGTATATAAAAAAAATTAATGGAAGAAATTATATATAATATATGTATATTCTAGTTAATTACAATATCAATAAAGCATGTATAAATTCGGGTAAACGGATACGGGTACGAGTACGAGTACGAGTAACCGGGCGGGAATTACCAGAATCCGTACCCGAACCCGTGTCTAAAGACAGATGTTAAATAACCTAATTAAAAAAATAATAAAATAAAAATAAAAAATATATATATGTAGAGGGGAGTACCGGATGGGTGACCACCTGGGAAGTCCTCTTTGATCACAGGGTCTGTTGATACTAGGCTTTCAAAGTCCTTCAATGAAAGTTTCAACCCACTAGGGTTCGAATCTGGAGAAGGCAGGGTTTACTTCAAATTAAGTGTCGTGCCTTCGGGCGGCTTAAGTTGAAGATTTTCCCCCCATCGGGTTTCGAATTAGTCAAGGATTTCTCCGAAAGAACCGTTCCAAAAAAAAAAAAAAATAAAAAAAAAAAAAAAAAAAAAAAAAAAATGTAGAGGGGAGTACAAATTATTTGTAGTACGTCCATTTAACTTTATGGTAAGACAAATGGCCAAAGCATCATGATTATGTTTTTATTTAGCTTTATTATTCCTAGTTTTGATGGCTGCCTTCAATTTGAACCTCTCATTTTTATTATTTTAAGTGATAAATTTATAATCACTTTCATCATTTCATTTGCCCACTTCGACTAAAAGTATTCAAACAAAGCATTAAGTATACATATGATAAGATATTGCAACAAGACATGCCTCATGGAATTCATTTCTTAAGTTCAAGACAATATTAATTGGCTGTTTTTCTTAAACACATGAGAAATGACATATCAATGTTTTTTTTTTTTTTTTAGGTAAAAAGTTTCAAGAGAGTATATTTATTTACTAAATACTTGTATAAACAATTTATACCATGTACAGTGAAACTATATGCAAGACTAATAGTAATAACCAATGATCCACACGTCCATTTGGCTAGTTGTCACTCGAGCGACGCATGTTTGCTATTAAGGACACCAATGATCGGCACGTCTATTTGGAGAAGTTGGTAATCTCAACGACCAAGTTATGGAAGAAAAGAAAAAAGGGTTGTGTATGTGATTTTAGTTTTTGTAAGTATATTTGTGTTTAAGTCTTATATGTTTTAGTTGTGATATTGATTTTGTTATTACACTATATATGTTGGTAGTGATTTAGTGATGTTAAAAAGCTGATGTGTAAAAACTTATGTTGGTATTAATTTTCTTATTATACTATTGTAAAAACTTATACGTGTATGTAAGCGAAAGTACATATACAGAAGGAAATTGCCCACAAAGTGTGTGCTTCCAACCAACATATAGCTATATAGGAATCTTTCTTTAAGCTTTTAGTTGGCTCCACACAACAAAATAAACTCATTAGCTTACCCCCACACCCCCATGTGTTCATTTGAGACCAAGGTCCCCCACCCCCATTCCCCCCATTTGTTTGATGCCTTGGCTGCTAGCAGTTGCTCTATCTTGGTATTTTCAATGGATGAATCTAAGCATACTATAATGCATAAGGTATAAGTCGTGATAATTTAATCTAACGATCCTCAGTTGGCGACCAACAGAGCCACATAGAGCTCGGTGGTTGCAATTGAACCCGCTAGCAAGAATTCTTCTTATTGTTGCTAGCGAAGTTTACCTAGCTAGTATTTAACATTATTTTATTTTATAACCCACTTATTTCATGTACAAACGTTACTAATCTAGGTTTTGAATCCATTTAGTCTGAATAATGGCTTCGCCCCTTTCGATGACCTTGTAAGAAATCTTTACCTAAAACACTGGTCACATTTGGTTACATATCGCGCTAACTCTCTCATGCATACCCTAAACAGTAGAAACGGTCATGCGTGACTATATAGTTGGGATATAACTATGGTACTAGGTGTATTATTGATGTGAAGCAATCGGTTCATTCTTATTGTCACAAACAACCATAAATAAAGCCAGTACGGCGCCAAATCTTGGCCTTTCAAGGCACCATGTGGTCGGGTCGTTAGTTGGCCACAACCGGTGGATGAAAATGAGGTTTCGTGTGGGCCTAAAAATGGAGTTTCGTCTCAAGTATAACAACACAAACTTTTTGCAAGATTGCATGTTACCCCCTCGTGGGTTTATCGTTTTCATCGTCCTTTGTATGCATTAATATTGTACCTTGAAATCGACAATCTTTGACAGAGACCGCTACTAGATATACGTTACATCGTATATATCCACCACCACTACCCTTATTCCTTTTATTTTACGATAGCAAAAGTTAATCTTCATGTTCTTTTGGAAATTGATCATATGTCTTACTTATACAGCTTATAAGTTATGACAGCTTATAAGTTATGACAGTGACTTCTCTGAGTTTGTGGAAGCCCAGTGCAGAATTCAATTTAAAGACATATACGAGACTTAAAATAGAAAATAAATAATTTAATTAAAAAATAAAATGAGAAATAATCGTTTTTAATGTGCCTGGCGAGCATTTTTTAATGCAACATTCTAAAGAAATACATGAAGTCACTTTTATAGGATATATATATTATACATATCATATAAAAATATTTAGGCCCTTAAAATTTGGAGGAACTGTGCAATAGCACATGGCTCTGACTATATAGGTTGCATACGAAACTTCCTCGAAAGCACCTAAAATTAATAACATGGACGACCCGATTTAAAAGAGCATGAACATGGAGGAGGATTTAAAGTGTATATTAAGATTAGGTTAATCAATAGATCCAACTCTAATATATATTGCTTAAAGACAAATATTTGGCAAAGTGTGGTTTGGGGATTATATAATAAGGGTGTCACTACATCATATATTCCACCTTTATGCATTATACTACTATACGCGTAATATGTATTGAATTATTGCTAGGATTCTAGTTGAAGATTTTTAATAAAATTGTTGGATAAAGTACTCGATCAAGTATTGAACGATTACCTAATAGTTGCTTGTGTCATTTTAGTATCATACGTGTATGTCATACTGAAGTTAATATCACAATATAAAGATCCAGATTTAGTTATGTCTCAATTTTGTAATTTCATGAAAGTCTTGTGTTTAGTACTTTGTATTAGATAACAAATTTACTACAAATTAATATATTAGATAAAAAAAAAAAAAAAAAAGTTGAACTTTTTTTTTTTTTTTTTTTTTTTTTTTTTTTTTTTTTTTTGCGCAAATGGTGAAATTATCTTATTAATACAACTTTTACTTACATCAATGAGATTAGAGAAATGGACATTCCCATTTTCTATAATACTAACATATACTAGTTCATACAACAGAAACATACTCCCTCCGTCCTATAAAAACTGTCCAGTTTGACTTTTCAGAGTCAAACTGGTTCAACTTTGACTTTAAATATTTTTTATGTGTTATATCATACTTGATGGAAAAATTATACCATTGAAAAACACACTTAAAACTCAATCCATTCATATATTTTTCATAAAGTACTATATAATACTCACAAAAATAGATAAGGTCAAAGTTGAACCAGTTTGACTCTGAAAAGTCAAACTGGACAGTTTTTATGTGACGGAGGTAGTATATCACAGACAACCTATACATAGAACAATTATACTTTCAGACAACTGCAGGCAAGTATCAACAGCTTTCAATTCACCACATTTGCACCATACCATCTGATTACATTTCCCCTACATCTTTCTACCAAAACCACTCAACCAGCACCCATAGTAGTTAAGGTAGAACAGATAAGAGGCATCATCAGGAACCCAAACCCCTCCATGTCAAGGGCTATGCCAATTGTGCTATATTTCCAACCATAGCTGTTAAGATCTCGATCTAGCTCTTAAGATCTTCCGATCTTACGATCCCGTTAAGAAAAAACGAGTCGATCCTTCGTAGGATCTTAAATAGCATAGGATCTTAAGTATGATCACGATCTTACCATAAGATCGTAAGTTCTCGATCCGATTCGATTCTACTTCCCTTAATTTAACTAAGGGAGTGCTTGGTGAGGGGTTAAGTGGAGGTGGGGAATGGGTAAAGGAATAATGAAGGGCCCACATCAAACAATGTTTGTGCTTGGTTAGTAAGGGGAAAGGTATTGATTACCCCGTAGTGGGTAATCAACCATTATAGAGTAAATTGGGGGGTAAGGTATTGATTACCCACCTCACTAATTCCTTTGCATTCCTTTCTCTTTCCCTTTCCTTTTCCCTTTCCCTACTTTGAACCAAGCAGACCCTAACTAATAAACTATAAATGAATGAATTTTGTTAAATTAAAACAATATAGCAAGCGTTAATTACTGTAAATGTCTAATAAGATCAAGATATATGGATTTTTTTTATTAAAAGATTCAACGTCCTTAATTAACGATTACATATTTTTGTATATTAGAGTATTACGCGTCGCATTCTCATATTACTATAACTTTCAGAACTCTTTTTTCTTCTCTAATTTGTTATACAATCATCTTTGAATACGAATTACTAGTAAAATAAGATTTTTAGACATTTAAGTAGGATCGTAGGATCTCGATCCGATCCTACGATCTCGATCTTGCAAAGACAAAAACGATCTCACGTGGGATCGCGATCTTGACAGCCTTGTTTCCAACTCTAGAATGACTTCACACAATTGGGAACGCATTGTAGAGAATGTGAATGTCCATTTCTCTAATCTCATCTGATTAATTAATAAGTTTGTATTCATCGACGGTAATTTACATGACGATAACAAGGGTGGGCTTATTCTAAAAGTGTAAAAAGTGTCTGATGCAATAACTTTATAACTGATATGCAGTAATTGAAGTCTTGTGAAGGTGCATTGCAGTTGCATCAAAATTAGTGCATCACAATTATCGAACTGCATCATAATTATCGAACTGCATCACAGTTATAAAATTATTACATCAGACACTTTTTACACTTTTTATTATAAGACACTTTTTAGAATAACTCAAACCACGATAACAAACAAATATATTAGCTAACGTCGATGTATATATAACGTCAAAAACAACTTTAAACCCCAAAAATATATATAAGATTACTCTTGTGTAACAGCTTTCTAAGGTGATAAAAATAATACTCCGTATCAAAATAAATAAAAATAAATAAATAAATAAATAATTTGGTTCAAGAATTGACTCTGAAATTGTTGAGAAATTCACATCCAAAAATAGTCAAAATATCAAAAGTTTCATAGAAAAAACAACAAAAAACAAAGCATCGGTTACGATATCGGAATTTTAAAGCCCTAATTTGAGAATTCACTTTAAGTCTCTCAACATTTTTAGACGAACATGATCGCCTCCAATGAGAGTAAATGATATGATCAGGTGTAGATTAAATGTAGTTAATTAAGTGCAACTTTAAAATTGGTCGGACATATACATGATGAACTCTTTATTTGTATACAGTGGATTCAACCTCTTCTAGACATTTGCGATATTTCCAGAGAACATAGTGGTTATCCACGTGATCTATCTTGAGTGGCTCTACCTATCTCTCAAGTTCCTTCCTTTGAAGGCAAGAGTATACGACAGCTAGAACGCGGGGTACGTTCTGATGCATATTTAGGCTTCGACGTAATATTGATGCGTGTTGTCAAAAATCCAATCGATCCAACTGGGATTGATTGTGAAGTATAGTCTTCGACGATAGAGGCTACGTCATATCATTGTAATTAACATAATAAATCACTAGCGTCATTTTGCGATTAAAATACCGACGTAAACGAGTCTAGAGATGTTAGCATTTGAGAAAATGAGATTAGATACCTTCTCACCTAATCCTACTAAATTCATAATCACATGCTCATCACTCAAAAGGCAATTTAAATTCAAATCTTCGTTACTTTATGCATTATAACTGAACATTATACGTCAAACTTTTGGCTAGTAAAGGGCAATTCTTTTGACTATTTTGCCAATCAATTTGACCAAAAGAGGTCAATTGACTCAAAAAGCTTTGTTAGATTTATAATGTTGGTGCAACGTTTAGGGTGCGTTTGTTATCTCAAATTGAGAATCAGAGAATAATTTTTATTCTCATGTGTTTGTTTAAGATGTAAATCTTTCAAATATGGGAATAAACGATAGATATGTTGTTGGTTATTAAGTGTTAACAAGTTTCCAAATTAGGATTAAGATAATTAATAAGGTACCGGATATTCACTTGAAATCGTGGTATCACTTTCTAATAGAAACTATTCGACCATATGCCTGGGTTACACGAATATCTCTATGGGATAAGACCAAGTGATGTTCTTGTTTTAGGCACAAACCAAGAACCAGATGCGTATTCAAGTGTTTAGGGTTTTGTGATTTCGTATGTCCATGCAGATGTGTTATGACCTCTATTTATAATAGAGAATACTCAAAACCCTAGCCCATGGAATTATATATAATTAACGGCCCATTAATTATATCATAATACTTTCCATAATAGTAGGAATCAGTGGTTAAAACAGAGCAGCGGAATTGCTGATGCTATCAGCAGATTCACACTAGCAGCAGAATGCTATCAGCAGCAGAATCAGCTAGCAGCAGGATCAGCTGGCAGCAGAATCCTATCAGCAAGATCAGCTAGCAGCAGAATCCTAGTAGCAGATTCACAACACTAGCAGCAGAATCAGATCCATGCATCAGCAGAATCAGATTCACACTAACACAACCACTATTGAGTTAGGGTAATCAGGGACTTGATGGGTGTACACTCCGTACCTCCAAACCCATTTCCAAGTATTATTTGATCCCTTAAGTGCACTAAATTTTTCAACAATCCTCCCCAAATTTAGTTCACTTCCTTAGCATGAAAAATTAAACACAAAACAAAACAAGTGCATAAATGAAAATATCCTGGGGATTGAATTTCCACATTAGTACATATACTTTCAAATATTCGAGAATCAGGGTGTTCTAAGAATTGAACCCTTCAACCCATTTGAATACCTGATGATAAATACACACAAGTTTTCAAACACTAAAATACTCCTGACACTATACAAGCCATGTGTCCATATCCAATTCATAAATATTGTAAAAGCTAAAAGTCCAAAGCTTCCTGAAGCGGCAAAACTTCAACATTCACATAGGTGGTTCATCTTTAATTCATGCTCCTGCTTAGCACTTTTTCAAAGAAAATTAACCATTAAGAAGTTATGACTTCATCCTCCTTTCCAGCAGGTAACAAGCACAACCTTTGGATGTTTGTAATACATGTGCTTCAGTCCACTAAATGATCAGATTTCCACATTGAACTCAGCTTCCAAGTTTCCTTAGAAGGGAGTTGGGTATCCTTGCATTCAGTGACTAAGTTGGACTTAAACCCATCCCTTTAGCAGACTTCAAAACCAAGTCTCTAGCCAAACCCTTCGTCAAGTGATCAGCTAAGTTTTTTGAGATTTAACAGACTCTATAGATATCACCCCATTCATGATAAGCTCACGAATCATGCTATGCCTGACACCTAAATGTCTAGACTTCCCATTGTACATCTGGCTATAAGCCTTTCCTAATGTAGCAGCACTATCACAACGGATAGAAATAGGTGCTATAGGTTTAGGCCACAATGGAATCTCAAGAAGCAAGTTTTTCAACCATTCAGCTTCTTTTCCAGCAGCAGCTAAAGCCACAAATTCATATTCCATGGTTGAACTGGTAATGCAAGTTTGTTTCTTGGATGCCCAAGAAATTGCACCTCCACCAAGTAAGAATACCCAGCCACTAGTAGACGAATTGTCTTCAGTGTTACTGATCCAACTTGCATCAGTGTATCCTTCTAATACTGAAGGATAACCAGTATATGAGAGACTATAATCCATAGTTCTCTTCAAATACTTAAAAACCCTCTGAATTGCTTGCCAATGATGAGCACTAGGATTACTAGTATACCTGCTCAGTTTACCCACAGCAAAAGCAATGTCAGGTCTTGTACAAGTCATGGCATACATCAAGCAGCCAATCACCCTAGAATACTCAAGTTGAGATACAGCTTTGCCAGTATCAGGCATTAGCTTCTCACTTGTATCCATAGGAGTACTTACTGGAGTACAATCAAAGTAATTAAATTTCCTTGACACCTTCTCAATGTAATGAGACTGAGAGATAGAAATTTTGTTACTTTCATGTTTAATCCTAATACCAATGATAACATCAGCCTCCCCCATATCCTTCATGGAGAACTTTGATGACAAAAATTCTTTTGTAAGATCAACTTGAATTTGGTCAGTGCCAAAGATCAACATGTCATCAACATATAGACAAATGATGACTCATTTACCAGATTCATCAAATTTGCTATATACACATTTGTCAGCTTGATTAAGTAAATAACCACTAGACAAAACCACTTCATCAAACTTTTGATGCCATTGCTTAGGTGCCTGTTTTAGTCCATAAAGAGACTTAATCAGTTTACACACCTTGTTTTCATTGCCAGGCATGATGAAGCCCTGAGGTTGGTTCATGTAAACCTCCTCATCTAAATCACCATTCAAGAAAGCTGTCTTCACATCCATCTGATGAATAATCAGATTGTAAATTGATGCCAAAGCAATCAGCAATCTTATGGTACTGATATGTGCCACTAGAGCATAAGTATCAAAGTAGTCTATTCCTGACTTTTGTTTAAAGCCTTGAATAACTAATCTTGCCTTGAACTTTTCAACAGTTCCATCTACCTTCATTTTCTTTTTGAAAATCCATTTGCAACCTAGAGGTTTGCAACCAAGTGGTAGATCAGTCATCACATAAGTGTTATTGCCCATGATAGAGTCCATCTCATCATTAATTGCTTCTTTCCAGAAAACAACATCCTGGGACTTCATTGCTTCTTCAAATGTTTTGGGATCATCCTCCACAATGAAGCAATAGGAGTATTGGTCAAAGACCTCACTCCTTGTACCTTCAATTAAGTATAATTGAAACTCAGGTACAAATGATTTTGGAGTCCTCACCCTATTGCTCCTTCTGAGCTCAGGTTCAGGTTGTTGTTCCACAACCTCAGCAGGAACCTCATCAGATACTTCTGAAACACCATTGTCATTGGTTCCATTTGGAATCCTTTGACTTGGTCTAGGGATAGATGAGAATCTGTTCTCATCAAAGAGTGCATCCCTTGATTCAATTATTGAGTTAATTGAAACAGACTCATTAGGTTCTATAACATAAAACCTATATGCCTTGGAATGCTCAGCATATCCAACAAAGATGCATTCAATGCCTCTTTCTCCCAAAGTTTTCTGCTTTGGATCAGGGAGTCTTACAACAGCCCTACAACCCCATATCCTAAGATAATTAAGGTTAGGTTTCTTTTTAGTCCAAAGTTCATAAGGGGTAACTTTGTTCCTTTTGTTGGGAACCCTATTTAATAAATAGCAAGCTGTTAACATAGCTTCACCCCAGAACCCTTGACTCAGTCCTGAATAGGACAACATGGAATTAACCATCTCCTTCAGCACCCTGTTTTTCCTTTCAGAAATACCATTTTGCTGAGGAGTATAGGGAGCAGTTGTTTCATGGATTATACCAACAGACTGAAAATACAGAGTATCCATGTACTCACCTCCCCTATCAGTCCTTAATCTTTTGATCAGGGAACTTTGTTGCAATTCAACTTCAGTTTTAAATACTTTAGATTTATCTAATGCTTCATCTTTAGAATGTAATAAATAAACATGACAAAACCTGGAAGCATCATCAATAAAAGTCACAAAGTATTTCTTATTCCCCAAAGAGGGAGTAGCATGTAAATCACAAAGGTCACTGTGAATTAACTCCAAAATTTTAGTTTCACGTTTTACTCCTTGAAAAGGTTTCTTAGTTATCTTGTTCAACATACAAGTTTTACACTTTTCAGTGTTCATATCAAAAGCTGGTATTAACCCATCCTTGGACATATCTTGCATTCTTTTAAAATGTACATGGCCAAGTCTTGCATGCCATAGGTTTGAATCATAAAGTTTAGATGTAGATATAAAAGCAGAATCAATATTATCATGAACAATATTAAGTCTGAAAATTTGATTACACAAATAACCAAAACCAATAAACACACCATTTTTAGACAAAACAAACTTATCAGATTCAATAACTTGTTTATAACCACAATTATTCAAAACACTACTAGAAACCAAATTCTTTCTAATATCAGGAACATGTAAAACATTAAACAAAGAAACAATCTTTCCAGAACTAAACTTCAAATCAACACATCCTTTTCCATGCACCAGGGCAGTTGACTCGTTTCCCATATGAAGAATAGAACCATCATTCATTGACTCATAGGTCTTGAACCAGCTTCTATCTTTACACACATGAATTGTTGCTCCAGAGTCAACCCACCACGCAACATCATCATCCTGCACAAAGTATATGTCAGATATATATGTAACATAATAAATCTTAAAAGACTTATTAAACACATTCTGACCTTTCAGGGAATTGGTGTTACCATTCCCTCCACCTGTGCCTGATCCATTGGATTTGTTTCCAACTTTACCACCCTTGCAATCTTTCCTGAAGTGTCCAGGTTTCCCACACTTCCAACAAGTCACCTTAGGTTTCTTGTTAATATCAGATTTGGTGTTATCTTGATGCTTATGCTTGCCCTTGTTGTCATTGTACTTGGTGGAGTTGTTATGCTCCACCATATTAACAACTGATGGACCAGTAGCAGTGCTACTCTTTGGCTTGTCAATGTCTTGTGCTTTGAGTGAATCCTCAATGCGCAAGTGACTGCCCAACTCAACAAGAGTTAACTCCTCCTTCTTATGCTTAAGCATATGCTTGAAATCTTTTCAAGAAGGAGGCAATTTATCGATGATACAAGAGACTGAAATAGCCTCATCCATGTTCATCTTATGTTGTGTGAATAGACCAAGTATACTAAGAAGTTCATTGTATTGTTCCACGACAGGTCTAGAATCAACCATTTTGTAATTGTTAAAATTACTTACAAGGAACTTCTCACTTGATGCTTCCTCAGACATATATTTGGCTTCCAAGGAATCCCATAGTTCTTGAGAAGTTTCATCACTCTGATGAATATCAAATAGAGAATCAGACATACCATTGAGAATTAAACCTCTGCAAACATAATCATCATTCTCCCGTTTGCTTCTTGCCCTCATCTGATCCATAGTAGCATCTTCTCCAAAATCTTCTGGAATCTCAGTTGTCAGAACATATACCACATTCATACTTGACAACAAGAAGTGCATCTTCTTTTGCCATTTTCTGAAATCAACACCTTCAAACTTTTCCAACTTGGAAAAGTTAGCAGCCATTTGTCTCATAGCAGCAGCCATTGATTATCACTAATAGTTTCTATTGATTGTTGGTTATTAAGTGTTAACAAGTTCCCAGATTAGGGTTAAGATAATCAATAAGGTACCGGATATTCACTTGAAATTGTGGTATCACTTTCCAATAGAAACTATTCGACCCTATGCCTAGGTTACACGAATATCTCTATGGGATAAGACCAAGTGATGTTCTTGTTTTAGGCACAAACCAAGAACCAGATGCGTATTCAAGTGTTTAGGGTTTTGTGATTTCGTATGTCCATGCAGATGTGTTATGACCTCTATTTATAATAGAGAATACTCAAAACCCTATCCCATGGAATTATATATAATTAATAGCCCATTAATTATATCATAATACTTTCCATAATAGTAGGAAGCAGTGGTTAAAACCGAGCAGCAGAATTGCTGATGCTATCAGCAGATTCACACTAGCAGTAGAATGCTATCAGCAGCAGAATCAGCTAGCAGCAGGATCAGCTGGCAGCAGAATCCTATCAGCAGGATCAGCTAGCAGCAGAATCCTAGTAGCAGATTCACAACACTAGCAGCAGAATCAGATTCATGCATCAGCAGAATCAGATTCACATTAGCACAACCACTATTGAGTCAGGGTAATCAGGGACTTGATGGGTGTACACTCCGTACCTCCAAACCCATTTCCAAGTATGATTTGATCCCTCAAGTGCACTAAATTTTCCAACATATGTTTCATACTTCATATACCTCAAAAGAGTCAGGTATGAATCTTTTATATTTGAGGGTCCACCACTACTATCAAATTTATTACCAAACGCACCCTTAAACTTTAAAACCATAGTGAGAAACTAATAAATAAATGAAAATGTACGATTTACGATTTACCCATTTATTTATATTTTTTGAACGGTAAAGATATGTTAAAACTAGCAAGAATCTAGAAGACAATTACAAAATACTAGAAACCATATTAGGGAGGTACAACCATCAATCCCATGACATTTTATATTCTTGCGTCTATTACTAATCGAAAAATAAAAAAAACATACCAAATATCATTAAATATGTCATCTTTGCGAGGCTTATTCATTTCAAAAAAGAGCTTATTATGAAAACTCCATAGAGTCCAAAAAGCGACCATAATAACTGCATCAAAAACCTTTTTGGACTCGACATCAAGAGCAACATGATCAGCCCAAGTAACTAAAGATTTGATCGTTACCTCCGTTGGGTAGGCACCCCCCACCAAACAGTGATCATATGCTAAAGGGGACACAAATCCGAGCAAGAAGAAAACAGGTGCTCTGTAAATTCTCCTATCTGCATACAGACTGGGTATAACAAAGAATCCAAATCAATACCTTTATCTAGGGACCAATGAGCTCCACCTAGTAGGAACCCCAGAAGAACCTAATAAAATGAGTCTAAACATGATCTCGTTGAAGAGACAAAAAAGACACCAGACTCATCCAACTCCCAAACAATACGAATTAGGACTTCAATGATCAACACCTTCTTAGTGAATTTATCAATCAAACGGCCTTCTATAAAAGAAGTTTAGCCTTCCAAGAAGACAACTTCTTAGTGAATTTATCAATCATCGGGTTCCAAGAATCAATACGGTTATTGCACCCCACAAGAACCCCCAAATAAGTGAAAGGCATGCGAAGCATACTACATCTAATCAACTCGGCTATCTGATAGACTTCAATGAGATCAACACCTCCCCAATTAACTTACTTTTGTTTAAGTTAATTTTGAGTCCAGAAGCTAGTTGAAAGACCCGCAACATCCGAATAATACACCTCGCATTATGGACCGCCAATCAAACAAAAGAATAACATCATCTACATGCAAAAGATGAGAAATCCGAATGTCTGAGGAGCCAATCGACACTCTCTGAAACACGCCAACCTGACAAGCCTCCAAAATACCCACATGGAACCCTTCCATAGTTGAACCCATTTATTAACATATTCTTTTCTTATTTGAACCAATTGTAAATGTGTTCCACACTTCCACTTCATGCCTTTAGTCATCGCTAACTCCTTTAAATAACTTTCTTGCAATACACGTTCAACTAAAGTAAAAAGAACTCTTTTAAATGATATACTTTCAAAATTTTGATTTAGGTATTAAACATCTATATATAATGATAGAGCTTTTTATAGGTTTATAAACTTTAAATATCATACCAAATCACTAATTTATAATCCTTTTAAATGTATGAACCTATTTTATTTATAAACGTATAAAAACTTTATAGATTGTTCTACAATAACACATGTATTAAATCGTAGGTTTCGAGGGTTCATTGATTAGTACACCCCCTGTGCTGGTAAGGTCGGGGTGAACAAGTGTAAAATTTTGAACCTCTTTATGGCATGTAAATATGAAATCGAAACTCTCGATGGTTATAATAAAACGTAAACATATTCATGAGTTATAGACCCATTCATGTACCTTTTGTTGTAATTATCCTTAATCAAAATATCAGTATTTAGAAGAAAAAACATAATGTAAGATGTAAGGAACTATAAAATTTTGATTTGCAACTTTAACTCTGACATACTGTATCAATAAATTACGACATGTGTAAATAATTTAATCTATTTTTTATATTATGTCAAGGGTCTTCATATTCTGTTGATTGTAACCAAGAATAACAAATAGAGCAGATTGATATCAAGACATGGTTCATTTAAACAAATAGAGCAAAACTCTTATTATATAAGTTGTGGAAAACTAGAAGGGGATTGAATAGTTTACCGCTTTTTAATTTGATTATCTTTAAAACTTTATGTTTGTTTAAAGATATAAACACAACTTTACATGTTCAATTCTTTGAAAAACTCAACGTGTAAATAACAATCCTAACTTTACTTGTTTAGTTCTTTGAAAAGCTTTATGTTTGTTTAAAGATATAAACACAACTTTACTTGTTTAATTCTTTGAAAAGCTTTACATGTGATTAGTAATTCTAACTAAAGACAATATGTAATAAGCAAAGATAAAGAAAGAAACGATCAAACCACAACACGATTGTTTATCGTGGTTCGGCTACAAGGACTCTTTTTCCTTGCCCTACATCCACGCCCCGAGTTTCCAACTCGAGAGTTATAAGCACTAATCAACAAGCTCCTTTCCCGGTGGAGAAACCTTTACAACGTCGCTTACACTTTTACCGACACTAAGCTAGATGTCGAGTTCTTTTACACGGGTACAACCACTCCCATCGTCGCTTACTCTTTTACCGACACTAAGCTAGATGTCGAGTTCTTTACCAAGGGTACAACCACTCCCATCGTCGCTTACACTTTTACCGACACTAAGCTAGATGTCGAGTTCTTTACCAAGGGTACAACCACTCCCGTTAGTTCTTTTACAAGGGTACAACAACTCCCGACACACTATGTATTTTGAGGCCTAAAATACTAACCGATCACTTCTACACACATGATACAAATGAAGTATAAACTACCAAAGCTTATACATAACAAAGCTAACAAGACTTGCAACTTTAGAGTTGAACCTTGTAACTTCTTGAATGATCTTGTGAAGTCCCTTGCTACATAAGAGGATCACACAAGTCAAATGTTACTGAGTTAGTTGAGAGAGTATATGAAAATATGTCCTAAAGTGATTACACAAAACAAACAAGTGGCTTGGTATTTATAGTAAAACAAACAGCCGGTCTGGCGGATACGGCGAAACCCTCAGATGGGTTCCGCCCGTGTATCCCCAGGGTTCCGCCAGGCTTGCAGTAAGTTTTACAATAAATAACACAAACCAACCAAAGTCACATCAACAACTACTAGTCAAACACATTAAATCCAATTTGGAAAGCTTCCAAAAATGTGTAAGATGTTATGGCAAGTCAAATACACAAGCTTGCCATAAATGAATGATGTAACAAGACACTTTCTAATTAAAGAAATAAAAACAATGTTTTGTTTAAAAGGAAATGTAAACCTTAGTTTAAACAAGACTTAAACACTAAAGTGATGATTTACTAATAGCTAAAGTTCATACTTTGTCATTAACAAAACTTAGCAAAGATCGTAAAATATAAATAACGTTTTTAGGCGATATTTGTATTAACAATCTCCCCCTTTTTGTTGATGACAAAACATAAACTTTATTTATAAGTAAGCCACTAGTTTTAGTGTTAAGTCTTATAAAGTTAGTATAAAAACTTGTTTTTGCTAAGATGATGTGATATGCAAGAGTTAAGAAAAAAATATGAAACAAGTTTATATATAAATTCTCCCCCTTTTTGTCGAAACAAAAAGAAGAGTAGCGAAGCGGAAGTATGCACTTGCTCCCCCTTGGACGATACTCCCCCTAAATGGAGTGCCAAGAGAGGAGACATGGATTTTGAACCTACAAGAAAAAATGTTAGTTGCCACACAAGACAAGTCATGAAAGCATTTCATGTCTAAAACACAACTAAGAGTTCTGAAGCGGAATAATGCAATACTCATGCTCCCCCTTGAATATTACTCCCCTAAATGGAGTATCAAGGAAAGAAAACATGGATAATGATCCTAAAAAAAGAAAGGTTAGTTTCTAAAACACAAGATATATGTATGTTACCATAGCGAGGTATAGTTTACTCATTATACCTAAATGGTCAACAAACAATGCAAACCTTGTAGTAGAATGAAATTCATTTCATGTTAAAATTTTGACTCTTAGAAAGTTGATGCGTGGGGATTGCACCAGGCTTTACCTCTCAAGGGATCTTGAGAAGCTTACAACCCCTACCAGGCAGTGTACCTGATCGATGTAGTATAGTATAATGACAAGTACCGGGGGATTGATCGTTCAGCTAGGAATAGTGTCGCTAGGATTAGAAAACCTAAAGACTAGGTCTAGAGACGAGGGATGATTCTTTTTGTATTTTTTATATTTTTTAGAAAGCAAATTAAAATCTCGGGTTTGAAGGATTTGGGCGGAATTAGTTGCTAGTCAACTAACTCAATACTAAGATGCAATCAAAATAAAATACTAGAAATGAAAATAAAACTAAATTAAACTAAAGTTGTGAGCAATATGTGGGAGAAATGTGTTTACTTAGATTTCACTACTCCCTAGATATCTTTTACACGTTAATTACTTGTTATAGTTGCGTGGATGACGGATTGTATTCCTTAATACCATTCATGGGGTGGCGTACTTACTTCCCCAATCCTATGAGTGCCTACTTCACTCCTATGTCGAGCCGGCTAAGAAGCTCCTAACATGGGATCATTAGAATTTACGCATGCATTAACTACAACCAATAAAACCTAGTACACATCGGTTCATGTTTCCTAAGACGTTCAAGCATGTTACACAATGGAGATCTGCCAGTTTTCTTAAGCCTAATATTGAAATCATTCATCCAATACAACCATAAACAAGTAATCAACACATAATTAACATCTAGGTTTCATTAGATCTAAGCAAACACAAGATAAATCTAGCCTAGCATGTTGAAATCAAAACAAGCACAAGATATATACAACCAACACATAGACATATTGATTGAATTAAGAGAAGACTTATCTCAATAGCACATGAAAGGATTCAAGGGCTGAAAACCCTTGAATATACTATAAAATACGTACAAAGTTCGGCCCTAGGGTTTCTCCACACAAGTTCCTCTCTAATTAATGAAAAATAGAAAACTATATATAGAGTTTAGAAGGTGACGGCGTCAAGAACAAATGTCTGACGCCGTCATCTCGCCGCCAAATAGTTCCTCGGACTGCCTAGATCTGGGTCTGACGCCGTCATGTGGTCTCCTTATGCAGGGCGTCATGATTTTAACTCTTGACGCCCTTGTTGTGACGCCGTCAGGTTTGTACTGGGTCGTCACCACTTTTACTCTTGACGACGTCATCAAAATGCTCTTGACGCCGTCAGGTACTGTTCCCAGCAAGGAAAATTAAGACTTTGCCGTTTTCTTCACTTTTATGCTCAAAAAACGTCCAAAATGCTTCCTTTTCCAGAATTCACTCCAAAAGTACCTAAAATTACAAAAGGAACGATTTAGGGCAATATTTGATCAAATAAATTCAATTCCGGGCTTAAATGACACCCTAAAAACGATTCATTTTTCGCCTCATCATATACCCTTACATTTGAGATTTGCTTGTCCTCAAGCAAATGCGCTTTTATTCTAATCAAAATACAAGTTAGGGGTCATTTAACACTAATATAAAAGTAATTACAACAAATAATCGTTCCACTAAAGACCAAAGACAAGCACGGAGGTCATATACTAGCACCTCACAAATGGTGTTTAGATACTCACATCTCTCGGGTGCAATAAAGTATATATCACAATATGGAAATGGAAAACATCTCTCACTACCTGTCATAGCAAAATAGATTACCATAGGCTTGGGAAAGGATCAAACCTCCACCACATGGCGTAAGCACCTAGGATAAACTATCAAAGAGGTCTTTTTAAAGGGTTGTAACGTTAGGTGTAGGGATATGAAATACACGGTTTTGTTGGATATAGGCAGTCTTTACTGGTGGCGAGTTAACAATCTTGGTTAATTACATGTACAATATGGCATTGCTAAGCCAAGACTAGACTCGACTTAAGCTAATAAATTAAAAATAACAAAAACATAAAATGAACATAGAATGAAAAGGGATGGTAGTCCGTATGTTTTTTTTTTTTTTTTTTTTTTTTTTTGCCATACACTCTTACCCTGCCATCCAAAATAATACATCATAGGGAATGAGAATTCCCCTTACACTTGAATTTTTACATACTTTACAATAAACTAATCTAATGACTCGAATTA
Source organism: Artemisia argyi (assembly GCA_030686995.1). Taxonomy (NCBI): domain Eukaryota; kingdom Viridiplantae; phylum Streptophyta; class Magnoliopsida; order Asterales; family Asteraceae; genus Artemisia; species Artemisia argyi. The sequence continues at coordinate 49,730 of JARVZY010001828.1, read as the reverse complement.
AGAAAATCAAAACACTTGGAGTACTTTTAAGATTAACGCACATACGGGGGTAATAATATGATGTTCTTCCCCATTACTCCATAAAATAAGTACTTTACCCATGAGTCCCAATCGTCCCAAAACAATATGTACAAGGATATGACTCGACTTAGCAACCATGTAATCAATTAGATAATTAACTAAGGGTTTAACAAATAACAATAATGCACTAAAAATGAGTGCATACACGGAAGGCTAAGGCGATTTGGGTGTACATTTAAGTGGGGTGTAACAAATTCTTCCTTTAAGTAAAATGCTTAAAGTTAGAAACGAAAAGATAGGCTCGGAGGGGTGTACTAGGGGTATCGTGTACTAAAAATGAGTACAACGCTAAGGTGTGGGAAAAATTAATTGACTTAACTAGCCAAGTAATATGACTTAAATGGTCAAGTAATTATAATACGGGTTTAACACAAGGGTGATCCTAATGCCTCTTATCATGTAGTAAATCCTACTACACGAATTTAGTCTCACTAGCGGCCTCGGGATGCATCACTAACACAAGTTCTAGAATCTAAATACTACCGGTACACTCATAAGCACTAATAGTAAATCTTTTTCCTATCAAATCTAAAGGCGAACCTCACATATTTGGGTGGAAAATTTTTCTGAATAGTACGGTTTTGTGCTAGTCATACAATCTCCTATCCATGAGACGCTTGCTAAGGCTAAAGTTTCACTCCTAAATGTTGTAAAAAAATTTAAATTTGGCGCTAAAATCGCACTAACAAGTATTTCTCATAGTTTTATTACACATCTACCATCAAACAGACAAACTCAAACGAAAGTGTATCTGTAAGGTATCATCATTTTACCCTCCCCTTACACTTAGGATGAACATTGTCCCCAATGTTCAAGTAAAGAATGTAAAAGTGAAATAAGTAAAAAGAATGAAATCAAATACTCCCCTGATTCGCTCGGTATGGATAATAAGGTGGCCAGGTTAGATCTTCCTCCAAGAAAATGAACAATCAAAGCTTCCCTTCCAGAATATAAATCATCTTCTTGTCAAACATAACCTGTTAAACCTGAGAAAACAAACACAAAAACCCAAAGCATCAATCCGAACAAAGAAAACTCACAACTAGATGAAATTCCAGACTTAGGATTAAAAACAAAATAATTAAAGATATAATGCTTGTGGAATGAATGTTTGCAGATTTCCTGGAGTTTATAAAACTAAAGAATCAACAAAAACTTTAAGAGTCCGGTATAAACAAAACTAGCAAAATTTCCAGAATTTTACACATGACGCCGTCAGGAATTAATTCCTGACGCCGTCAGAAGTAACCTGCAGAAATCTTATGTTAAGTTTCCGGAAAATTTCTGGAAAAACTTGGTTCTACTTCCTGGAAAATCCTGCAAAACTTCATTATGACTCGATACAAGCATTTGACTCTAACAAATACGAATATACATGTTCATTTAATATTGTGGAGAATCATGATCGGTTTGTTTCTTAAAAACATATTTGGGGTTTCCCCTTACACTTATCTTTTGCAAAAATACCTTTGGGTGAAGTTAAGACTAGGCCAAACAACAAAGTAAAGTATTTCCACTATTTAGTTTTGAAACATGATCTACCAACAATAAAAATAAAGCATGCATACGGAAGCAAATAACAAACAAACAAAATAAAAAACACACAAAATCATGGGTTGCCTCCCAAGAAGCGCTTTTCTTTATTTACGAGTCTTGTAGCTAGACTCAAGGTCATGGATTACTACGTGATACGGGTGAGTTCCTCATTGAGGACATCCTTGGGATCAAACTTAGGTTTTAGCTTCCTATCGGTTTTCTTAGTACGGTATGACCTTTCAAACTTTTCTCCATCCGGATCATACAAAGTCATCTTCATATGCCATGATCCGTCACCTTCATTAGGTGGCTTGTCCCACCTCCATTTACACTTGTCTCTCTCTCTCTTTTCCACTTATTCATCTCTATATTAATAGGCATTACGCTTAAGAACTCAATCATCTTCCTAAAGACTAAGGGGTCCTCAAAAGGATCTAGCTCTTCATCTCTAGCTATGAGTTGTTCCACCGAATGTGTCTTTTCAATGAAATCTTTTTCTAGATAGAATGGGCGTTGAGGTCCTATAAAGTTCCTTTCTATCCAAGGTCCATATCTAGATGGTCTCCTATTAATCTCTACCCAATGTGGTGTCGGTTCATCATCACAATCATAGCTATGTTTCTTAACATCGTACACCGACCAAGTATCGCCTTCACCTACCGCTATCTTAGACTCCTTACAATCTATCATGGCGCTAGCGGTTGCTAAAAATCCTATTCCTACCAACAATGGGCATGTAGTGTCACTAACCATGTCTAGGACGTGAAAGTTTGCTAAAATAGTTAACTTTCCTACGTGAACAACTACATCCTTAATCATTCCAACCGGGTGGGCAATACTTCCATCCACTAGACCTATCAATACCTCCGTCTCCTCTAACTTTCCTAGCTTAAGAGTGGTGAAAAGGGATAAGGGAATCAAGTTGAGGCTTGACCCTAAATCGGCTAGTGTGTTGAAAGCTTCGGATCTTCCTATCTTACAAGGCAAAACAAATATACCCGGATCATCAAGCTTTTTAGGCAACTTGTTTTGAACGAAGGCGGTCCCATTCTTACCTAGTTTAAACTTCTCATATTTTTCTAGGAGGGCACTATAGTAGGGAGCACGGGCTAAGACATCAATAACGGGGCGTTCAAGGTGAAGTTCCTTGAATTCATCGTCAAGGTCTTGCGTAGGAGGTGTTTCAACTATGCTTTTGACCGGTTTTATATCGGGTGTTTTACTTGATTGGTCCTTTTGAAGAATTTGGTTTTGTTTGAAACACGTGCTCGTTGATTTAACTGAGTAGTATTGCGGACAAGAGGTGGGTGACGAAACTGATGATATGGAATTAACGTTTAGTTTCGGGTTCTTGGCCGTGTCGCTTGGGAGTGCTCCCATTTCTCGATCATTGAGAACTTTCAACAATGTGTCAATTTTGGTGGTCATCGCGCTTTGCTTTTGTTTGAAATCGGCTTCAAACATAGATATGCGAGCTTCTTGAGATGCCATGAACTTGGACATCAATCCTTCAAGATTGTTGGTACTACCATAGTTGTTGGAAGGATTGTTGTTGAAAGTACGGTTGGAGGGTGGACCGTTTGGTTGGTAACGATTAGGCGGATTGGAAGAATTGGCTTGATTTTGTTTCCACCTAAGGTTTGGGTGATTTTTCCAAGAGGGGTTGTATGAATCACCGTAAGTGTTTGGCTCGGGTTTGAAAGTGTACCACTTATCTCCCGCTTCGTCGGTACGCGAGGATGCGTAGTCCGCAAAAGCTGTTCCGGGGAGTTCCACACAATCACGAGTGTCATGGGGACCACTACATAATTCGCATGAAGAAGTGATTTTGTTCACTTGGCTTGAAGGCTTAGGAGCTTCGTAAGTTTTCATGAGAAACTTGACTTGGTCCTCAAGTTCCATGATCCTACGGTCGGGAGTGCTAGAGTTGTTCGAAGGCAAGGATATTGCCTTGACCGTTTTGTTCAAATCACGGGGATCATTCCAACTTTCGTTGTCAAAGAGAGCAAGATCTTCTATGAGTTCCCATGATTGTTCCGCACTTAGATCACGTAGCTTACCACCGGCCGATTGGTCAATGGCTCGCCTTGTGGAGAGATCGATATGGTCATAGAAGATTTGGACTTGGAGCCAAAGATCTATCCCATGATGAGGGACTTTTTGGAATAAGTCCTTGAAACGAGTCCATGCTTCATAAAAAGTTTCACCTTGACGTTGTTGGAACATCAAGATGTCATTTCTAAGCTTGGTAGTTCTCCCCGGTGGGAAAATTTGAGCAAGGAAACGAGTGGTGAGATCATCCCATGTGGTGATGGATCCCGCGGGTAAACGCTCAAGCCATTGACTAGCTTGATCACGTAGAGAGAATTGGAATAAGCGTAATCGGGTTGTCTCTCTAGTTGCAACATCTAGGTCTATGGAATCTACGATTTAAAGGAAGTCCTTGAGATGTTGATTTGGATCTTCGGAACGAAATCCATGAAATGCACATCCGCTTTGCACCAACCGGATGGTGTCGGATCGCAGGGGGGTCACATTGGCTCCGGTGAGCTCAATGGTGTTTCGATAGCCTTGGTGGCTAGGTCGGGAATACTCTCCTAAGGTTCGGGGCCTAAGAGGTTCTAGTGGTGGGTTTTGTTGTGGTGGGATGACGGGTTCAAAGATGTTCCCATCGTCCATGATGTCGGGTGGTGAAAAGTTACGAACAAAAACACGAAGAATTATGATAGACAAAAGAGAACCTAAAAATTAAAAATAAAATCTTACTAGAAAGGAATCTAGCATGTAGACCTAATAAAAAGAGATTCTAACCTAGACAATAACTATTCCCCAGGCTGCGGCGCCAAAAACTTGATGCATGGGGATTGCACCAGGCTTTACCTCTCAAGGGATCTTGAGAAGCTTACAACCCCCACCAGGCAGTGTACCTGATCGATGTAGTATAGTATAATGACAAGTACCAGGGGATTGATCGTTCAGCTAGGAATAGTGTCGCTAGGATTAGAAAACCTAAAGACTATGTCTACAAACGAGGGATGATTCTTTTTGTATTTTTTATATTTTTTAGAAAGCAAATTAAAATCTCGGGTTTGAAGGATTTGGGCGGAATTAGTTGCTAGTCAACTAACCCAATACTAAGATGCAATCAAAATAAAATACTAGAAATGAAAATAAAACTAAATTAAACTAAAGTTATGAGCAATATGTGGGAGAAATGTGTTTACTTAGATTTCACTACTCCCTAGATATCTTTTACACGTTAATTACTTGTTATAGTTGCGTGGATGACGGATTGTATTCCTTAATACCATTCATGGGGTGGCGTACTTACTTCCCCAATCCTATGAGTGCCTACTTCACTCCTATGTCGAGCCGGCTAAGAAGCTCCTAACATGGGATCATTAGAATTTACTCATGCATTAAATACAACCAATAAAACCTAGTACACATCGGTTCATGTTTCCTAAGACGTTCAAGCATGTTACACAATGGAGATCTGCCAGTTTTCTTAAGCCTAACATTGAAATCATTCATCCAATATAACCATAAACAAGTAATCAACACATAATTAACATCTAGGTTTCATTAGATCTAAGCAAACACAAGATAAATCTAGCCTAGCATGTTGAAATCAAGACAAGCACAAGATATAGACAACCAACACATAGACATATTGATTGAATTAAGAGAAGACTTATCCCAATAGCACATGAAAGGATTCAAGGGCTGAAAACCCTTGAATATACTGTAAAATACGTACAAAGTTCGGCCCTAGGGTTTCTCCACACAAGTTCCTCTCTAATGAATGAAAAATAGAAAACTATATATAGAGTTTAGAAGGTGACGGCGTCAAGAACAAATGTCTGACGCCGTCATCTCGCCGCCAAATAGTTCCTCGAACTGCCTAGATCTGGGTCTGACGCCGTCATGTAGTCTCCTTATGCAGGCCGTCATGATTTTAACTCTTGACGCCCTTGCGCCATCAGGTTTGTACTGGGTCGTCACCACTTTTACTCTTGACGGCGTCATCAAAATGCTCTTGACGCCATCAGGTACTGTTCCCAGCAAGGAAAATTAAGACTTTGCCGTTTTCTTCACTTTTATGTTCCAAAAATGTCCAAAATGCTTCCTTTTCCAGAATTCACTCCAAAAGTACCTAAAATTACAAAAGGAAAGATTTAGGGCAATATTTGATCAAATAAATTCAATTTCGGGCTTAAATGACCCCCTAAAGATGGTTCATTTTTCGCCTCATCAAAAGTCAAATACAAGAAATTAGGACGACATCATCCTACTTCTTAAAAATAAAGAAAAACTAAAAATAAACTAAGAACATAAAAAGCTACAAGGAAATCATCATTTTCTTTAATGAGAAACATTTTCCAAAAACAAGGCTAAGGTTTTTTAAGGATGAAAATGTGTGTTGGAGGTTGTAGCGGGCTTTATTTTGAAGGTTGAGAGGGTGACATGGTTTTGGTTTGTTGGTTTAAATGGGAAACATTTTCCAAAAGAAACGATTTTGTTTCATTTTGGAGACTCTAAGGTTGAGGTGGGTGAGACAAGGATTGTAGACGATCCAAAATGTGGTTTAGAATAAACCTCATTTCTTCGGATAGCTCGCGAATTTCCGTTCAACATCTTTCACTAATGTGAGCGGTTCTTTCGCAATGTCCGCAATCATGGCGGGGAAAGTTTGGTGGAAGAGAGGTTTGATTTGTTGGTGGTGGATGGTTTGAACTTGAAGGAGCAAATGTTGATGGTTGAGAGGTGTTTTTGCTTCCTTCATTAGTTGAGTATAGCGTTATTTGTAAAACCGTAATATGGTTGATTTGAGAGTCAACCATACGTTTGAAGGCATGAAGGTGGTTTAAATGATTGTCAATCTCATCATTAAGGTTTGGAGGTTTTTCCCATATGGATGCTTCTATTTTCTTATAAGAAGAAAGTAGAGATTCAAATTGTTGGGAATGTTCTTGTGGTGATGGTTGTTGTTGTTGTGGTTTTTGTTGTTGTGGTTGTTGGTTTTGAACAAAATGGCGGAAGCTTGGTTTGCCGGAAGGATTACCATGAAGGTCTTTGTAAATTGGGTGAAACACAAATGATTGTGAGTGTGTATGACCTTGATCATTTGGAAAAATTGATGGTCTAGCATAACGGTAAGCCAACCGTTCTACCAATGATGGTTGATGGGGTTCATCATCTAATTGCTCACTAGGTTGTTGTAGGGTTTCCATTTGAGCAATGGTGTCAAAGAGTGACAAGGATGGTGGACTTGATGATTTGGGTGATAGGTCTTCTAATGTTTCCAAATACGGTAGTGGTGATGTTGGTGGTGTATGGAAAAGTTCCATTGGTGTAAGTGTTGGTGATTGAGGTGATGGAGTTTTTGATGGTTGAGCTTGTTGAGAAGGTGATGTTGAATCACTTGAAGGTCTAGTTGGTGGAGGAATGGTGGCTATGTTGGCGTTGCAATGTGTTTGAGACGGTGTTGGAGTAGCAAGATTAAGCAAATCTTGAATAGTGATTACATTGCTATTGCAAGGTGTTGAGGATGGTGTTGAGGTAGTAAGGTCAAGAAAATCTTGGGTAGGTGAGGAAATGTTAAGAGAAGCATCACTTGAAGATGATGAGCTTGACTTGACGGTTTTGTTGAAGCAACAAGGTTTAACACTAATCCTAGTGGTTTTTGAGAAGGATTTTGATGACTCGGATGAGGTGTTGGATTTAGTCATTTCAAAGGTGTGGTTTTGATGTTTTGAGAGAAGAAATTTTGATGGTGATGGTGTAATTTGATTTGTTGCAAAACTTTCAAATTTATAGGATGGAAGAGATATTGAAATGGGTGTTTGGATTTGATGTTCTACCATTTAAAGATTGAGGTTTCAAATGATTTTCATGAACATGTCACATCATTGGATGTCAATCCAATGGAATAGAGTGGAGTGAAAGACCAACATATGCGCTCAATGCTTTGTGATCATGGGATGTGATTTGGTTGAAAATGTTCCAATGTTTTGAATGATCCTTTAAAAGGGTTCCTTGGGTTAGTTATGTTTGAATTTGAATTTTTGGCGGGAAGTGACTTCCTAATTGTTTTGGTGAGTGAGAGTTGTCCTAATATGGTATTTGCAGGTAATGGAATATGTTTCTCATTAAAGATAATGGTTTGACGCTTTGCAAGTTTTGAACTTAAGAAAAATGACAAAAAATTTTTGCAGGTGACTGGCGGAACCCTCGCGAAACACAGGCGGAACCCTGTTTTGGGTTCCGTCTGGTCCGTTGGGCCATTTCTGGGTTGCCTAGAAATTTCACTGGCGGAACCCATTTGAGGGTGCCGCCAGATCCGCCAGGTCTGAAAAATCAGACAGTCCACTAATTTGACCCGCGAGACGATTTTCAAATTTTTCAAAAACTCTTAAAAATGAAAATTTATTATATGTCTGATTAGGAAATGTAAAAATTTGGCATGTAGACATTCATATCATAGGACTTTGACCGGGGGCTAGCGATTTTCACTAAACTTAGTGAAATTTACTATAAGCATAAAAATTGACAAACACCTCAAATATTGTCATTATGCATAAAAGCTCATACAAAACATAATCCGATAAACGTAATACAGCATGAACGTGAAAAACAATACAAATCACATAGTTTAACACATACAAGGTTCTAAAACCTTTATAAGCCAAACACTCCTTAATCATGCTTCTTACAATCGGTCTATCTTCTTATTGAGCTTGCTTAGGTACCTTCCAAAGCAATTGAAAATTCCTTTGGTAGTCTAAAGGAAGTAACTTAGAGTTAGGAAGTTTATCATCCTCGCTCATGTCGGATGATGATGATGATGGTGAAGGTGAGCGAGTACGTTTGCCCTTAGCTTTGAAAACTCATTTATCACTTAGAGGGACGAAGATGTGAGGAACGAGAGAATAGTCAAGGCACATTCCATTATCATTAGGAGGAATGGGTGAGATTGCTCTAAAGAGGCGGGTGAGAAACATTCCATAAGGAAGAGCGGTTGTTCCTACCAAGGGTATGTCGACCATTCTTTTGGCGAGGTAATAGGCTAAGTTAAAAGGTTGACCGGTGGAAATGCTATAGAGCATGTAGCTAAGACATGTGTTGACATGATCTCTATTTCCTATGGAACTTATAACGTTGGCTCTAACAATTTCTTCCCATTTCTTAAATTGTGGTTTGAGCTCATTGATTTCCATACCAAAAGGGTCCTTATCTACTTCTTTACCCGAACGATTCTTGTAACAACCCGCATTTTCAAGGCATTTCTTCTATTCACTATTCATCAGTTACTATTCATCATTTACTATTCACCAGTCACTATTCATCAATTTACTATTCATCATTTTCGGAGTCAGTTTGTGATTCCGAGAAGCGTTCAGAAATTTTACTATTCACCTGACACTATTCATTTCCGAGAGAAAACCACTATTCATGTGCATTACTCATGTCATCGTAAATTTAGTTTACGAGTATTCAAATTCGCGTAACCGTATTGGTTCAGGAGCGAATTCATGCATTATCATTGGGACACTTCATACGGACTAGAAATAGTCTACATATCATCATATTAGCATTTACGTACTATTCCACTCGTAGGGTATTCAAATTATATTTTTGATATAATCAACAATTTACGTATGTTTATTTTAAATAAACACTAATACGCGAACTATTAATAAGAATAACACGTCCGACACTCCCGACTATGATCCCAATATATTTTTATATTCATTTTAATAATATAAAAATTATAATATTAATTTACCCGGTATTTTGGAAATTTATTTATTTCGTATCGTACGCCTAATTTAATTACTACGGTTTTCATAGAAATTAAACGACGATTAACGAAACACTCAATATTTATACCCAATATATTTTTACAATTTTTACGACTTTATTATGTCCCGGTTAACTCCGTTAAAATTTATTTTTAGTTAACTCGGTACCCGGTATTTCCTAAAACTACTAATATATACATAATACTATCAAATAATTACCAAATCCCACCAAAACTCTTACACACCCCAACCCCCCACTTAATTGCCGCCCCCAATATATTTTTATATTCATTTTAATAATATAAAAATTATAATATTAATTTACCCGGTATTTTGGAAATTTATTTATTTCGTATCGTACGCCTAATTTAATTACTACGGTTTTCATAGAAATTAAACGACGATTAACCAAACACTCAATATTTATACCCAACATATTTTTACAATTTTTACGACTTTATTATGTCCCGGTTAACTCCGTTAAAATTTATTTTTAGTTAACTCGGTACCCGGTATTTCCTAAAACTACTAATATATACATAATACTATCAAATAATTACCAAATCCCACCAAAACTCTTACACACCCCAACCCCCCTCTTAATTGCCACCCCCCCCCCCCCCCCCCGCCCCTCCTTACCCTTTTCTTACATCCTTTGAAATTCTACTACTTCCAATTAATGCAAAATAGATCTTGTCTACAAGTCAATAATACATATATCTTATACCTATCCATTTCATCTCATTTCCTCAAAAGAACTAGCAACTTTTCTCCTTTTTCTATCTAGCATATACACGGCAACAACAAAGAGGAGGCAAGACCAAAATATTTTTCCAAGATCAAAGTGTAATCTTGTTCATATAGTTATCCTTGCTAGAGTTTTGGAATATAAACTCAAGGATCATTAGGTTTTCATCATCTAAACACCTATTTCATTCAAGTAAGTTTACAAAATTTATTATTATCATTTCTTCAAGTATTTATTATGTTCATATGGTTTTCTATACTATATTACATGCATATGCTAGTTATGCCACTTTATTTTACAAACTTTTAACTTTGAAACCCTTGAAAGTGATTATAGTTAGATCCTTGTTAGATCCACTTGGTTTATGAAGTTTAGGAACCCATGACACCCTAAAAAGGTGTATGGTAGGACTTGGTACTTGTGAAGTTGATTTGAGATAGTTTGGTTAAGTCTTGAACAAGTTACAAACTAGAAAGTTGATTTTTACAACTATATAAAAGCTACTGTCCATTTTTGTTAAACGTGGGAAACTCAGTAGGTGATGGATAATTTTTTTACCAAAGATTTAGAAAATACTTTCAAAAATGAAACTTTTGGCGAAAGAACGGATTCAAACGAGCTTATAACGAAGGAGATATGATTTTTATAAATTTAACGACGAAAACTATTTTCTGAAAAACTGCATGCTGTTTGACAGTTTTTGACGGGCAAATAGAGGCGTTAGACGTAACCTAGTGGAGCCGAGTTATCAAAAATATATTAGTACTTACTAAAACGAATCCGTGCATATAAAGAACGAGGAAAATGAACTTAAAACGACCAAGTTATACGCGCTTTAAAATCGTCAAACCTATATATATATTTAGTCACTACTAGAAAATAATATAACTACGTACTAAATAATATATTTTCTAGATTTCTTATTCAAGGGTTTATTTTTAACTAATGAAGTACGTACGACTCAAGGTTTATTTCGCGACTACTAGACATTATTTTAAGGTTTTCAAGACGAGCAATATAACACTAACATTTTATATACGATATATTACTACAAGTTCTATACTTCTAAATTGGACTTATTTTTTCTAAGTATAGAAATTTCCTACTTTAATGATAACAAGTATTTTCAAGTTACGAGTGGTATAGGTATCATGTTCATGTGCATTCATTACATCATGGCATGATCTAAAGTAGATCGTTATTACTCATGTTAGGTTACGGTTAGAGATCGTGCCTCATTTCAGTATATCTACTTTTGTCATCGTAGCTATCGCACCAGGTGAGTCATAGCCCCACTTTTACTTGTTTAATGACTTTATAAACTCTTTGGGGGAGATACATGCTTCAATACTTTTTCTATGCCTTTATACTATTTGAATTACTTATGGGGAAGAATACACTGCTTGAATTATTTTTGTACAATGCCAAAGTATTACATATTCCATACATTGCTTAAGTTTCCTTAATACTACCAAGTTAAGTCCCCTTTATTATCATGGACCGTTAATTTTAGTACTAAGCGAGAGTGAATGAATAGATCTATTGAGGGTGACGCCTCCATTCGCGTTTGGGTTGCTCCAACGGGACGAATGCATTTCATGTCTTATCAAATTGAGTGCCTGGTAAACACTCTGTTGGGGCCATTACTATGTCTAGCTTCGGGGTCATGAGCTTAAGAGACAATGTAGCATTTTTGACATTTTTGTCGGTTTACTTTATACTTGTGGCTATTGTACATACAAAATTACTTATAAATTCCCGATACTTTTTCATCACTATCACTACTAAATTACGATGCTTTTGTACCAATCTTATTACTTTTGTTTATACAAACCAAACTTATTACTTTTGGCAGTGGGTTGTAAACACACAGGTTACAAGTCTCTTATGGCGGGACTTGTAACTGAGTGGATTTACGATGCCTTTGCTGGGAAATCTTCATTCATATGCATTACATTCTTTTTCACAAGACTCTATGAACTCACCAACCTCGTGTTGACATTTTAGCATGTATTTTCAGGTATTAAGCAACAGCACGCTACTGGAGGTTTTGGCAGGGCATGGCATGGTCATAGAAGACTCTGATAATCATATGGGGACCGTTTTTAACTATTTTAAGGGCTTACTTCCGCACTACTTTTAAAAATGTAAATTCAACATTTTTGATTAAGCTATTTTATTCTAAATAATTCAATTGAAAACCAATTTTGTACTTGTGTTGTAATACCAATTGAGTTACACCCCAGCTACATGTATGCTTCCGCTGGACCCGATTTTGGGGGTGTGACAGATTGGTATCAGAGCTTTGGCTATAGCGAACTAAGTGTTTTTAAAACCTAGACTATAGCTACTTTTACGAAAACTTAACCATATGACCGTCACGTGCCTGCCTGCCAAGCTGAAGCCTCATTTGTGGTTAGTTGCTGACATAGGTGATGAGATTTGTGTCTCATTATCTGATATATTATATTCATTTATTATAGTTGATTACTATAATTGTCTTTCATATAAGCATGTTCACGTATCATATATGTCACCCTGTTATGTCTTTCCTTGCATAGTTTTATCATTTGACCTCGGGTTTGGTCACTTGCTTTTGTCTTTCAGAACCTCTTGGTATTTGTGAAGGACATGGTATTAGTATAACTGAACTGAGTATTTCAAAATTCATGGAACCTCGGTGGAATGTAGACTGGTCATCTACATTCGACCCGGGATAGTGAGATATAGGCTGACCACCTATGTCTGACTCAGAAGTGAATTTTGCAACACTGAGAATGGTTATAATAAGGTTATGTCTGGATTGAATTCTCAACTCAATTTACAAATGTTTCATTCATGTGTGTGCATACCCTCGTTGTCAGAACCTTCATACTTTTCATCACTTCGTGAACCACCGATTGAAAGCACGTCAACTGGTCATTTCATCTCATGAACATTCACGTCTATGCACGATACACTTACATCACAGTATTTTCTTTTATCACAATCTCATTTTGTTGCAGTTGTCACAGTCTTTTCCCTTCTCACCATCACTATCATTTCCCTTTCCCCATCCCCATATATATAAGGAATTAGCTAACACTCTATAGATTCCGATGTCACTTATCCCTCACTACTCCCTATATTGATAAGTGGATATTATCAATGACCTCCCTAGGAAAGACTTTCCATACCTTCCATGAGGATAATCCCTCGGTACATTAAGACCATTCAAAACTCAACAGAAATCTCAAGATATCATAAAACCATTCGAACCACCATCACTGGCCTGATCACAAAATTCCATCATCTTGAAAGTATTGGCTTGACTGAATTACAGGATTAGTTTCGATACGAGTGCTCACTAAGCAACACCATAGAGATAAATCCAACCTCTTAACCGAGACTATAGATTGAACATGTCCTCACCAATAGACTTTATTCAAACATGTTAGACACCTATGCATTTGTGCAGACATACATACCTGGCTATTTTATCCTCTTAATACTTTCACTTTTAAATGGATTTTTCTCCAAACTACCGTTATACAAAACATATATCTTGTAAGAAATACTTTTCTGAGGCACTTATTTTGACAAGTAAATTCCTTTTGGTTACTCTTTTACAAAACTATTGAATGTTAAGAAAATTTTAAACATCGATCTTTTGGTAAACCATATCATCCACCTTATGTTGGAAATAGTCCTATCTTGCATAACTATTAAATTTTGAACCCTCGAGAAAAACGTTACTTCGAAAGCTGCTTGCTTAAAAATTGTAAATTTATTTATTCAGGGAAGGTTATGAACAAAACACACAATCTCAAAACAAACTTTGAAAATCAATCACTATATTACCTCACTTATACCTTTAGGAGTTCGTGATTTGATGACATATAACTTGGAGAAAATCTTAGTAATGGAGACTAAGCACCGTAGGTGGAGAAAGACTCAATTCATGACATTCCTGCAGAGAATCACAACCTTATCCTAATCTATTATTTTCAACAACACCCTTTGAAGGACTTAACCTTGTAAGTCTTTCAAACAAGATTCATGATACCCATTTCAATTATTCCCAATAGAGGAATTTGATTCACCTCGAACCCCTAGCGATTTCACTAAGGTTTCTTTGGAACCACACCACCTATCATCTACAGACCAATGGTCAGAAATTAGAGAACGATTCAAACATAGGAAGATATACTCAAAGCATGAGTGATTGACTCTTGAAATGGTTGGATTAACCATTTGCCATAAATCGGATTCTTTTACAACCATAGTTACCACACGAGCTTAGAGACTACACCATTTAATGCACTCTATGGTCGAAGTGCCAACATCCATTGACGAACCAAAATTTTGGAAAAGCCCAACTCACTAGTCCCGTAAGCATTCATGAAATAACCAGGAATTTCCTACAAATCAAGAATCAGTTACAAGTTCGATAAGTTGTAAACCCTTAGAATTTCAAGTTGGTGGCATGATTATGTTGAAAGTTCTGCCTAGGAAAGGCATGATACCATTCAGAAAACTTCGGGAAGTTAAACCCGATATACATTGGACCATTCAATATTTCAGACAGTATGGGTCTAGTGGCCTACAGACTTGAACTCCCATTAGGGCTCAGTAGCTTACACGATAAGTATCATCATCTTTTCACCAATACAACTCCAGAGACCAACATAAACTGAACTTCGGGACGAAGTACCTTTTAAGGGGGTGAGACTGTAACAACCCGCATTTTCAAGGCATTTCTTCTATTCACTATTCATCAGTTACTATTCATCATTTACTATTCACCGGTCACTATTCATCAATTTACTATTCATCATTTTCGAAGTCAGTTTGTGATTCCGAGAAGCGTTCAGAAATTTTACTATTCACCTGACACTATTCATTTCTGAGAGAAAACCACTATTCATGTGCATTACTCATGTCATCGTAAATTTAGTTTACGAGTATTCAAATTCGCGTAACCGTATTGGTTCAGGAGCGAATTCATGCATTATCATTGAGACATTTCATACGGACTAGAAATAGTCTACATATCATCATATTAGCATTTACGTACTATTCCACTTGTAGGGTATTCAAATTATATTTTTGATATAATTAACAATTTACGTATGTTTATTTTAAATAAACACTAATACGCGAACTATTAATAAGAATAACACGTCCGACACTCCCGACTATCATCCCAATATATTTTTATATTCATTTTAATAATATAAAAATTATAATATTAATTTACCAGGTATTTTGGAAATTTATTTATTTCGTATCGTACGCCTAATTTAATTACTACGGTTTTCATAGAAATTAAACGACGATTAACCAAACACTCAATATTTATACCCAACATATTTTTACAATTTTTACGACTTTATTATGTCCCGGTTAACTCCGTTAAAATTTATTTTTAGTTAACTCGGTACCCGGTATTTCCTAAAACTACTAATATATACATAATACTATCAAATAATTACCAAATCCCACCAAAACTCTTACACACCCCAACCCCCCTCTTAATTGCCACCCCCCCCCCCCCCCTCCTTACCCTTTTCTTACATCCTTTGAAATTCTACTACTTCCAATTAATGCAAAATAGATCTTGTCTACAAGTCAATAATACATATATCTTATACCTATCCATTTCATCTCATTTCCTCAAAAGAACTAGCAACTTTTCTCCTTTTTCTATCTAGCATATACACGGCAACAACAAAGAGGAGGCAAGACCAAAATATTTTTCCAAGATCAAAGTGTAATCTTGTTCATATAGTTATCCTTGTTAGAGTTTTGGAATATAAACTCAAGGATCATTAGGTTTTCATCATCTAAACACATATTTCATTCAAGTAAGTTTACAAAATTTATTATTATCATTTCTTCAAGTATTTATTATGTTCATATGGTTTTCTATACTATATTACATGCATATGCTAGTTATGCCACTTTATTTTACAAACTTTTAACTTTGAAACCCTTGAAAGTGATTATAGTTAGATCCTTGTTAGATCCACTTGGTTTATGAAGTTTAGGAACCCATGACACCCTAAGAAGGTGTATGATAGGACTTGGTACTTGTGGAGTTGCTTTGAGATACTTTGGTTAAGTCTTGAACAAGTTACAAACTAGAAAGTTGATTTTTACAACTATATAAAAGCTACTGTCCATTTTTGTTAAACGTGGGAAACTCAGTAGGTGATGGATAATTTTTTACCAAATATTTAGAAAATACTTTCAAAAATGAAACTTTTGGCGAAAGAACGGATTAAAACGAGCTTATAACGAAGGAGATATGATTTTTATAAATTTAACGACGAAAACTATTTTCTGAAAAACTGCATGCTGTTTGACAGTTTTCGACGGGCAAATAGAGGCGTTAAACGTAACCTAGTGGAGCCGAGTTATCAAAAATATATTAGTACTTACTAAAACGAATCTGTGGATATAAAGAACGAGGAAAATGAACTTAAAACGACCAAGTTATACGCGTTTTAAAATCGTCAAAACTATATATATATTTAGTCACTACTAGAAAATAATATAACTACGTACTAAATAATATATTTTCTAGATTTCTTATTCAAGGGTTTATTTTTAACTAATGAAGTACGTACGACTCAAGGTTTATTTCGCGACTACTAGACATTATTTTAAGGTTTTCAAGACGAGCAATATAACACTAACATTTTATATACGATATATTACTACAAGTTCTATACTTCTAAATTGGACTTATTTTTCCTAAGTATAGAAATTTCCTACTTTGATGATAACAAGTATTTTCAAGTTACGAGTGGTATAGGTATCATGTGCATGTGCATTCATTACATCACGGCATGATCTAAAGTAGATCGTTATTACTCATGTTAGGTTACGGTTAGAGATCGTGCCTCATTTCAGTATATCTACTTTTGTCATCGTAGCTATCGCACCAGGTGAGTAATAGCCCCACTTTTACTTGTTTAATGACTTTATAAACTCTTTGGGGGAGATACATGCTTCAATACTTTTTCTATGCCTTTATACGATTTGAATTACTTATGGGGAAGAATACACTGCTTGAATTATTTTTGTACAATGCCAAAGTATTACATATTCCATATATTGCTTAAGTTTCCTTATTACTACCAAGTTAAGTCCCCTTTATTATCATGGACCGTTAATTTTAGTACTAAGCGAGAGTGAATGAATAGATCTATTGAGGGTGACGCCTCCATTCGCGTTTGGGTTGCTCCAACGGGACGAATGCATTTCATGTCTTATCAAATTGAGTGCCTAGTAAACACTCTGTTGGGGCCATTACTATGTCTAGCTTCGGGGTCATGAGCTTAAGAGACAATGTAGCATTTTTGACATTTTTGTCGGTTTACTTTATACTTGTGGCTATTGTACATACAAAATTACTTATAAATTCCCGATACTTTTTCATCACTATCACTACTGAATTACGATGCTTTTGTACCAATCTTATTACTTTTGTTTATACAAACCAAACTTATTACTTTTGGCAGTGGGTTGTAAACACACAGGTTACAAGTCTCTTATGGCGGGACTTGTAACTGAGTGGATTTACGATGCCTTTGCTGGGAAATCTTCATTCATATGCATTACATTCTTTTTCACAAGACTCTATGAACTCACCAACCTCGTGTTGACATTTTAGCATGTATTTTCAGGTATTAAGCAACAGCACGCTACTGGAGGTTTTGGCAGGGCATGGCATGGTCATAGAAGACTCTGATAATCATATGGGGACCGTTTTTAACTATTTTATGGGCTTACTTCCGCACTACTTTTAAAAATGTAAATTCAACATTTTTTATTAAGCTATTTTATTCTAAATAATTCAATTGAAAACCAATTTTGTACTTGTGTTGTAATACCAATTGAGTTACACCCCAGCTACATGTATGCTTCCGCTGGACCCGATTTTGGGGGTGTGACAATTCTTCCTAGTTGTTGAGGTTCTAACAAATAGATGCTCACGAATTGCTTCCTTATTCGCAAGAGGAGTGTAGTATGGATGAAAACGCTCAATGGAGTCAAGACTAGAAAGAGGCCACTTATCCGTGTAGAGACATGTACCAACATTAGGGACACCAAGAATTATTGCAAAATCTTTCAAGGATATGATGTTTGGTATTTGATTGGTTTTAAAGGTTAGTGAGAATTCACCATCGTCATCGATGTAAAGGGTTAAGGTTGCGTAGAATTCTAAGATGAACCTAGGGCAAATTTGCTCATCGATGTCTAGAAGGCACTCAAAGTTTATTGCGGCAAAGTTTTGGCGAATGGATGTTCTCTCTAGGAAGGATGGATCAATGGTTCTT
Organism: Artemisia argyi; assembly: GCA_030686995.1. Taxonomy (NCBI): domain Eukaryota; kingdom Viridiplantae; phylum Streptophyta; class Magnoliopsida; order Asterales; family Asteraceae; genus Artemisia; species Artemisia argyi. The sequence continues at coordinate 31,233 of JARVZY010001828.1, read as the reverse complement.
CCTTCATGAACATAGCATTTTTCTAGACTCTTAAAGGTTTCAACTTGATCTTTAGTAAGACCTTTGGTCCTATGGTGTTTGGGTAAGTACTTAAGGGTTTCCTTGTGATCAGAGAAATTTGCGGGAGGCATGTTGATTCCTAGAAAACACAAAATTTTATGTTAATGACTTTTAACAATGTGGATGTTCTAATGTGTTCCTATATGCAAATAATGTGGAGACTTGGTTATCTTGACTCATTTTGATGCCTAAATTGTTTTGTTATGCGAATTTTGTTATAAAAACAAAAGATAACCAAAACTCTCCTAATTGAATGTGTCTTCGATTGAATGTACCCGAAAATACATATTAGTTATGTATCCCCTTTAGCATTCAAGAGACAATATGCAAGTGATGTTTCAATAATGTTTTTCATTTGTTTTAACAATGTGGTGAAGAGTTATGTTCTAGTTGTGGATTGCAATTTTTGAAAGACAATGCACTTGATGTGTTTGGCAAATCAAAATAACAACAAAAAGGATACAATTCTTAACTAATGGAAGACATGATTGGTTAGCAACCAAGTTTTTCATGAATTAAAAAGTTCTATGCATAAACCCTAAGATTCTAGTTAATGAATGTAAATGAGAATGTTATACTTGAATCAAAAATGCAATTATGATTAGAACACTTACAAAGTTGATTGGATTTGAAGAGGTTAGATTGAAAGCCCTAAATTTCGTATGGTTATGTGTTGTTGAGAGGGTGATGGCTGTTTGAAAAGTGAGTGATTAAGTTAAGAGGGTGTTTGGTTTTGAAATTAAAAATAAAACATGCTGCAGATTTGGCGGACCAGGCGGAACCAAAGGGAGGATTCCGCCCGTATGGTCTGAGGGTTCCGTGGGTACTGCAGGGAAAAATTCAAAAGGGATTGTCTTGATTTTTGTGGTTTTATCCTAATGTTCAAAACTAAGGTTTTAGGTCTTATGAGTCTTTGACTAAGCCTAGGGATGATGAATGCTTCACATTCAAGACGTTTTGTGAAAACGTTGACAGAATGGTTAACGTATAAGACTTTCTTAGTTAAGATGTTCCTCAATAAAAATTTTTACCAAGACGATGATGAAGGATCACAGTATGTTAATTAAGAACATAATGGATTGGATTGTTGCTGAAGTCGATGCTTCCTTTGTTGAAGGGATAACAATGTTGATGAGATGAATTCTGTTGTCGACGCTAGTTAGCTTGTTTAAGTGGAGCTTGTTGACGTGCTTCTCCATCTGATACTAATATGAGAACCATAAGTGTTTTTGAAGAATCAATGGGTAAGTAAGTATAAAAGTGCAAGTACCACTTGTGCTTTCTTATCAACTTATTACCTACATAATTCCATTTGGCATACACTATGGTTTCTATTCCCGTTCTTTTGGAATACCATAATCCTAGTTGTGTAGTACCTTTTGATGTATCCAAACAAGCTCAACTAAAGAGTTGTTTTAGGATCTTCTCTAAAACGAGCACATAGACAAACACTAAACATTATGTTGGATCTAATTATTATGAGAACAAGTAGTCTTCCGAACATTTCTCTACGTTTAGTTTTATCTACGGATTAACTAATCTCATTCTTGATAAGTCATCAATAACTTAACCATTGAGAACAAGAGAGTAACTAGGAATGTCACTAAAAATCCCTTGCTTTTGGGGCTTGCTTTTATTATCAAAAAGTCTTTCAAATATTGACACTATAATCACTTGATTACTTTGAAAAATCTATTTTGTTTCACTAGTTGTTTACTCTAAATTCCAAAAACTGTTTTTGTTGAATTTGTTTAGACACAAATATGACCTATAAATCAAGTTTTATAACTTATGTCAATTTTACTTGATTCAATGTTTGACTCAGGGTGAGAAGATGTTATTTTGTACCTTTATCCTTAATGTTTTACACAACATACTTGTCTTGCCATCATCGGACTTTCGACTAAGTCATCATCTACCAAAGATGATATCTTAGGAGGAGGTGATCTCTCGTTAAATGTTATATTCAACGACTCCTCGACTCTTTGGGTTTCCTTACTTGAGACACTATGAACTTAATTCGTTTTGAAAAAGTCCAAGAGGTACACCATCATAAGACTAAGTGTCACATTTGATGTGTAAATCCTAGATGTTGAAAATTCATTTTCTTCCACACATCCTAATGTATGCTAATGTGTTTTATTTCACCTTGTGTGTTTTATGTGAAATTATTATAAAGGAGTGGTTGAAGTAAAACACAATTTAAGACCCAAAGTATGGTGTTTAAGAATGTTGTTTTTTTTTTTTAAAAAAAAAGGTTTGTTTTGCAAGCATCACAAAAGTGTTAGACATTTTATCACTTAGAAAATTCTTAGTTAGCTCACTTGTAAGCAAGAGTTGAGTGAGACTCACTCAAGAGTTTCTCGTGTTTATCTCTTGACGGTTAAAGAACCGAAACACCTTATATCTCCTACTAGTACTAATGACGAAATTCCTTGTCGCAGAGAATCTAATCTTTGTTATTACTAATAGCAGGTAAACACTTTAGAATACTACTAATAACACATACTACAACACATAATGCTAGAAACAAGAGACAATCAAGTCAAGTTGAAGTAATGCGTACCTTTTAAATTGCATAGAGATGCTATCAAGAGAATAAACACAAAGCGTAAAATCTTGATATGACGACACGCTTGGAAACTCAATTACTCATGTATCCAAGAAGGTTAGATAATCATATAAAATCATAGAACATGATAATCTTAATCCTTTTATCATGAGTTTCTATTAGAGATTGAATTATCTCCAACTCTCTCTTCTAGGTTTAACAAATTTTACTTGCTTTGTTTTACTAGTTGATGATGCTTTTGAGTTAAATCCTAATCCGGTTTTATCTTTAAACAACCTTTGACTCCTCAACAATCTTTCAAGAGATTTTGAGCTTTCATCAAATTTAGCTAACATTTTTCCTTTCTCATTTTGCTTTTTAATCTCATGTTTGTAATCTAGACATAATTTACATTCTAGATCAATTTCAACATTACTTTCAAGTCTAGACATTTTATCTTCTAACAAGATTTCCTTTTCAAAGTTATTCACAAAAGATTTTGAAGACTCATTGTTAAAGATAGTTTTTAGGTTCATGTTACCTAAAAGTTTAGACTCATTTTCTAATTTAGAAAATTCTAAGATAAATGTGTCAAAGCAAAAATGTTTAGTTTCAACATGTACCTTGCTTGTTGTTTCAATAAATTGATAATCACCCACCGGATCATAGTCTTCGTTTACATCCGTTTCATTCCATGATACGCAAGCAAGTTCATCAAGACACATGTACTCATCTTCACTTGTACCTTCATTTAAAACATTTAAACTAGTAGCACATGTATTAACTTCTACTAAGTGTCTATCTATTAGTTTTTCTAAAACTTCTAATTCATATGTAAGATCAAATTGATCATCTTTGACTTGACATATCTCTTGATGAAAGTTGATTATATTTTTCCAAATATCATTAGTCTTTTGACAAAAATACATTCTTTCATATTCGGTACTTGATAAAGTTTTATAAATCATTATCTTAGCTTTAGTATTTTTATCAAGTTTAGAATAGTCAACTTGGTTTTCAAAACTTGTTTTCGTTTGTTTGAAATCGCCAATAGAAATAATATCCCAAAGATCTTGATCAATTGATTTTACATAGTTTTCAAATATACTTTTCCATTCAAGGAAGTTTTCTTTTTCAAATAGCGGTGGGTTTTGAATAGGTTGCCCTTCTTTGAGATTTTCAAAATCCATGGATCGATCCAAGTTTTAAAATACACTATATTTTAAAGATCTTGAGTAACGTAGCTCCTGATGCCAATTGTGGAAAACTAGAAGGGGGGATGAATAGTTTACCGCTTTTTAATTTGATTATCTTTAAAACTTTATGTTTGTTTAAAGATATAAACACAACTTTACATGTTCAATTCTTTGAAAAACTTAACGTGTGAATAACAATCCTAACTTTACTTGTTTAGTTCTTTGAAAAGCTTTATGTTTGTTTAAAGATATAAACACAACTTTACTTGTTTAATTCTTTGAAAAGCTTTACATGTGATTAGCAATTCTAACTAAAGACAATATGTAATAAGCAAAGATAAAGAAAAAAACGATCAAACCACAACACGATTGTTTATCGTGGTTTGGCTACAAGGACTCTTTTTCCTTGCCCTACATCCACGCCCTGAGTTTCCAACTCGAGAGTTATAAGCACTAATCAACAAGCTCTTTCCCAGTGGAGAAACCTTTACAACGTCGCTTACACTTTTACCGACACTAAGCTAGATGTCGAGTTCTTTTACACGGGTACAACCACTCCCATCGTCGCTTACTCTTTTACCGACACTAAGCTAGATGTCGAGTTCTTTACCAAGGGTACAACCACTCCCATTGTCGCTTACACTTTTACCGACACTAAGCTAGATTTCGAGTTCTTTACCAAGGGTACAACCACTCCCGTTAGTTCTTTTACAAGGGTACAACAACTCCCGACACATTATGTATTTTGAGGCCTAAAATACTAACCGATCACTTCTACACACATGATACAAATGAAGTATAAACTACCAAAGCTTATACATAACAAAGCTAACAAGACTTGCAACTTTAGAGTTGAAGCTTGTAACTTCTTGAATGATCTTGTGAAGTCCCTTGCTGCATAAGAGGATCACACAAGTCAAATGTTACTGAGTTAGTTGAGAGAGTATATGAAAATATGTCCTAAAGTGATTACACAAAACAAATAAGTGGCTTGGTATTTATAGTAAAACAAACAGCAGGTCTGGCGGATACGGCGGAACCCTCAGATGGGTTCCGCCGGTGTACCCCCAGGGTTCCGCCGGTGTACCCCCAGGGTTCCGCCAGGCTTGCAGTAAGTTTTACAATAAATAACACAAACCAACCAAAGTCACATCAACAACAACTAGTCAAACACATTAAATTCAATTTGGAAAGCTTCAAAAAATGTGTAAGATGTTATGGCAAGTCAAATACACAAGCTTGCCATAAATGAATGATGTGACAAGACACTTTCTAATTAAAGAAATAAAAACAATGTTTTGTTTAAAAGGAAATGTAAACCTTAGTTTAAACAAGACTTAAACACTAAAGTGATGATTTACTAATAGTTAAAGTTCATACTTTGTCATTAACAAAACTTAGCAAAGATCGTAAAATATAAATAACGTTTTTAGGCGATATTTGTATTAACATAAGTGAACATACAAAATGTTAAATCAAATTTTTCAAGAGATTTCAAATGGGTTAATAGCATAGCTCGATTTTGACATGTAAAAAAAATAGAGCAATCTCATTAACAAAAGAAAGTCAAAATTGATACAATTTAGTCAAAACCATCTACATTTCATCAAACAACAAAAAAATGTATAAAAACAACATGTGGCGCTTTTGTATAAAATAAATAAATAAATAAATAAAAGAAAAATCGGGTAATTAATAAGCTTTAGCAGTTAATTTAAAATAAATTTAATAAATAACCTCTAGACTTTATACACCTTATATTTTTGTATTAAAAAAATAACATATATGTGAGCTATAAATATTATTTATAAAATTCAGATGAAAAAAGGAGTCGCAGCAATATGTAAATGAATACATGAATTGTACATATACAGAAATTTATATAATTTCTCTTTACCAGATTAAGTAAGGATGTCTAGAAAAGTAATTTTTTACTATTCACATTCAATACCGACTCATGTTATTCTTTTTTATAAGTTTAACTCGCATGTACACGAGTTTTAAAATTAAATATGCCAAAAAAAATTATTTACATGAATACAAATATCAAAATAAAGGTATGACCCCACGGATTACTATAGATGAAAATAAATACACGAGATTATACATATTTCAACAAAATATGCCATTCCTCTTTAAACTTTCAATAAGGATATTTGGAGAAACAAATTTTTAAGGGTTAGTACGTACTATTAATCGTGCATAATGTATAAAACATGATATCAATATTTTACATATCAAGCTCAATACCATGTCAATTAAACCAAGTCAAATCCTTCGTCTAACAAACATCTACAGTATACAAAATATTAATCAATATTAAAACATATTGAAAATTTTATGTAAAAACTCGCGTGCACACGAGTATTATAAGGGTAGTGATAAATACACAGAAGCTTTTACTAGGTACACAGAAACTTTATGCGATTTTACCTTTATACCCTTCTGTCCCTTTTAGAGTCTCTCCAATAATACTGTAATCCCCATGTTGAGTCTTTTTTGGATGGTTCGAGTGTGAAACTCCAGGTAACAGTTAACACGAATCATATTCATTCTTACTTCTTTATTTGATCAAAAAGGGAAAGTTATGACAATAGCTGTTGTGACATAAAGATTTTAGTCCGTATGTGTAACATCATATACTACTTTACATGTGTAACATATATGAACAATGCCTAGAAACATTTATTGATCTACGAATTAAAACATGGATTTCGATAACAATTTGAACCTAAGAGATTAAATTCCAGCAACTCGAGATTACGCCGTATGTGTATAATTATTATTCAAATAACGAAAATTTACATATGTAGTGGGACATAGTGAGTAGTTTTTTAAGTTTAATAACATCTCTAAATAGTTACTACTATAAAATAAAGTCACTTTATTTGATATGAGAATGAGAATATATTCAATTGTAATTTGATAACTTCTTGTAGCATTAATTAGTATTTAAAGTAAGACTTAGGATCAAATGAGAAGAAAACTTAAAATGAGAAGGATGAGAAATAACTATAACCACACATTTGAGATGAATCGACTTAAATTAGATGCATCCCTAATCTTTTAGATGCACCATAATATATTTTCTAGCAAAAAATTAGATGCATATACATATATTAGATGCATTTGATCAAGTTAGACGAATCTTATGCATTTTTCATCCTCTACGGGTCAAATTTGTTGTTAGTACTATTTTGCATCGTTTTCACTTCAAAATCACTTTCGAAACTAATTGGGATGCATCTAAATGAATAGAGATGCATCTAAATCAAGTTGATGCATTTCAAATGTGTGGTTATAATTATTTCTCATCCTTCTCATTTAAAGTTTTCTTCTCACTGGATCCTTACCCAAAAGTAATCTTAAACTTAAGGTTTAAGCACTACAGGTTTATTTATTTACAGTAATATTTTAAGGAGTTTATGGATATATGGGCTTTATGAAAAGTCAATTTGCTTGCAGAATAAAAAGCCCAGAATTATGGCCTACAAATCAAGTTTTGTGCTTCCAATCAATTTGCATCGTTGTCACACTACCATTTACGCATTACTAAAAAGCCCGCTAATTCTTTTTTCTTTACTATAAAAAAACACGAAATCAATAATTCAAAAAAATAAAATAGTTGATAATATTGCTTTTTAGAAAGAAAGAAAGAAAAAAAAAAAAAAAAGGCTAGGAGTGATCCAAAACAGGACATTTAAATTATTATTCATTAATATATGAAGATAAATATAAATAAAGTCTTAAACATTACGTTTAAAGTGTTACAACATGCATCATCTTCTATCTTAACAAAAGGGTGATTGTACTACAGTAGCTTATTTATTGAGTTTAATAAGTTTGAAAAATCTCATAAACTCTAAGTTATGGCGTATGAACTTATCAAATGTGAGCTTATGACTTTATACAAATTGATAAGCTCATAAATATAAAATAGTACGCTTATGAGCTTTTCCAAGCTTACATCAGCTCATAATTTTGGTTAATAAGCTAAAGACAACTTAAATAACCACTCATCTTTTAGAAAAACCACTCCCAACTAACTTGATGCTTAACTAACTCGGTTGTGCTTATTCATTATTGTTTGAAATATCTGAACTGACATTTGATTTTCAAAGAATCTTTCTAATTTCCCATAAAATCCTCAATACAAATGTTACAACCCCCAAGCCGAAAAGGCAACTCGAGTATCTTTCATGTTCAACTAAAAATCATGGAAAAACTTATAATGGAATCAATGCATTTCGTAGAAAATATAACTTTTATGAACCACCGAATTTAGGTTGTCAACTTATATATACGATTTTATTGTACTTTGAGTGAAAGTGTTCCATTATTAAAATAAATAACTATGAAGGGGTAGCTTATCATAAAAATATATGAAAGGGTTCCGTTGACTTGAACACTTAACGTATAAAGTGTGTTTGAGCTCAATAGGTATTGTTTGTGATGATTTCTGTGGACAGATGGAAGCTGTGGGGGACTTCGGGTTTTCCGGTGGGTATTCTTAAGCATGCAATAAATAAATGGTAAAAGGTAAACACTACTTCTTCCTTTATTTTTATTTTGTTTTAAATAATATGTTTGTTTATTATTGTTAATATCTATTACAATATGATATTATCGCTTTAACGTGTTTTATTATGTAAAGAATTTTATTAAGGACCCGTGTATTAGATGTTACTTAGTAGGAAATCATTATATGCAATATATATACTAGTTATGTAGTCCCTAATTGATCATCATTGATCTAAACGCATGCATGAAATAATTTCACTGCTAGAATGCGGCTCTCACCCAACTCAAAAGTCATAGGTGGTGTTTGTTTTCATTATATATATATATATATATATATATATATATATATATATATATATATATATATATATATATATATATATATATATATATATATATATAGATGTGGCAAAATGGGCGGGCACGCTAAAAAAACAATGGGCTTAATGGGCATGGGTTAAACGGGCACGGACCAAACAGGCGCATGCTATACGAATCGCTTTAGAAAAAACTTAAAACGACAAAATAAATTCCTCAAATGTAACAACTTATTTATATTTAAAAAATTAAATATATTAGACTTATAAGTTTTTCTTTAAAAACAATTGTAATGTTCTTTAATCGATAGAAAATATGTACTCGTTTGTGCCTATTTAAAAACAATTGTAATGTTCTTTAATTGAATCTGAATCTGAGGCGTAAATATCTGAATCTGACCTCATCTGAAAGGGGAAAAAAAACCTCATGTTTGAACCGCACATTTGTTTGCTTGTACGAAAAAAAAATTGGTTATTTTTGTGTCAACAAGAGGCGTTAAGACACCCCTCTCAAGTCTAGACTATTAAGATCTGACTGCGTCTGAACAGGAAAAAAAAACGGTCTGAGCGGCCAAAATGTCTGACCGCGTCTGAACGGTTCAGATTCAGAGGCTGTTAAGAGCATTTTTTTTAAAAACAAACACGACCTTAGATTCAGATGTACGAGTCCAATTGAGATTCAGTGTCTCTTAATAAGCCAACAACACCATATGCTCTTCTACTTATATGCTATAAAATATTAGGTAACAGATACGACCACTGTGTTTTTACAAAGTCACCACCCCTTCCTGGGTTTTTACAAATACCCAACAATACCAATAAAAGTCAAATCCCACCTAATTTCACCAACAACTCTCAAACCCCTGCTCATTCTCCAAATTCGGGTTCCCCTCCTGGGTTTAGCCAAAGGAATGGGATCTCTAGATCTCACGCAGAAGTATTCTCGAGCGGAAGACCCATCAACTACTTTGAAGATAAGAAGCAAAGCAAAAGCATAGTTGAAGGAGTAACTACAGTTTCAGTGGTTCAGGATCACTCAGTCAAAGGTATTTCCACAATTTCTATAGGTAATTTATCGAGAAGAATCATGGAACAAAAGTTACAAAATTGTTGTCTTAGTTTTGGTAAAGTTGAGGCCTCTAGAATCTTTACGAAGGAAAATGGTTGTATGTTCGGCTTCGTTCGGTTTTATAGGTCAGACAAACCAAAAGATGCCATAAGTAGGTTAAATAACAAATGGATTTTGGACCGAAAGGTTGGGGTCGATTGGGCTAAATTTGATATTAGGCCATTTTAACAGGAAACCTCTTGATTCCCATGGTTCCTACCAGTCATATGAAAAAAAGTTAGATAGGTCTATTGTTCTGGAAATTAATGATGTTTATCAGAAAGAATTTTCATGTTGCATAAGATTAATTTCTAAAAGATTTTGGAATTTTAAAGAATTATATGACAAGGTATCAGAGTTGAAGTTACCTTTTAAAGTTTGTACGAGATGGGGTCGATATGGTTTCGTTGTTGTTTTAGAAAAGGAAGGGGATTGAGTTAAGTGGCAGGAACTAAAAGATTGTTAGTGCAAATATTACGATATTTAATCTATACAGTCTCGTTTGTTTTGATTGATGACAAACGTATAACTTGATACATAACGTAAAATGTACAAGTTACTTGTAATCATATGATGAGGCGAAAAATGAACCGTTTTTAGGGGGTCATTTAAGCCCGGAATTGAATTTATTTGATCAAATATTGCCCTAAATCGTTCCTTTTGTGATTTTAGGTACTTTGGGAGAGAAATCTGGAAAAGGAAGCAATTCGGACGTTTTTTGAGCATAAAAGTGAAGAAAACGCCAAAGTCTTAATTTTCCTTGCTGGGAACAGTAGGTGACGGCGTCAAGAAGAAATTCCTGACGGCGTCAAGAGTAATTTCCATGACGATCCAGTACAGAAATGAAGGTGTCACAAGGTAGGGCGTCAAGAGTAAAATGCATGACGGCCTGGAAACACATAACACATGACGGCGTCAAAAGTAGATCAAGACAGTCCGAGAAGTATTTTGGCGGCGAGATGACGGCGTCACAAATTTTTTCTTGACGTCGTCAGACCCTATTTCCTATATATAGTTTTCTAATTTTCACATTAAAAAAGGGAGAAGTTTTTGAGAAACCCTAAGTCCGAACTTGGGACGAATTTTACAGGTTTTTCAAGGGTTCTCAGCCCTTGATCCCTTTCATGTGTAATTGAGATAAGTATTCTTTTAATTCAATCAATATGTCTATGTGTTGGTTGTCTATATCTTGTTCTTGTCTTAATTCTATCATGCTAGGCTAGATCTATCTTGTGTTTGCTTGGATCTAATGAAACCTAGATGTTAATTATGTGTTGATTACTTGTTTATGGTTGTATTGGATGAATGATTTCGATGTTAGGCTTAAGAAAACTGGCAGATCTCCAAATGGTAACATGCTTGAACGTCTTAGGAAACATGAACTGACGTGCACTAGGTTTTATTGGTTGTATTTAATACATGAGTAAATTCTAATGATCCCATGTTAGGAGCTTCTTAGCCGGCTCGACATAGGAGTGAAGTAGGCACTCATAGGATTGGGGAATTAAGTGCGCCACCCCATGAATGGTATTAAGGAATACAATCCGTCATCCACGCAACTATAACAAGTAATTAACGTGTAAAAGATATCTAGGGAGTAGTGAAATCTAAGTAAACACATTTTCTCCACTTATTGCTCACAACCTTAGTTAATTTAGTTTATTTTCATTTTTAGTATTTTATTTTGATTGCATCTTTAGTATTGGGTTAGTTGATTAGCAACTAATTCCGCCCAAATCCTTAAAACCCGAGATTTTTACTTGCTTTCTAAAAAAGTACAAAAATACAAAAATAATCATCCCTCACCTTTAGAACTAGTATTTAGGTTTTCTAATCCTAGCGACACTATTCCTAGCTGAACGATCAATCCCCCAGTACTTGTCACTATACTATACTACAACGATCAGGTACACTGCCTGGTGGGGGTTGTAAGCTTCTCAAGATCCCTTGAGACGTAAAGCCTTGTGCGATTCCCACGTATCAAGTTTTTGGCACCGCAGCCTGGGGAATAGTTATTGTCTAGGTTAGAATCTCTTTTTATTAGGTCTACTTGCTAGATTCCTTTCTAGTAAGATTTTATTTTTATTTTTAGGTTTTCTTTAGTCTATCTTATTTCTTTGTGTTTTTGTTCGTAACTCTTCACCACCCGACATCATGGACGATGGGAACATCCTTGAACCCGTCATCCCACCACAACAAAACCCACCACTAGAACCTCTTAGGCCCCGAACCTTAGGAGAGTATTCCCGACCTAGCCACCAAGGCTACTGAAACACCATTGAGCTCACCGGAGCCAATGTGACTCCCTTGCGATCCGACACCATCCGGTTGGTGTAAAGCGGATGTGCATTCCATGAACTTCGTTCCGAAGATCCAAACCAACATCTTAAGGACTTCTTAAAAATTGTAGATTCCATAGACCTAGGTGTTGAAACTAGAGAGACAACCCGATTACGCCTATTCCAATTCTCTCTACGGGATCAAGCTAGTCAATGGCTTGAGCGTTTACCCGCGGGATCCATCACCACATGGGATGATCTCACCACTCGTTTCCTTGCTCAATTTTTCCCACCGGGGAGAACTACTAAGCTTAGAAATGACATCTTGATGTTCCAACAACGTCAAAATGAATCTCTTTATGAAGCATGGACTCGTTTCAAGGACTTACTCCAAAAAGTCCCTCATAGTGGCATAGATCTTTGGCTCCAAGTCCAAATCTTTTATGACCATATCGATCTCTCCACGAGGCGAGCCATTGACCAATCGGCCGGTGGTAAGCTACGTGATCTAAGTGCGGAACAATCATGGGAACTCATAGAAGATCTTGCTCTCTATGACAACGAAAGTTGGAATGATCCCCGTGATTTGAACAAAACGGTCAAGGCAATATCTTTGCCTTCGAACAATTCTAGCACTCCCGACCGTAGGATCATGGAACTTGAGGACCAAGTCAAGTTTCTCATGAAATCTTACGAAGCTCCTAAGCCTTCAAGCCAAGTGAACAAAATCACTTCTTCATGCGAATTATGTAGTGGTCCCCACGACACTCGTGATTGTGTGGAACTCCCCGGAACAGCTTTTGCGGACTACGCATCCACGCGTACCGACGAAGCGGGAGATAAGTGGTACACTTTCAAGCCCGAGCCAAACCCTTACGGTGATTCATACAACCCCTCTTGGAAAAATCACCCAAACCTTAGGTGGAAACAAAATCAACCCAGTTCTTCCAATCCACCTAATCATTACCAACCAAACGGTCCACCCTCCAACCGTACTTTCAACAACAATCCTTCTAACAACTATGGTAGTACCAAAAATCTTGAAGGATTGATGTCAAAGTTTATGGCATCTCAAGAAGCTTGCATAGCTAGGTTTGAAACCGAATTCAACCAACAACAAACGGAGATGACCAACAAGATTGACAACTTGTTGAAGGCCCTCAACAACCAAGCGTTAGCCACACCTAGGAAGGACACTAGGGACACCAATAACGGAATCCAAATTAAGGACCCCTCATCATCCAAACACGTCCACTTTGTCAATGTTGTCACCATTAAGCCAATAGATAAGGAGATAGAAAAAAGTGACAAGGATGAAGTTGGAGTGGAAACCGAGACTAGGGATGAAAGTAGGAAAGTTGAGGTTAATAAGGGAGAGGAATTAGAGGAAGTAGAAACTATAGAGAAATACTTTGATAAGATGCCCACCAAGGAAGAACGGGAATACCATAAGGATTTATTCGATAGTCCCGAGAGACCATATATCCTTGGCACACCCCTTATCAAAATGAGAGACCCCTCTAACATTAATATACCATGCAACATAGGGCATATGCATATATGGAAAGCTTACATCGACCCTAGATCCCCCGTAAACATCATGACTAGGACTTATTACAATTGGGTGATGAAGAAACAACTTGATTTTAGGATGATGCCCAATAAGAATCTGATAAGTAATTTTGCAGGAAGAGTGAAGGGATTACATGTGATTATAGGCAATCTTACTTATGAGATCGATTTTATGATAGTAGAAGACACTCGTCCAGTGATTGATGCTTGCCTAAGCCAAATAATATTTGGGCAACCATTTGTTGAGGCCACTAGGATGAGTTATGATCCGACTCTATGGATAGTTAGATTTAAGGTAGAGAATGATGAGGTTGCCTACCAAATGCCCTACAAAATTGAGCAATACCGCCTCCTCTCTAATATAGAAAAAGAACACAAGCAAGCGGCTTATTATAGGAATGAGGAGGATAGACGTAGGGGAGTAGAGTATGTGAAGAGTAGGATGCTTGGTTTCTACAAAGAATGCTTGCAACTAGGTCCAGAATACAAAACTGGTTTAGAAGACGACCTAGAGAGTGAAACCAACAATGAGGTCACGTAGTAACCCATGACCTTGAGTCTAGCTACAAGACTCGTAAATAAAGAAAAGCGCTTCTTGGGAGGCAACCCATGTTTTGTGTGATTTTATTTTGTTTGTTTGTTATTTGCTTCCGTATGCATGCTTTGTTTTTATTGTTGGTAGATCATGTTTCTCAATTAAATGGTGGAAATACTTTACTTTGTTGTTTTGGCCTAGTCTTAACTCCACCTAAAAGTATTTTTGCAAAAGATAAGTGTAAGGGGAAACTCCAAATATGTTTTTAAAAAACAAACCGATCATGATTCTCCACAATATTAAATGAACATGTATATTCGTATTTGTTAGAGTCAAATGCTTGTATTGAGTCATAATGAAGTTTTGCAGGATTTTCCAGGAACTAGGACCAAGTTTTTCCAGAAATTTTCCAGAAACTTAACATAAGAATTTCTGCAGGTCACTTCTGACGGCGTCACGAGTTAACGCTTGACGGCGTCACGTGTAAAAACCTGGAAATTTTACCGATTTTGTTTTTCTAACGGAGTCTTATGGTTTTTGTGAATTATTAAGTTTTATAATCTCCAGGAAATCTGCAAACTTCATTCCACAAGCATTATATCTTACTTTGTTTTCTAGGATTTAGTAACTTATATAGGTTGCCGCAGATTTTATGCGAGGTTGTCTTGTCTATTTTCTCAGGATTTACAGGTTATGTATGACAAGAAGATGATTTATATTCTGGAAGGGAAGCTTTGATTGTTCATTTTCTTGGAGGAAGATTTAACCTGGCCACCTTATTATCTATACCGAGCGAATCAGGGGAGTATTTGATTTCATTCTTTTTATTTTTTCACTTTTACATTCTTTACTTGAACATTGGAGACAATGTTCATCTTAAGTGTAAGGGGAGGGTAAAAAGATGATACCTTACATATGCACTTTCGCTTGAGTTTGTTTTGTTTGATAGTAGATGTGTAATAAAACTATGAAAAATACTTGTTAGTGCAATTTTAGCGCCAAATTTAAAATTTTTTACAACATTTAGGAGTGAAACTTTAGCCATAGCAAGCGTCTCATGGATAGGAGATTGTATGACTAGAACATAACCGTATATTCAGAAAAATTTTCCACCCAAATATGTGAGGTTCGCCTTTAGATTTGATAGGAAAAGCATTTACTATTAGTGCTTATCAATGTACTGGTAGCATTTAGATTCTAGAACTTGCGTTAGTGATGCATCCCGAGACCGCTAGTGAGACTACATTCGTGTAGTAGGATTTACTACATGATAAGAGGCATTAGGATCACCCTTGTGTTAAACCCGTATCATAATTACTTGACCATTTAAGTCATATTACTTGGCTAGTTAAGTCAACTAATTTTTCCCACACCCTTAGCGTTGTACTCATTTTTAGTACACGAAACCCCTAGTACACCCCTCCGAGCCTATCTTTTCGTTTCTAACTTTAAGCATCTTACTTAAAGGAAGAATTTGTTACACCCCACTTAAATGTACACCCAAATCGCCTTAGCCTTCCGTGTATGCGCTCATTTTTAGTGCATTATTGTTATTTGTTAAACCCTAAGTTAACTTTCTAATTGATTACATGGTTGCTAAGTCGAGTCATATCCTTGTACATATTGTTTTGGGACGATTGGGACTCATGGGTAAAGTACTTATTTTATGGAGTAATGGGGAAGAACATCATTTATTACCCCCATATGTATGTTAATCTTAAAAGTACTCCAAGTGTTTTGATTTTCTTAATTCGAGTCATTAGATTAGTTTATTGTAAAGTATGTAAAAATTCAAGTGTAAGGGAAATTTACATTCCCTATGATGTATTATTTTGGATGGTATGGTAAGAGTGTATGCACAAAAAAAAAATAAAAAAAAAATAAAAAAAAATCAAGAAAAAAAAATAGAAAAAGAAAAAGAGAAAAAACATACGGACTACCATCCCGTTTCATTCTATGTTTATTTTATGATTTTGTTATTTTTCATTTATTAGCTTAAGTTGAGTCTAGTCTTGGCTTAGCAACGCCATATTGTACATGTAATTAACCAAGATTGTTAACTCGCCACCAGAAAAACTTCCTTTATCCAACAAAACCGTGTATTTCATATCCCTACACCTAACGTTACAACCCTTTAGAAGACCTCTTTGATAGTTTATCCTTAGTGCTTACGCCATGTGGTGGAGGTTTGATCCTTTCCCAAGCCTATGGTAATCTATTTTGCTATGACAGGTAGTGAGAGATATCTTCTGTTTCCATATTGTAATTTATACTTTATTACACCCGAGAGATGTGAGTATCTAAACACTATTTGTGAGGTGCTTGTGTATGACCTCCGTGCTTGTCTATTGGTCTTTAGTGGAACGATTATTTGTTGTAATTACTTTTATATTAGTGTTAAATGACCCCTAACTTGTATTTTGATTAGAATAAAAGCGCATTTGCTTGAGGACAAGCAAATCTCAAGTGTAAAGGTATACAATGAGGCGAAAAATGAACCATTTTTAGGGGGTCATTTAAGCCCGGAATTGAATTTATTTGATCAAATATTGCCCTAAATCGTTCCTTTTGTGATTTTAGGTACTTTGGGAGAGAAATCTGGAAAAGGAAGCAATTCGGACGTTTTTGGAGCATAAAAGTGAAGAAAACGCCAAAGTCTTAATTTTCCTTGCTGGGAACAGTAGGTGACGGCGTCAAGAAGAAATTCCTGACGGCGTCAAGAGTAATTTCCATGACGATCCAGTACAGAAATGACGGCGTCACAAGGTAGGGCGTCAAGAGTAAAATGCATGACGGCCTGGAAACACATAACACATGACGGCGTCAAAAGTAGATCAAGGCAGTCCGAGAAGTATTTTGGCGGCGAGATGACGGCGTCACAAATTTGTTCTTGACGCCGTCAGACCCTATTTCCTATATATAGTTTTCTAATTTTCACATTAAAAAAGGGAGAAGTTTTGGAGAAACCCTAAGTCCGAACTTGGGACGAATTTTATAGGTTTTTCAAGGGTTCTCAGCCCTTGATCCCTTTCATGTGTAATTGAGATAAGTATTCTTTTAATTCAATCAATATGTCTATGTGTTGGTTGTCTATATCTTGTTCTTGTCTTAATTCTATCATACTAGGCTAGATCTATCTTGTGTTTGCTTGGATCTAATAAAACCTAGATGTTAATTATGTGTTGATTACTTGTTTATGGTTGTATTGGATGAATGATTTCGATGTTAGGCTTAAGAAAACTGGCAGATCTCCAAATGGTAACATGCTTGAACGTCTTAGGAAACATGAACTGACGTGCACTAGGTTTTATTGGTTGTATTTAATGCATGAGTAAATTCTAATGATCCCATGTTAGAAGCTTCTTAGCCGGCTCGACATAGGAGTGAAGTAGGCACTCATAGGATTAGGGAATTAAGTGCGCCACCCCATGAATGGTATTAAGGAATACAATCCGTCATCCACGCAACTATAATAAGTAATTAACGTGTAAAAGATATCTATGGAGTAGTGAAATCTAAGTAAACACATTTTCTCCACTTATTGCTCACAACCTTAGTTAATTTAGTTTATTTTCATTTTTAGTATTTTATTTTGATTGCATCTTTAGTATTGGGTTAGTTGATTAGCAACTAATTCCGCCCAAATCCTTAAAACCCGAGATTTTTACTTGTTTTCTAAAAAAATACAAAAATACAAAAATAATTATCCCTCACCTTTAGAACTAGTATTTAGGTTTTCTAATCCTAGCGACACTATTCCTAGCTGAACGATCAATCCCCCGGTACTTGTCACTATACTATACTACAACGATCAGGTACACTGCCTGGTGGGGGTTGTAAGCTTCTCAAGATCCCTTGAGAGGTAAAGCCTGGTGCGATTCCCACGTATCATCATACTTTGTCTCAACTAACATTCAACACCTCTCAATGTCTCGAGTCATCGTATGCTACAACACAGGTTCGTACATGTTTGTTATGTAGCATTATGATCAAACCCCTTGACCAACCATTTAGAATGACTAAAATACTTTTAGGGTCTTTAAGTATTTTAGGTGTCAAAGTGCACTTTAGGTGTCAAATAGAATAAGTGCCACTTTAGGTGTTTAAGTAATATTAGTAAGTTTTGCAAATGATAAAAATGTGATGACATTAGGAATCAAACATTTTTAGTAACTCATTAACTTACTATAACAACATTACTTAGGTAATATATATACAAGTTTACTTTCATATATATCTTAATCTTTAAATAGAAATATATATACATCACATCATGTGCATTTATGGAAAGGTTGAGTGTTTGACTTTCCATAAGAACTCTTACACATTTTGGATTTATCTATTGTGTGTTTGACTAGAAGTAACTTGATGTGACATTGTTAGATATGGAAAGTTATTGTAAATAGTAATCCATGATTTTGGAACATGGTTTTGGAAAACTTCTTTACTTGTTTTGCCTATAAATAGAAGTTCATGTTTTACTTAGAAGTGTGATGAAAAAATGAAATAAACACAAACACATAGATAAGTAGGAAACCATGTAGATCACCCTTTCCATAATGATCATAATGCTTCTAACATTCATCTTTGTTGTAAGCATATCATACTTCATGATCCACCAAGAAGGTTACAAGATCTTGAAGTCATCATTCATTAAAGAATTCCAACATATGAAGATTCAAGGGCACTTGACATCCTCAATGGTTGAAGACGTCTTATTCAAGAAGTTCATGTAGATTAGGCATGCATATCCATTAGACTTTTATGTCTTGGATCATCATTGTATCATAACAATATAGATTAGATGGTTTATGTGTTTGTGCCATAAAACACAAGGTTTTTATGTTGGGCCACAAAACATAGCGGGAGTGGTTGTACCCTTGGTAAAGAACTCGACATCTAGCTTAGTGTCGATAAAAGTGTAAGCGACGAACAGGAGTGGTTGTACCCATGTAAAAGAACTCGACATCTAGCTTAGTGTCGGTAAAAGTGTAAGCGATGAACGGGAGTGGTTGTACCCTTGTAAAAGAACTCGACATCTAGCTTAGTGTCGGTAAAAGTGTAAGCGACGATTGTAAGGTTTTCTCCGCCGAAAAGGGAGGTTGTTGATCTAGTGAAGTAACTCTCGAGTTGGGTACTTGAGGAGTGGAGTAGGGCGAAGAGGAGATCCGTGACCGAACCACTATAAATCCTCGTGTTCGGTTTGCACTTTCCTTTTACTTATTGTCTTACTTTAATGTTTGCATTGTGTGATTGTTTGTGTTGTGACTTGTTAATTGTACTTGTGTGATAACATGTTTTAAGTTATATTAGTCATAAAATACAAGTAACATCTTTTATATTAGAACAAGCTAAAACTGGACATTTGATACAACAAGTTTAAAGTTTTTAAACGGTAAACTATTCAACCCCCCTTCTAGTTTTCCACAATTGGTATCAGAGCTTCGTAGCTCTTATTTTCAAAACAAATGGTTTTTAAAATGGAGCACGATCCATGTATCAAATTACCATTGAAGCGGAATATAATATGAAAAATGTTTCGTTAAGTCTACCTAGAAATTTTGTGGTTAAATATTACTTTGTATACAAGCTTAAAGGTGTCCTTGAAAAATAAAAGAAAACTTTTCTTAAAAAGTTGTAAGTGTCAAATTATGTGGTTAGAGCTAATGTACGTAAAATACGGTTTTAAAAGGAGTGTTTGGGTTAACTATAAATTTAGTTGAAAAATCACCTCCGTAAATATTTAGATAAGTCACATAAGAAGTAATGATATTAAAATAGGTGTATTATTTGTTTACTAACAAATCTAGTAAGTCCTACACATTTTCGCTATGTGAAATACACGTTTCTAGCATTTTGTGACATTTTGTTACAGCAGACCCCGCGGATCCCGCGGAACCCTCAGAAGGGTTCCTTGCCCTTTGGACAAAGGTTCCTTGGGCTGCACAGTATACAGTTTTCGTCAAACTTCAAAAATTCATAACAAATTAACCGTAAGTCCGTAGGAGTCGCGCCACCTATCATTTTAAAGGTAATTGAGTCTACTTTCTTTTAAAATTAATGTCATGGACTAAATCTAATCTGAAGTCAAAAGAATAAATCAAATACTATAGTGTGTCCAAAATATCAAGTTTCGTTTTGACGTAGAAACTCAAACTTTTGAGTTAGGCAATATAAGTTAGTATCCTTTGAACATTGACATTATTTTCTTTGAAACTAAAGAATTTTGTGATATTCATATAGACAAAGGAAACTCATCAAGCTTGGCATACATCGTCATATTTAAACGCAAAGTGACGAAAAGTATATCTCTTTTTATGTAATGCTAAATGACTGCTTGTTTTAGTTGTATGCATATATGATATTTTCTTATTGAAAGTTATGATTGCATATTCTTTATTTGTGATTCATGAGTGTCAATCTTGTCATGATATTCATTTGCTTGTTTGTCGACTTCATGTTTATACACAATAGGATATTTGCTAGATTGTGTGTACTAAGTTGAAAATTTGTGTTTGTATTGCTTATTGTTTTAGTTACTCTTCCTTGCACATGTTATGCGATTATTTTGCATAATTCACTTAGGAATGAAAATTAAGTAATACTAATTAAATAACTTGGAATATGGTCAAGCGTCTAAATAAGTCACTACATTTTTAAACATGTAGTATTCTTGTAAAATGGTGTTTAGTATATATGTTTCTACAATGATGTTTAATGAATGTGTCGTGCTATAAGATAGAAACTCATCTTTGATTGATCATATAAACTAACCATTCCATGTTTGGACGATAACACTGTGTTGTTATAAATTTTCAATGCTTAGCTTAATTTCCATTTATAGGAAGCTCATAATCCTCGGCTTGATCTATATGCTAACATGTGTTAGAATATGTGTTTTTAGTTTTAATCTATCACGTCTAATTGGGTGCATATGTTTCAAGTATTATTAGGATACTTGAACGGGTTTCGGGAGTCGATAAATGTCCTTTGTTAAGGAATGTTTGGCACAACTTGAAATTTGAACAATTTGGTAGTCAAACAATGTGTTTCATGGATATATGTTCTTCTAGGATCTTTTGTTATCTGTGGACATTGTCTTGTACTAACGGATATGCAGGTAGACAACATTTGAGATGTTGTCAAATTTTCAAGTTTATGGATATTTCACTAAGTATAGTGAAATTCGCTAGCCCCCAGTCAAAGTCTAACGGTTAGAGTTTTTCTATATCCAACTTTGGCATGTCCTAATCAGTACTATATTTAAGTTTTGTTTTTGGGAGTTTTCGAAAAATTTGAAATTCGTCTCGAGGCTCGAAATAGTGGACTACCTCATTTCTGGTGTCTGGCGGAACCTTCAAATGGGTTCCGCCAGTGCATTTTCTGGGAAACCCAGAAATAGCCTAACGGAACACACGGAACCCTCAAAAGGGTTCCGCCCGTGCATTCGTAGGGATCCGCCAGTCCTGCAGATTTCTTTTTAAATTTTCATTTAAATCCCTCACTCAAGATCACTCACTTTCATCACTAGGATTCTTTTCACTAATGGTCACTCATATTAGGATTAGGACATCTCACCTGCACCTATAAGATATTCATCTATAATAATACTTTCAAACTTCACAAGAATAATCCAAGATACCTTTCTCGTTAGAGGAAGGAATCCGGAAACTTGTTCCTTGCAATGCTCGAACCATTGAGTATTTGTGATCACTACACACACTCACTGCATTCTTTTGTCCTTTACTCATTCATTAGCTTGATTTGTAAATTGACAACTTCCTAACCAATCCGGACTCGTTATTAGCAAAGATTACATACAATATCAAAATCACAAGTCCAACTTATGACTATAGACATTGTCTTGTATCTACATATGTTACCTCACTTGGTTAACATGAAAATAATGTGTCATCCTTCAAGACAATAAGGATTTACATCGAGTCATAACTTACTCTTAAGTTATAGATGTATTATCGAGTCTTGCTATCCTTTTATGCTATCCAATCTCAACTAAGTAGGATTGACAACTTAAGTATTTCGTTCGAAATATTCAAGTAAACTTGACTTACTACCGTAGTCATTAAATGTCATATCCAAAAATCAACACCCAAGTATTTTAACAATGTTTGTTAAAACACTCATCACAACTTGAACACTCATCATAGTACTCTCCCAATCAATAGGAACAAAAACAAGTGTCAATAGGTTTTCATCCTTAAACATTTAGCACGTAAGTTCACTTGTTCTTTCACCATCATCTCATCGCATTCACCTTGTGATATATCTCAGCCCATAAGCTTCACAAACACTTTGGCTTCATATCTTCATTTAAGTAAAACATGATGTCTTGAAATACATTATGCCTAAGAAATCATGCGTCAAGTTTTCATCATTAAAAAGGATATTGTATATATCCTATGTGTCATTCTCTCATTGAACATGAACGGTTGTGTTACATGAGATTTCATTATACCCCATTGGGTTAATGATCTTAAATCAACATCTGGAAGTTCTAGGATCTAGAGCCTCCTCATCATCTCGTCATTCTTGTTTTTGTAAGCATGGTGACTTTATTCCACGTGATAATCTTACTTATTGAAAGACACCATATGTGTCTATTTTCTTTTAAGCGTTCATCATAACCAAACCTTACTCATAATCTAGTTCAAACCTTGTGCACATCCACGGTTAATCCTACACATCTCTAGAGCATACACAATATCTATTGAAGTTGGTAATTTCACTTAGATTCATGTCCCAAAGAGCTTTCTTAAGAACGTTCTAAACATACTCCATTTTCACACACTAACACATCTCTTGGTCTTTGATGATCAAATCACTCTCATAACCTTTCATCACTCAAACCTTAAACCACCAATGTGACTTGAAAAACCGAGTTATCCTTTGTTCTACCAATATCGAGTCGTCCACCATTTCCATCCCCTCAAAGAAACCAAGAGTCAATATCATACACCTAGTCATCTTCACAAGAAGATTCCACCATGCAACCAAACAAGTGTGTTATCCCCACTACAACCTAACCCATTAAGGGTAAAACATCTTTCATGATACATAAACTTATATTCACCCTTGTGTCGCTCTTTGAAACAAAGGGCAACTGTTATATCCATACACTCATTGTCATAGTTGTCTATGTAGTTGAAAGTCAAGTGAATTTCATTATGAAATGCGTCTTTTCCACTTTCTAGCAAGTGAAGAACACAAAGAAGATATCCAAGCTTCAAGTGTTGTCAAGTCATCATCACCTCATTTCACACATTCACCTTCAGTCGTCAACCAACAAAACACCTCAAAATTCCATGATTCCCAATCATCCATTAATGATTACCCACATTCACAAAGAGTCTCCTAACCTCAATCCTCTAGATCACTCATCGTCACCTCTATACCAATATTCTAATCCTTTCCACCTCCTTTGAGAAAACCACATGCCTCATCATACGATCATCTCGCAATGATAGAGAAGAGCTACATGACTTTAAGGATAAAGTTCTTTGTATGCTAACCAACATCCGCAAAAACATTACCAAGCTCATCGTTTTCATTAACCTACAACCTCCTAAACACTTCATCATCATTCTTTATACAATGCACTAGACAATATGTTGGATGTCCTCCTATTGAGGAGGGGAGAAATTCATCCACATATTTGTATTGTGTCAAATTGTATTTAAAGAACATCTACTCATGTATCTTACATCCTAAAATACCAACACATAGGTACAATCCATTTAGTTAAAGTCGGTTCACAAAACCATAAGTGCTTCAAGCCTCTTTCACCCCCAATATCTCATCAAGTGAAAAACACATCATGTGTTTGACAAAGTTCTTCACTTCCACAACCAAAAACTAAACCAAATGGAGTCTAGGATTCTTCTCTCAAAACTAGGACTTCAAAACCTCATTTTCAAGAACACCATCTTAGGATCTCATCCTCTTCTTCCTCGACACATATCATGCACGTCATTGTCAGCGCAAACGATATATTAATCAAAGCCATCATTCCCAACACTTTCTCAACACATTGGTCTAACCAACACTCTCGCATCATATGATGTCATTCCCATCCTCATATAGGTATTAGGCATTTTTTTTTACTCTTTTCATATGGTATTCTTGTTCCTAGGTGCCTATTGTCTTCACTTCTTTTTGAACCCATTCAAGCATACATTGTGGCATGATACATCATCTTTGGTAGATGATAATGTCATTAAAGGTCATGTAGGACTAAACCATGTTAGCACTCTTTCATCCATTGTCGTTCGATATAGGTCACTACTTCTAAACCTATTTCATTTTCATTAGCGTCAATCCTAATCGATCAAATAATAAGCCATAGCCATCATTGAATATCAATGCCGATTCACATTTTCTTTTATCCTTTAAAGATGTGAATCTTAGATTGCATAAGTTCACATGCTCATTCGTCATAGCATTTGCTATACATACGAGTTTCTAAATTCATGCATTATAACCACCACCTTCATCAACTCTTTCACTAATCATCACCACCATGGATTAGTGTAAAACCTATTCCTATTAATCTTGTGATGTTGTCAAATTTTCTATACTTTTACTAAAGTATAATGAAAATCGTTAGCCCTCATTCAAACTCTATCGATACGCGTGTTTTTACTTGCCTCTTTGTCATTTCCCAATCAGATTTAATAGTGTGCTTCTGTTTTAGGAAAAATTTCGAAATTAGAAAATCGTTTCGACCATCGAAAACCTGGTCTGTTAAGAATTTGCAGTCTGGCGGATATGGCGGAACCAAATTTTGGGTTCCACCCGTTTAATTTCTGGGTAGTCCCAGTTTTGGCCCAGCGGACCAGGCGGAACCAAAACCAGGGTTCCGCCCGTGTATTCGTTTGGTGCCGCCAGACTTGCAGAAATTTCTATATTTTTCTCATATTCGCATTCTCTCTAACACCATTAGCACCATCCTCTTTAAGCATTTCAACCTCGTGTCTTCCTTCTAGGCTTTGCTTAGTAGGTTCCTATCATATTATATTCACGTTTTTCTTATGATTGCATTTCTTTTTAGAAGCATACACCTCATGAAATTTTTTGGTTTCATGGTTCTCTACTTTGAGTCGCTTATATCATTTATATATTTACATCTTACTTTTCCTTGAGATGAAATATATTGCACTAACTCTTTCATTGTAGGTTCACCATTATATACGCTAGATCGTATATAGCATTATCATCTAAGGATGATGTTTGCATCGAATATTTTCCTTCTTTCATTTTAGGTGCTTCTTGACGTAGGAGGATTATCCATCAAGCACTCATATTGCATCTTCTATACACGTTGTTGTAGAGGACATGCTTGTCTAAAGACAAAACTTCCACTATACTAACTTTTGTTTTGTAGGTTCATATTGACGCCCTTTAACAAGGGGAGCTTCCGTCAAGCATAGGAAAATTATTGTCTTTTACTAACCTTTATTTTGTAGGGTTCTTCATCCTTGCATCACATACGTTGGTACCCTAGCAACGGGGAGTATTGATCAAGGGGGAGTCAATCATACACTAACCTTTGTTTCTTTTGTAACTTTCTTATCCTTGTATCATATACGTTGGTACCCTAACAACGGGGAGTATTGATCAAGGGGAAGCTAATCATACACTAACCTTGTGTCTTTTGTAGCTTTCTTATCCTTGTATCATATACGTTGGTACCCTAGCAACGGGGAGTATTGATCAAGGGGGAGCTAATCATGCACTAACCTTTGTTTTTGTAGCTTTCTTATTTCTTGTGTCATATACGTTGGGACCCTAGCAAAGGGGAGTATTGATCAAGGGGGAGCTACAATCTAGGGGAAGCATGCACGCATTTTTCTTTATTCTCATTCTTCGACGCACTTTTGTGTTTCGACAAAAAGAAGGAAATAAGTCAACATAGTCCAAAATGCTTTTTATTCATCATGCATTTTTCGTATAATTTTTATGTTGCACAACACTAACCTTGATGTAGGTCAAGGAACTTAATTTGATCCATGGATCCGCTAACAACCTAAGGGACGCAACAACCTTAGGAAATTGGAGTTGAAGAATTAACTGCACTAGGGATGATGCAAGCTCGTCATTTCGGGGAGAAGTTAAGTTAACTCCAAGGACACACCCCTTTTTGTTTCGACAAAAGGGGGAGAAGAGTGTAAACGGAGAAGGAAATGTAGAAGGTGTTGCGGATACTTGCGGATACAAGTAAGTTATACGGACACAAGTAACTTTTTACATTTTGCGTTCCATCACGTTTACATATTTTGTCATCATCAAAAAGGGGGAGATTGTTAGTGCAAATATTACGATATTTAATCTATACAGTCTCGTTTGTTTTGATTGATGACAAACGTATAACTTGATACATAACGTAAAATGTACAAGTTACTTGTAATCATACTTTGTCTCAACAAACATTCAACACCTCTCAATGTCTCGAGTCATCGTATGCTACAACACAGGTTCGTACATGTTTGTTATGTAGCATTATAATCAAACCCCTTGACCAACCATTTAGAATGACTAAAATACTTTTAGGGTCTTTAAGTATTTTAGGTGTCAAAGTGCACTTTAGGTGTCAAATAGAATAAGTGCCACTTTAGGTGTTTAAGTAATATTAGTAAGTTTTGCAAATGATAAAAATGTGATGACATTAGGAATCAAACATTTTTAGTAGCTCATTAACTTACTATAACAACATTACTTAGGTAATATATACAAGTTTACTTTCATATATATCTTAATCTTTAAATAGAAATATATATACATCACATCATGTGCATTTATGGAAAGGTTGAGTGTTTGACTTTCCATAAGAACTCTTACACATTTTGGATTTATCTATTGTGTGTTTGACTAGAAGTAACTTGATGTGACATTGTTAGATATGGAAAGTTATTGTAAATAGTAATCCATGGTTTTGGAACATGGTTTATAGAACATGGTTTTGGAAAACTTCTTTACTTGTTTTGCCTATAAATAGAAGTTCATGTTTTACTTAGAAGTGTGATGAAAAGATGAAATAAACACACACACATAGATAAGTAGGAAACCATGTAGATCACCCTTTCCATAATGATCATAATGCTTCTAACATTCATCTTTGTTGTAAGCATATCATACTTCATGATCCACCAAGAAGGTTACAAGATCTTGAAGTCATCATTCATTAAAGAATTCCAACATATGAAGATTCAAGGGCACTTGACATCCTCAATGGTTGAAGACTTCTTATTCAAGAAGTTCATGTAGATTAGGCATGCATATCCATTAGACTTTTATGTCTTGGATCATCATTGTATCATAACAATATAGATTAGATGGTTTATGTGTTTGTGCCATAAAACACAAGGTTTTTATGTTGGGCCACAAAACATAGCGGGAGTGGTTGTACCCTTGGTAAAGAACTCGACATCTAGCTTAGTGTCGGTAAAAGTGTAAGCGACGAACGGGAGTGGTTGTACCCATGTAAAAGAACTCGACATCTAGCTTAGTGTCGGTAAAAGTGTAAGCGACGAACGAGAGTGGTTGTACCCTTGTAAAAGAACTCGACATCTAGCTTAGTGTCGGTAAAAGTGTAAGCGACGATTGTAAGGTTTTCTCCGCCGAAAAAGGAGGTTGTTGATCTAGTGAAGTAACTCTCGAGTTGGGTACTCGAGGAGTGGAGTAGGGCGGAGAGGAGATCCGTGACCGAACCACTATAAATCCTCGTGTTTGGTTTGCACTTTCCTTTTACTTATTGTCTTACTTTAATGTTTGTATTGTGTGATTGTTTGTGTTGTGACTTGTTAATTGTACTTGTGTGATAACATGTTTTAAGTTATATTAGTCATAAACTACAAGTAACATCTTTTATATTAGAACAAGCTAAAAATGGACATTTGATACAACAAGTTTACAGTTTTTAAACGGTAAACTATTCAACCCCCCTTCTAGTTTTCCACAAAGATGACATTCATGCTGACATTATAAAAGTGGAGAAAATTGACGAGGTTGGCGGACTGTATAAAAGACAAACTTGGTTAGAAATTCAAGGTTTAGTGTCGGGTGCTTGGTCGAATTTAAATTTTAGAAGTATAGTTAGTGAATGGGGTGAGCTTTTGTTCTCACCAGAAACCACATAAGGGCTGAACATAATTGATAAGGCTTTCGTTCTTATTGATACTGGGATTCTAACAAGAATTGAAGCAGAAAGAGAAGTTAAAACCCGAAAAAGTAGTAGCAAAATTATTGCATCTAAAATTGTTCTTGAAGACAATTGGATATTGCCAAAGACGCGGAGTTTAGAGACGAGATAATCAAGATTAAAAAAGCTAAGCAAGGAGATTCAGAGTCTACCGTCCAAGAAAGATCTGATGAGGTCCTGATGCCGTCTCCGGCGTTAGTCGTAAACACTGGTTTTTCAATCATGGATTTCCCGCCTTTGAACCAATTTTCAAATTCAAACAAAAAGTAGATTTATGCTTTTGGTAAAGGATGTGAAGTTTCGGTAAAAGAGAAAAGAGATGTTGTTCCCTTACCAAAAGAAGTAATGGTGTCATTAGTTGAGGCAGGGAAGAAAGTGACTTTGGTAGGATGCCCAAAAGAAAATGTACTTTGGGAAAAGGGAGAAAGTAGTGATGTTGTAAATAAACAATATAATGAATTTGATTCGGATCCTTTTGATGAGTGCTCAAACACTCATCATTTTTTGTCTAATCTGAACTGCAAAACATACAAAAACACTCAGAAATGCATCAAAATACTGAAAATATTTCAAAATTGTGTTTTATATGTTTTAGATGCAAAATGAGCAAAAACAAATGAAAAACGCACAAAGTTTGCAAAATTGGCAGTTTCAGTCCCTCAACTTTCATAAAATTACAAAACTAGTCCCTGGTCATTTAAAATATAGAAAATTATCACCAAAGGTCATTTTGAAATCATAAATTGTCATATTTAGTCCTTTGGTGAAAAATTGGAAAAGTTTTGGAAATTTACAAATTCAGTCCCTGGAGTTTCAAACTTTGACAAATTCAGTCTCTCTAACACCATTAGCACCAACCCTCATAAATATTGCTCACCTACACTCAACCAACCCCTCTCCTCATTAATATTTCACCAAACCCCACCCAATTGCCAAACTCAGTTTTCCCGCCAAAAATCATCAAACGGCTCAGATCAAACATAAGGCATCCAACGGCTGAAATTACAAGTGGGAAAGTGAAAGGAACTTCTCAGGGCTTATAAAAGTGGAAAAGAAATGAAGATGAAAAAGCAAGTAGTGTAGCAGTAGTATAGTCTAGGTTTAGTTAATGTCAAATTAATGTAATCTTGTATTGTTAGTCATAAATATAGTTTGTAATCTGTCATTTTTAGGATAATATAATCTTTCAATCTTCAAGTTTAAGTATTGTATTATTTTCAGTGTTAATGAATTTTCAAAGCTTCTAGTTAAATTCTTGTTCAAAGCTTTTTGTTGTTTGAAACCTTCTCACAAGCTCACTTTAGTCTAATTACAAGTTTCCTTAAGCTTTTGAAGTAGTGGAATAAGTTTTTATTTAGTTTACTTTAAATCTCAAAAATACCATAAATCACTAAATAAATAGTGTAAAATATAAAAATCAGTTAAGAGATTAAGGTTGCAAGGTTCAAAGGTGATCCTGAATATAAAAGGTAGCAGGGTTTCATGGGAAGTTTTGAGATAATTGGAAATGGCCTGAGACACCTTGGTTCTAAGCTTGGAGTTTTTGTGAGTATTTTCTGAATTTTTTTATTTCACTGTAGAGTAGCTTCATTCCATGTAATTTAGTGTTTCTATGCTTAATTAAGGTAGTTGGGTGGATTTCTTGCTTATGTGTTCTCATTTGATTGTTTGAGTTCATTTTTCTCACATGTTGATTGATTGACTGCCATAGTTACCCTTCATAAGTAGACTTTTGTTTTGTGATATATTTCTGTGTATCTATGCTTAAATAGGTCTACCACATCTGCTTACTAGCTTATTTGATGATATAAGTGGTTAAATCTTACACTTGCCATGAAAATTCTCCTAGACAGTCAATAGAGGGGGTGTTTGGTTTAATCCAATTCACTCTGCTTAGGATGTTAGTTGTTGTTGTTCTTGCTTGCATCTATTTACCTTAGGCTAATGTAGGTATAATAAAGTTTAAAAGCCAAGTTTCGATTGACCAAAGTCAAAATCTCATTCTCAAGCATGTAGCAGTCCACTGTTGTGGTTTTGGGTTTCAAAAATGATCCATTTTGATTTATAAGTTGTTTATCTACCTTAAGTCATTCATATTGTGGCATAATATATCCATTTCAGTGAGATTTGATCATTGGAATCTCACCAAAGTCAACTTTAGTGTTTAGCTTCAAAAGTCAAATTGCATGTTTTTAGATTTTTCCAAAAACTCAAGGAATTTTATAGATTTTTGTATTGTGTTTCAAGCTTTGAAATTTTTAGGTCTAGTAGCCCCCCACCTCATCTTCAAGTTCCACACTCTACCTTAATTTTGTGATTTTTTTCTTGGGCCCCACATTGGCTCAAACCACAGTGGGCCCCACACCTCCCCCTTGGTTCTTTAGACTCACTAGCTGGCCCTTAACATATTTCAAGTGGAATTTTAGCTTCTAGATCAGTGGACCCCACCTTTTTTCTCCCTTACAATCTGTCCCATGCTCTAGTTTGTAACATGGGTCAATTATGCCCATTGTGACCCATTTGCCTATTCTGAGGTCCAAGCTTGTTGTTTTCAGTTCCATTTAGTTATAATAACTAGTTTGCATCAAGTTTTACCTCTGTGGGTCCCACAGAGGCTCAAAATCACGAAAAAGTCAACCAAAGTCAACTTTCTTGCCTTTTTGTGGCCATTTGGCTTATTTTTGAGTTCCACAAAGTTTGTTTTTACAAAAAGTTTCTACTTTTAGGTATAAATCAAGTTTCCAAAAAGAAAATCCAGAAAATCCAACTTAATTTTTAAGTGATAGTTTCTATTTAATTTCATTTAAATTTTATTTTTCATTTTTAGATTTTTATTAAGTACTTAGCTATTTTATATTTTTATTAATTACCTCTTATAT